>JAVTVJ010001973.1:0-268598 GCA_034509425.1 Eopsaltria australis | reverse complement strand
CCATACACTGAGTTGTTCTGGATCTGTTGTAGCTAGAAATGTGTATCTTGTCATCTCCATCCAATTGCTTTTAAATATGATGCTCCTCTAGGTGGATGGTTTTTCACTGAGCTTCAAGCAGTGCTCATGTTCCCTTATCTGTAGGAGTGACACTGGTCATCCAGCCTCCATGAAAATACATTTTCTACACAGTGAATTGTATTTGCATTCCTGTAAACACAAAAAATTGCAATTGTCACTCAGAAAATGCAGTTATCTTGTCAAAACAGATGTAGCCCTTCCCCATGTTTCACAGCATCTGTTTAGAAAACAGGCTCTGACTGTTTGACTCTGCCTGTGAAAGGAAACATGGGTCATTTGTAAGAAATGGAGCTGAAAACAACTCACGTTACATGCAAGGTACTTCTCTCTGTGTGCACCTAGGAAAAGAAAGGCAGAGTCCCATAAGCCACACCAAGGAGCAGTTTATTCAAAAAGCAACTAGAAAGCCCATAAATTCCTGACAGACAGAACATTGCAAATATCCTGCATATTTATTTTAAGAGAAACCATAAAAAAAAAAAAAAAGAGGTCAGTATCACCAAAATATATGTTGAAAAGGAGACCAAGGCATCAGATAAATTGCAGTGCTTGGCCTGTATTGGAGAGATTTTCCTCAAGGCTCAGTAATTGCTACAGTCTGCTGTGTTAGAAGGATGGCAAGGAAACAGGTAGGTTAAATGGGAGAAACCAGCTCCATTTCCTACAAAGAAATTACACTCTTGCATAAAACCAGGGCACTCTTTCTGGAAGATCTGTGTATATTCATGTAGAAAGAAACAACCAAACATAACTACTTGCAGTGCTACCATGCGTATAATTACAGTTGTGAAAATATGTGAAATGAGACAAAACATTTGCTTGGCAGTTTTCTTTAAAGGGACACAGAAAACTGCATAATAATAACCCTACTAAACTAGAAAAGGGCAACTTTTGCCCAGACACATGGACATAGCTTTGAAGAAATTTTGGCTGTCCTGCCAAATGAAAAGATGCTTAGATTTTTTTTATGCTCTCTATCCTAAGTTAACACACGGCCTGAGGAGTAAAAGTCATGCTTGAATTATTTCCAAAATACATTATTAATCTTTGCTTTCTTAACTCTTTATCTTCTAGTTCAGTAGTTTTCAATATTCTTCCAACATATGAATGCCAGAAACAGCCCCAGTGGGAAGATAGACCAATTTCCCCAACACTGATTGTTACAAAGCATTTACAGATTTGCTTTCTTTTGTCACTTTTCACTGACCCTTTAAAAACAGACTCCAGTCCCCCATAGTTTTGCAGTCCACAGCATGAAAACTACCACTCTAGACATGTTCAGGTTTGATATGTTGCTGACATGTTTATCTGTCAATGGTGTTTTTAAGAAGTTGCTGTTCAGAAGTAGATCAGTGTGTGCCAGCAGCTTGTGATCTGGAGAAGAGGGGACGCTTTGGATCATCCCTCACATGCCATGTCTCTAGGAGCCCTGATCCAGTGATGCTCTGTTTCATGGATCACACAAGCACACAGACCTGCAGAGTCTGTGGACAGAGAGGACATTATATTTTTAATCACTAGCAAATATCGGCTACCGTTTACAGATTTACAAGCTGAATAAGCCATTGGTGTTGAGTGGGTTGTTCCAGAACAAGGAAGAAAGAAAGTGTTTTGGGGATAGCAGGACTCCAGCCGCTCTTCTTTAATGAGAACTCCAAGCCTCAGCTGCAGTGACCTTCATGGCAGGCCCCTCATGGACTTCAGTCGTGTCAGAGCTTTGCTTTGAAAACTGTATGCTGGAACATATCTCTTTGCTCAAAGAGTGTTTACAACTTGAGGGAAATGGAACTTGCCCATTTAATATAGAAGGCTTTAAAATCCCCAAGCATTTCATTTTCCAGTGTTAATTTCCCTACCATAGTGCACTGCATTGTAGCCTCAGATGCAGGCGTTCAACCATGTGTCACCACGACCCTGATTTGCAGAGAGTAACAGGGCTCTGAAATTATACACAAAGTTATACATATTAAAGCTTTTGGTTTAGATGTGCATTTTTTTGCTGTGGATGACGGGGAAACATAGTTCAAGGTTGCCCAATGTTAAGACAAACACAACAGAGCAGCAAGCCCATCTCTGCTGTTTTTCAACATGTGGCTGCTTTCTGTACCCTCAAAGAACTCCGTATGCATGTCCTTCCAAGACCAACATTAGCCACATGCTTATGTCTAATGCTTAGAGGATAAGTGGTTTGACTACTATAAGCGTCTTGCTTAATCTTCTAAGTCATGCAGTTCCACCTGGTGTTAAAGATAAAAAGATTTCATCTTTGTAGGTTTCTTAAAAAGGTGCCAGATGTTACAAGTTATCCCCACTTTTCTCATTGGAAAAGCAACAAACAAATATATTACAAACTTGTACTCTCAATGCCAAAACAGGTTTGTTAGTTTTCAGCAGTCATCAAAAAAGTGTGTAAATACCCATTCAAGCTCTAGCAAAATTGACTGCTACTAACATCTTTAAAACATGAATCTGTCATCCTCCATAGCATATAAAGACAAAAGGGTTTGTATGGTTAACAAAGCAACTGTATTTTGATGAAGGGATTTTTAACCAAAAGTGATAATTTCTCCACTTTTTGAAAGAACCTGGTTCTGGGACTTTATTATTTTAATTTTCATTCCTCTCCACTAGGCTTTTTAATGCCATGAATACCATTATCCCTCTTCCTACTGAGTTTTCCTGAGACTTTAATACTGGGAATTACTTGCACCTGTAGAGCAAATAACTATGATAAGTAACACAGTACTATTGTTTGTATGTTGTTCCAGATGCTCAGGTTAATCACAAGAGAAGAAAAGGTGGCTTTTAGAGGAAGATTCACTTACTGTTTTGTCAAAACCTGTGCATTCCATTAGCGCTAAGCAGAACCTCAGCAAGCAGCAATCACAATGCTGTAAATTTTCACTCTGTAGTTTGAAAGTTAGGGATTTGAAGGCAAGAAAAAACACTTGTACAGAACAAAGACTTTCATTATGTGTTATAGATGCTTTACTGTTACTAACCATGATTGCAAAGATGAAAAATATTCTTTAGTAACGCTCTACTAAAAAAGGGGAGCTTTAGTTCTAAACTGAGCCTGTCTAGCTTCAAATCTGATCTTTAAGCTGGATTTTGCAGTAGTGTTGCCTTCTAAAGGTTCTCTCAAAGACAGGACATTTCCTCAAACCTGAGAGTTCCACTCACCACACAGTTGTCACATCTCCATGTTCCTGTCTCATCACAATAAGACCTTCTACCTTCTTGGAACAGGAAATGTTACAAAATTGCTGGTAACTTAATCACTTCAACATGTTCCCTAAGTCTATGTTTCGTACCCATTAGGCTACCTTTGCTTTCCTGCATCCATGACAGTTCTGGGCATGCAAACACTCTTTTCTGGAGTGCGACTGTATGGTCTCCCAGAGCACTCAGGTATATTCCCAATTGAATCCTCTCAACAGTGATGCAACAATAAAGAGTTTGAGTGACAACTTTGGCATTTTCAAGGGCAGGAGGGATTTGTATTCCCTGAAAGCAGCCAACACAGGAATCCACCAAACAAAATCCTCTAGCCGTTGAGCTGGTATCTGACAAACGGCTCCCTTTTGAAACTATATTTTAAGAAGATGAGCAAATGCCCTGTTCGTTTTTCTGGAGCTGAAAAGTCTAATTCAGCAAAAGTAAAAAATGTGATTTCATAATAGTCAGAAGTTCATGTAGTCTGGGGCTACTTCATGTAGAGGTTACCAGGCATTTCTCAATTACAACACCATCTTTTCGAAAGGAGTCTCTGCTCCTCAGCTGAATGAAAATACCCTGTGTACCTCAAAGGACAAATCAAGCTGTGACTACCCTGTTCCGAAAAATCATGGAAATTGCTCAACAGTGAACACTCTCTCCATCTTTTGTGCATTTCCCTCACACATGCAGCAATATGATTCTTCCAGCTGTGATTCCTCCTCTGCTTCTACTTTTAGAAATCCTTAGAAAGGGTCCTCAGGATTAAATATGAAAGGGGGTGGGGGAGGATATAATTCCAATGAGATGATTGTGGAGATTAAAATGTAATGTAACAAAACATGTCTTCTAGGAATATGCACTTAGGCATTTAACTATAAGCAGGCCATTTCATGGCTTTTATTGCACTGGACTTCTGCCAGTAAAAGAAAATCACACAGAACATGCAACTTTAACAATGAGATTTTTCCCTTATTGAACCTAACTACCAGAGACAGCAGTCACCTCCACTGGTGCTCTGCCTTTGGCCCCCTTCTGAGGTTTAGGCCATTAAATTGGTTCCACATGGCAGGACTTGGAATGCTGAAAAACAATCTAACTTATGATTCTGAAGTTTAGTTTCCCTTAAAGAGTCATATTTCAAAAGTTCGTGGCCCAAGCCCTTTCTCTTCCAGCTTCAAGCAAGGACCATTTAAAACTAATTTAAACACTGTGTGAAGATTGCAACGTAAAGGTCTGCCTCTGCATCCATTTATTTTTCAATGTGAATGAGTTAAGAATAGAAAAACCTATTAAAAGGTTTCAAGCACTAATATTAAGGCATTAATTGCAGAGAATATCAGAAAGAATGAAGACTACCTGATTGCTGTTTATTTTAGCAATTTGCTATACAATTCAACTTTCAAGCTTTCCTGTCCTTGACACAAATTACAGATTAATGACTTATTTACTGACAAACTAGTAGTGTACTGAATGTTGCCTTCTGACATCATTGGCCAGTCTTAGCAAGTATTTCAGGACAAAGAAAACTAACCTTTTTTGTTTGTTTGTTTATTCCAGCCCCTCTTACACTGGGATCTTCTTGCCTAGGAGAAAGACTATAACCAGCATTTAAGTGCTCTTGATATATTTGTTCCCAGTGGCCATGGAAGAGCTGTGTTTATTTTTTTGCTAATTAATTCTATGTGATCGTTTCACTGAAATGAGGCTTACTCTCCATTTTAAAGGTCTTTTTAGTAAGATTAAGAGAAACATCATAAGAGATGTATAAATATTTGGATATTAAGTTGTTTACTAAACAGAATACAAGGCATTTGTTTTTTTTCCATGGGGTCCTTCTTTGCACTATCCAGACTTAATTTATGGCCGGAGGGTTAATATTATACAAACAATCATTCATTTCAGAAGAAATGTGATCGTTACTTAGCTGTTCCATTGGTTAACGGAGAACCTCTGCTTTCTTTATCCCAGCTGGGTTGAGGTAATTGCCTTAGGCTGCAGGCAGGAGAATGGGAAGCAGATGAAGCATGTGGAAGATTAACCACACAAAGAAACTGCCTAAACAAAGAAAGGGCTCCAAGAGGAGGAGGAGAAAAAGTCTCTCAACCTAGACAGGCATACTGGGAAACAAACTGCTTGTAGCTGCTCACTACTTCATATCTACAAAAAAATGAGGAAGAGAGTCTTCAGCAATTCCTGTGGGCTAATCTGTGCATGTGCAAGCAAACTGGGCTTGTAGGCACTTCCTGATAAGAAGGAAAATGCCACTGTGACAGCCCATGAATGACACCAGTCATTAACCCAAATGCTGATATACAAGGAAGGTTGTTTAAAGGTGAAGCTCCTCCTCACTTTGGTCTGCTTACACTCACATTGGAAACCAGAGGAGTCTATTTAATCATGTTAAAGACTCAAATTAAATCTGCAAAAATCCCCCCAACCACATTACCCCTTTAAATTCCATTACCCCATATGTATTAAACACACTAATGGCCTTTGTCTCCTGTATTTTATATGGCATTTATCTTATTCAACTGAAGAAATTAAAGTTTCAAGAAGCTTAAACTTGGTCACAGCTGACCCTGGCTTCTTTTGTAGGCAAACAAGAGAAATAAGATGGCTTCATAGAACCATAGAATAGAATCATGGTATGGCTGGAAGTGATCTTAAAGATCCTGTAGCTGCAATCTCCCTGCCATGGACACAGACACAATTTAATTAGACCAGGTTGCTCAGGGCACCTTTCAATCTGGCCTTGAACACTCTCCAGGACAAGCCATCCACAACTTCTCTGGGCAACCTATGCCAGTGCCTCGCCACCCTCACAGTAAAATAAAGTTTCTTCCTGAGTAAAGAATTTCTTCCTGAAGAAGAAAATTTGTCTTAGCCATCTGTCTTGGAAAGAGATGAACTCTCTTGAAGATGCTCACTTCTTTCTACTGTCTGTAAAAGAAGACTATCAGTACAGGCTTCAAAGCCTAACCCTGGAGCACCTAACTGAGGAGAGAAAACATACTGATATAGAAGCAGGGATTTCAATTTCTGCTAGAGAAAAGTCTGTCCTACACAATTCCGGGAGACTAGCAGAGTCATTACAACAGTGTGTTTCCAGCTGGCAATCTTAATTAAGAATCACAGGAGTGCTTCCTATTACTATTTTTCCCATGAAAAGTCTCTAATGCCTTGGTTGAAGCTCACTGCCAGGGATATCCAGTCATATGGAAACCATGGTCAGCCTTGGAGCACCTTGTCCACCAGCAGACACAAGGTGACACCTTTGGAAATCCTCTTGGAGGAGACAAACCTTTGGAAGCCCTCCAGTGAACATCTCCTTGTTCTCTAACAAAGGACACTGCATGCCAGAGACATGCAGTCATGTTCTTTGGATTTGGTTATTCTTATGGATTCCATCACTGCCCTTCAATCACTAGCTACAGGATAGATCTTGATTTTAAAAATCTTTACTTACTCCAAAATAAAGAACTAACATTCAATTTTACTTTTCTCTTCAATTATTCCTGGTTTTACATAGCTTCTAGCTGAAAAGCATGAGTGTTCACAAAGCAAAACAGCATGGTTGGACAAATAAGGCTGGTTTAAATGTATTACTTTTTTTGCTATTTTTATACTAAAATAAATATGAGCTAGGTTGGAATATGAGAAGGAATGATATTCCAACACTTCATTAGCAACCGAATGAACTAAATTTTAAATATGTTCCTCAGCTACAGAAATAGAAATTTTCACAGACAATGCACATTTTTCTAAGTTAGGCTAAAAGTAGCAAGGAGTTTAAGCATCAAGAGTTTTGTTGCTTTTAACCAATAGTTAAAAATAGGAAAGCTCAATCACACCTATGTTTAGAAGAAGAGAAAATATGAACAAAATAGTAGTTCTACTGAAGTCCTACAAAAGCCATGTGAGTCTGTTCATGGACTTCAGCTATCTCTGGATCAGGCCATCATTAAACACTTGGCCAGATGTGCTATTATACACCCTTGACTTCTGACCTTATCTCTGTTTTGATGACTTCTGTGATGTAACTGGGCTGGACCCATCTTCCCTGAGACTTTAGTTTATGCACCAACGGACACAGGATTTAGTCTATCTGTCTAACTGGGCTATCATCTGGATGCCATGTTAGAACGAAGGATTTTTAGCTGTTTTGCCACAGAGTAGGCACATATCAACGTTATATAACCCGGGGATTTTCAGTGATCCTTATGACACAACATTCCACTGAGACAAAGAGCACTCTTGAGATAAGCTCTGGTCTATCCAGAGTGAATGACAAATCTGTCAAAAACAATGGGATCGGAAGCATGTACCTGGATTCATTCCCCTAGGAAGAAGCTGGATAATGTTGTATCACTAAATATGTGATGTGTCAATGAAATGTCTTCTGCACTCAGGCCTTGTACTGGTATAAGTTTTTCTTGTGCTTTTTAAAAATTGTGATTTGGAAGTGTTTGTGATTAACACTTAGAAACAAAATTTACCATCTTCATCTAAAATTTGCATTACCTGAATAATCTCTTTTTATACAATGGGTAAATTCTGTCAAAGCATGTAACGTCTTCCTCCTCTTTTCTTGCTGAAGACACATTCCTGACTTTTATTCGGGAAAGGGCTAAGGCAAATGTAAGCAATCAGATGATTTTTTATTTGATCAACATAGCAGATTGCTTCATGAGTTTTTCAGAATGCAAAAATCTCAAACATTTGAGCAAATGAATGAAATCACAGATCTTGCCATCCAGTAGCAATATAAGTTTATATGATTTATAAAGAATAAACATTCAGGAACACCAAAGGCATACCCAATACATAGTCACTACTAGTAGTACCAGGAATGTTGGTGATTTATCTGTCAGAGGTGATTATGTCACTTTGGAATGCAAGTGCTCATTTGCTTTTTTAATAAGCGTCATTAATTTTAATATTAAATGTAAATATTACAGATTCAAAATTTTTTACATTTTCAAAGGCATGAAAACTATTGACATGCCTTTCCAGTCTCACAGTGATCTTCATTTATTGTTCCCTTTCAGATCACTAATAAACTGCAGATTTATCTCTTTGCAGAGCCAAAAAATCTTATTCATCTGTGGAATATCACATAAATGCTGAAGTGATTCATAATCCCCAAAATGTAAGATCTGGGTGCCTAAAATTCTTCTTTCCTTAAATTGTTTGTGCCTAAGTATGCAGTTCTCCAGGGATTTGTCTATATCTCACTGACATCTACCAATTGTAGACTAAGTGTTCTATGGCCTACTTTTTTCTAGTTCTCCATAGTTATGAGGCTTCTCTTTCTTGCCTCAGTGATGTTTTAAAAAGTAAAATCTGTGTCTGTTGTGCATTTTCTTGCTGCGTGCCTTTATTCCTGTTTGGAATTACCCAGCAAAGATGGCATGTTTTTGATTTTGATTTGAGGACATGCGATATCTATTGCATCACTGTTTTGCCTGGGGCATTCAAAGTGCCCCAGCAGATGAGTGCATGCGTGCTTCTGACTCCTGGATATGAAGAGAGCTGTTTGAACAGCTACAGCCAGCTCTATTGTGTTCACAGCAAACTCTGTGAAGTTCCTTTCAGCTACATGTCACTTCCAGTTTATGTTGTCTGAAATTTTAACAATGATAGATGGTACTAGGCTCTTTTCAAAATCCTTGCTCAATCAGAAGCTGATATCCAAGCATGGCTGCACACAATTTTTTTAAGAATGATGACTTTTTCAATAAGTGTAAAATAATTTTCATAGGCACATTCAGGTCATATTTGAACATTCAAAATTTTTACTATACACTGTATATTTGTCACTATTATTCACCTATGTGGAAAAAACAGTGGTCTAGACAAACCTGTCACATGAAGAAGACACAAATGAGATGTGCCCAGTGCTTTGCTTATGAACAATAACCATGTTCTGTTTCATACCACTCTCAGTTCGTTGGCTCTTTACAAAGACTGGGAGTTCATTTTTTTAACAGAGAAGCTGGCCTAACTATTCTGCAATAACTCCCCCATGTGGGCATTTCATTTTACTCTATATTTCATTTTCAAAAGAGGAAGGCTGACTCAAATATTAGCCTTTCTTTCATTTATAGTGGCTGCATGCACAAACTTTTATGGCACACTTACAATGTATGGAAATCTTCGTTATTCTCCCTGTGTCAATAAAATCCAGAGCATGTCGTCTGTGCTAATCTCAATGTCAGCAGGCTGTTTTGAAGGATGATTTCAGTAGGGTAAGGATGAGATGTATTGCCCTTTACTAATAAAAAAGGCTGAAAGGTCATCTTTGGTTCTGATTTAATTGGTTGCCCCTGACACCTCTGGAAGCTTCAGTTGACCAGAGCAGCTTCACCTCAGTTTGTTTGCTGAAGTTAGGCAAAGCCTGTTTACTGTCAAAGCTCTGAGCATGTCTTAATCAGCTCTTTGCAGGACTGGTTGGAGCTGACACCTATCCCTTGCTCACGCTGCTAGCATTCCTCATACCCATGGAGGCAAACTGGCATTGCAAACTATTTGGATGGCACAAAAGATTGCAGAACTTTGAAGGATTGTAAACCCTCCAAAACTCTATCTGGTCAGTACAGCTATGAAACTTCATATCAAAATCTTAATGCAGTTAATTAATACTCTCTTAGCACCTCAGTCACAGTAATTCTGATTGCTTTCCTACTTCTTATCTAGAAATAAAAATGGTCATCTAATTACCTGATGGGGTTTGCAAGAATAAACACTGATTTTTTTCTTCACTTTAACAAAGATTATAATCTAAGTCTATTAATTGATAGATAGATAGATAACTAGAGTGTGAAAGACTATACTATGTTTCTGATGCCAGTAAGTTGTATCTCACAAGCATCCCAGACAGGTTTTAAGTGGGTACAAAATGTGTGCTGGCATGAAGAAGGAAAGTGATCCTCTAGTTTGCTTCCCTGTTTGAGCTGGTTGATTAACAATGGGCTAGAGGTAGACAGGAGAGAGGTCATTTTCAGGCTGAGTAAACAGAGCAATTTCTCACCCAGATAGGCAGCTGCCTGAACTATAGCGAATTGTCCTTCGTATAACCACATAGAAAACTGTGAAACAGCTTTTCTTGTAGCTTCTCTTTAACTTATTTAATCTGGGATCTAAGGTACCAAGACACAACAATAAAGGCAGTTTACATCCTCTTTTCAAATGGACCAGTCCCAGGAAGTCCTGTCACCTCTTTAGGACAGTTTTTTTGGATGTGATTCTAAACCGTACACAAATGTCAATTACTTATGTCTTCTGTTCAGGAGAAAATAAACAAACCACCACAGCCCCTGTTCCTTTGCTTCTCTAATCCTTGTCCAAACTCATTCCCTGGATTTGCTCTTGAATGTGCCTACATTACTTGTTGAATATGCACCTTTTCTTAAACTGTCATTTTAATATATGTATGTATGTATATTTTGCTATCTATTAATACGAAGCTTGCCAAACACAATTTTGTTTAACTTTCCTAAAGGTACACCTTCTCTAAATTGAAATGGACCCTTAGTAAGTCCTTGTTGAAGTGAAACAAGTTTTTTTTCAGAAGTGTTGGAAATTGAAGTTTTCTACATCTTAAGGTTTTATTAGTTTGGTAAATCCAGGGCAAGAATTTTTCATACTTTACAAAGTAACTACTCTAGTGCATTTACACTGATACCACCACTTGACTTTTCTAGTAAGTTCATGAAAATGTTGCAGCTCCCCTTCTAGGAACAAAGTGAGTGTCTGAAATATCAAACTGAATGTTAGGTCCAGGCCCCCGTGTTTTGGTGTTCAGTGATGTAAAGAAATCTGACTAAGGTGAAAAAATTCTTAATTTCTCAATTAGCAGATGCATACAGCAGCTCTCCTTTCATTTGGGCTGGATGTGTACTGCCACTGGTTTTAGGACAACCATTGACATCCTTAATGTAGACTTCAGCAGTATTGCTGTTTTTCAAATGATAGCAGAATTCCTAAGTATACCTGAATCATCACTTGTTAATTCCTGTAATTAAATAAATAATATCCATTGCATCTTTATATAATTTGTTCTTTAAAAATGTTGAAAAATTTTCTAAAAAAATTAGGGAATTCTTTATTATAGAAGCAAAATAGCAGCCTAAGAAAGAAGAATTTCTGAATATGTTGAAGTTGGTGGGATATATGTATTCACATTTGTCACTTCAGCAGATAAAAAGGTTCAGAGGTAAAGCTCCCTAAGTGTCCTTGGAGTCAGTGAAGAGATGCATGCCTCTATAGCCTAATTCAAAGCACTTAACTGAGGCCCCTGTACACAGACATCTGTTCATCCCCCAAACCTTTCATTTTGCATTGTATTGATGGGTCTGGGTTTGCACCGGCAGGGAGATATTCTTACATGAGTTCCCTCACTTCTCACATTTGACTCAGCTGTTTCTCAACTGCAGTCTGAATTTTCTTCTAACATTTGAAATCATTTGGCCTAGTAAGGCTTTCAATTGCTTCCTATATTTTGAGGTGATCTTGGTAGAAACACTTACTGTGCATCCTTATCTTTACTTGTATTTGACCTGTAGTGATGGACTTTATACTGACAGTTACACTATTTCACTTTCTCAGCCTTTCTAAGTCTTCCTAGGTTCACAGCATCACAGAAAATTCTGAGTTTGAAGTGAGCCATAAGAATCATCAAGTCCAACTCTTAAGTGAATGGCCCACACAAGAATGGAACCCACAACATTGGTGTTAGTAGCACCAGGCTCCAACCAAACTGGGCTAATTTTTATAGATATAGAAAATGTACTACAAGTTTTGCTTGTATTATATTTTGCTAGTACCAATCCTAAGAAAATCTCTCATGCAGAAACAGACAGGAAAGTCTGAAGAAGCTCTTCTCACTGCCTAACAAATTCTCTCTTTAAATATCCCCAGTTTTCTGGTGGGAGGGCCAACCCTGTCCTGGGATGCATCAGGCACAACATCACCAGCTGGGCAAGGGAGGGGATTGTCCCACCCTGCTTTGCACTGGGGTGGCCTCACCTGGAGTGCTGGAGGCAGTTCCGGGTGTCACAATATGAGATAGACATTAAGCTATTAGTGTCCAAAGGAGAGGAAAAAGGATGAGGAAAAGTCTGGAGGGGAAGCCATATGAAGGGGGGATGAGGTCACTTGGTCTGTTCAGCCTGGGGGAGACTGAGGTCAGACTCAGTCTGTCAATTACACTTGCAGTTATGACTTCCTTATGAGGGGAAGAGGAGGGGCAGACACTGATCTCTTCTCTGTGGTGCCCAGTGACAGTACTCAAGGGAATGGCCTGATGTTGTGTCAGGGTAGGTTTCTATTGGATTTTAGAGAAAGGTTCTTCCCTCAGAGAGTGGCTGGGCACTGGAATAGTCTCCTCAGAGAAGTGGTCACAGTACCAGCCTGACAGAGTTTAAGAAGTGCTTGAACAATGCGCAGGGTGTGATTCTTGGGGTGTTCTGCACAGAGCCAAGGATTGAACTTGATGATCCTAATAGGTCCCTTCCACCTCAGCATATTCTATCAATCTGTGAAGTTGCATTTTTCCCTTTCATACTGAATTACAGAAAAAGATTGGTGTCTGCAGGTAGAGAAATCAAAAGTAGAGGTCAGTGTGCTAAGTAAAAGCAAAGATAACTCCTGAGTATAACTATACTGGGCATAATCAGCATCAAAAAAGGAGACAATAAAACCAGCATCCTTTGATAGCTGTCCTTTAGTTACCTTTTCAAATAACCAAATAATACATGCATCTGTATTCACTGGTGTAGCTTTCATCACATTTGCAGACTGACTCCCAAATATGCTCTCTTGGATCCACAGAAAGATGATTTAAATGACCAACTGCATCTCAAGTTCATGCTGAAAATACACAGGCAAATGTTGTAGTTATGTTATGCGAAAATGTACCAGCACACTTCGCGTATTACAGAAAGATGAAATGTTTGGGAGACAGTGACAAGATTAAAAGTCTGGGAGAGCGACAGGTTTCTGAAAACAGTGAATTAGAAAATAAGAGAGGGATCGTTTTGTCCTGCTTCTTCTGTTGTCAGAGGGAGGTCTCAGCAGGATGCAGAACAAATTGTGAGAATGTTAATTCCTTTGCTGCAGTTTGACTGTCAAAGCAAGGTAAAACCAGACCCTTGCGTCATTTTAGTATAATTTTTTCTTAGTAATTTTATTTATCCATGCAATGTTATCCATGAGCAACCCAGTAGGACACAGATTTTAAACTCAGAGGGTAATATCCCAAACATTTTTTCTTCTCTTTTTGGTAACACAGACTGCCAAATTTTACCCAATGACCTGTGAATCAATACTGTGAACTTACTAATGAAACTTGTTTTTCCTACTACCTGGTGTGATGCTTGACAAGACAGATGCTGTGAATGGCAACATTAGTGCCAACCAAGTTCTGCTTACAGGTGCCTGTTTCACAGCTAAAACAAACAGCCAGAACTTGTTCAATATCTACTTAGACAAGTATGGGTAGCTTTGCAAAGAAGAAGATATTGCTCTGTTTTAAAAGTGTCATGAGAGAAAATAAAATGGGCTAATCACCACACAATGGTGATGGAAGAGAAAGTAGATGAACACAATCTGGTCCATACCCTAATTTTAACAGCAACCTATCACAAATATTCTCTGCTTAAAAACAAAGTCACATTAATGCTAATGTGGTGCTTTATCATCACTGCTAAATAAGCATATATAATGTTAAAGACAATTTTACTGACTGAAAATCACTGGTATGTTTTGTATTTTGCTGTGAGTCATTGATTCTGTAGTGGACTTATATCACTGTATTTCTGTGGGTTTACATCAGTGTGAAGGAATAGCTCACAGCTCCTGCTGTTTCACAGTACACTTTTTTATTTACTGCTCTGAAGTCACTGGTTGAGATGAACTTCACTGAAAAATGACACAGCTAAAATCAGCAAGAACAATCTATTACAGTGGCTCTTAATCAGAAATCACAAACTTCTTGACAAAGTCTCCCTACTCTCACTGTAGGAAAAGATCACTTAGAGTATGTTGGAGGTCTGGTATGCTAGAGTACAGCCATAACTCTGTCTGGTGGGAAACTTACTATGCCACCATGCTCCATACATGGAAGACAAAGATGTAATTATTTCCAAAATAGATACTGGAGTTACAGGTATTAAATAATATTTTCATGTGTGTCTGTGTGGAAAGAACCAGTTGGAGTGCTGAACACCAGCCATCTGCACTTCCTGACTCCCAAAGAAGAATTGTATCTGTAGGCAGAGACAAACCAGTCCGGAAGAAAGTGAAGACAAAAATAATTTATTTAACCAGATTCTCCTAAATAGCAGGCTCCATCAGCTACTCTGTATTTTTCATTGCCTCTGTAAACTTCACTGTATTTCTGGCACTTCTGCAGTTTTTCATAAAAATCTGTTCTACAGAAGTAAATTCTGCTTGTATTGCCCCAGGTGAAGACCAGGAAGTGATCACCACATAATCCTGTATTATATATCAAATTAGTCACCTTACTGCAAATGTGTCTGACAACTGATTAGGAAGAGCTGGACATGGCCAAGCACCTGATGGCATAATTTTAAATCAATGGGGTTTGATTTTCCATGCCTGAAAGTCCAGCACTGTTGGCTCTCTTGACAGGGGATCCAAGCAAGTCAAGGACTCCAAATTGTGTGTCTTCTTGAATGCAGTGACATCAACCTAAACCAGCCACAGAGGCTGATATTTCTTCTGTGATGATGACATATCCTCCAAGGTTGACAAGTCAGAGTTATCTTAGTTTTTTGAAAAGTCTGCCAAAAATTACTCCCATTGTTGTCTAATGCCACTGTTACTATATTCTTTCTTACTTCTTTATTTTTCATTTCTCACACTCACTTCGTATAAACCAGATCTGTGCTGATCGTCATCATTTCCAGTGGAGAGTTAACCACACACAGAGAAAGAAAAACTTGGGACAACTCTTTTTTCATAGATAACAACTTTTCTGTTGCCTGTCAATGAACACAAGTGTCTAATAAAAATTGTAGGGTTTATAATGATTTCAAATTGATTAATCATATTCTAAGTTAGAAATAATGGCAGAAATTGTTCATGAAAATTATACCAAAATGAAGTAAAAGAAAAATTACCTGTTCTCCCACTTTCAGATAGTTTTATAGCTCAGTGACTACAGAGCTGCCTCAATTACTTAAGAAAGACCTGATTATATTTTCTGAATATATAGAATTTATTTCTGTCTTTTCAAAATTCACTTCTCTGCTGTCTCTAAGTTTTACCCTAAAGAAACAAATCTGTTTCCTCAGCATCCCTACAGCCATCTGTTTGGAAGACTTCTAAAAACTGTCACTAAAATAAAAATGCGCAGCAGTCCTCATTTCAAACCACTGTTGTGCTAAGACAAAACCAGATTTTCTCACTAATTCTTAAGCTTCTGCACTTGTGTGACAGTTTCAGCTTCTTCTGTGGTCAATGGAGAGTGACAAGAACTTTCCATCATTACAGAGGAAAAGTTTGTCACCTAACTTTTACACCATTGATGCCCATGCAACAAATGTCACTCATAATGTAGAGTTAATTTAAGGGAGTCCATATTGGCTCATTAAATAGTCTGAGAGCAATTAAAAATAAAATTTTATACTTGCTCACACTAACAGTCGCTGTCGCCTTTTTGAAACACCTGTGGAAAAGAATATAATTTTTTCCACACATTCTTTTATTTTTCCTCTATCTACCACACTGGTTGAATGTAACATGACCTTACATTTTTTACTGTCATGATTGTGTTGTGAGGATGTTTTCTTTTGTTCTAGGAAGTGTAGCAAAGACCATACATTATACAAACATTTTTTGGCCCTCCTCTCTGAACCTGCCATTAAGGTGCTTGAAACATCTATTTGAATTGCTGAAATTCTCTCGGATTCCCAGAATCTTTGCTCTCAGCTTTCTCTCTTCCTGAAACACAAGACTAGATTTTGTTAAAGCATATAAATATCTGTGAAGAATACGATGTTTTAATAAAGTTCAGTGTGGGATTTTATGTACTTTCAGAAATAGAGAGCAAGGAACAACAAAACTCACACATATTGCAGCTCTTAATAGATTCAACAATCATAGCCAATATCTGATGGTTCACAGATTTGTATACAACTCCAGCTAAGTCCAATAACATTGTGTCACAAATCCTTGCTTATTTTTCAGTTCTAGAACTTGTGCTCTTGGCTGTGAAGTGTTCCATCACCAGACGTAGGCTTGGTTAGTGTACAACCTGCTAATTACAGCACTCATTTCCTTAGGAATTGAAAAAGAGTAATGAAAATCCCTGAGTCTGAGATGAGCATGCAGTCCAACTTTCCTGAGGTTGAATGAGTGTTCCCACCACTACAGGAGTGAATGAAAGGAAAGAGTTCAAAGTCCATTTCAAGTCCTTCAAAGTACCTTTGCATTTCTTCCATATTTCTGACAAAGTTGTAATAATTTATTGATATTGTTGAATACTGCGACCATTTTCATTTTTTTAATGTAATTTTTCTAGTGGAAAATACTCACATTCGTCATGGTCTTCAAATGTGACACAGGTTTTTAAAATTATTCTATGCTTGTGAATTTCAAGACTGGTCATCTTTTCTCCCTAAAAACTGTGCTTTACTCTTCAGAGACTGTAAATCATGAAGCTGTGGTGCTAAAAAACATTGACTTTTTTTGAACACTGACATGATTTAACTTTTTCTTTGTCATAAATATGTCATGTGGTTTACATAAGGCAAAGTGGTTTTGTCTCTTCGTTAAGCTGGTTTATTTTTTTCTTCAGGTCAGATTCTAAAGGACAGGACCATAATGGAGAGTTACATGCACAGAAAAAGACCTAACTGGCTGATTTTTTCAAAGTTAATATCACATCACAACTTCTCCACTTTCAGATGTGCAACTTGAGGTATTAATTGAAAAATTTAGTCCACTTTTTATTGTTAGAATAGTCAGAACAATCACCCCATAAACAATCTCAACCCAAAATGTTGAGGAGCAGGTATTCTTAGTTGCTTTTGCAAATTAAGCATGCATTGCAATAACCACCCTTGCTCACAGTGTTGACTTTTGTAACACACATTATTTGATAAGTGCTTCACCTTTGACAGAGATATTTTACGAACTGGTAGGGAACTCACAGGGAAGAACTGAGAATTCAATTTTCTGATGGGATTCGTCTGACTAAATGGAAATGTCTGAAGATAAGAGTTCCCCTTTGTATAGAGCAATATAAGAACTCACTGGACATGACTCCTCTCATCTTCAAGCAGACACTAAAGTAGTACTGACAGTCATGTTCTGCTTTCTCCTGACTGGTGTGACATGGTAGATGTTTATTTAAAAATTTTTATAATTAGGTGGGACTAAACCTAGCAACTGCCTTCACAGATAAATCCCATAGGACTGATCCACAGCCCACCAAAGTCCATGCAAGGCTGTTTATTCAGTTCTCTGGGTCAGAGATCATTCCTTTCTTAATGAAAGATACAATGAAACAAAGAATAAGTGTTGGATTTCTTGAGCTCAGCTGCCAGAATTTTCTCAGAATTCTGGCACAGCTACGGAAATACATTAGGGATGTAAGAAAGCATTTTCTCACATTAGTCATTGGATGCACATTTGGGTATTTGCCATTTTCTTTTCAACCCTTGATTTAGTAAGAGAAAACCAACTAAATGAATTTTGTTTATTTAGTAAGGGAAAACCCTGTTTTAACATATGGAAGCCTTGGAAACATTCCAGGAAAGGAAAAGGTTTGACTGAAGACAGGCATATACAGACTACAATTCCAAAGTATGGTTTGGGTGGGGATATGCAACTCTGACTGCTCAACAAAAATGTACCGATGCATGCGAAAAAGCAGCACTCACTTGTGTTATCAGCAGTGCTACAAATGGTTCTCTGTAAACATTACACATATGGCTCTAGGGTCATACAGAGCACAGAAGGCCAAGGTTTCCACAGACAGCAACAGATGTTCTGTGTCACCAAGAAAGTTCTCAGAACCTGGCATGACCAGCGCTCTATGAAGTGATCTGGAAAATACATGCTAGTACCAGCCAAAAAAACCAAAAAAAAGTATTCTGTTTCAAACCCATGTTTTGAATGGTCAAATGCTATTTACACAAAGCAAATTTTTGAGGATTTACACATATTTCAACTGTAGGTAGCTGAAGCCACCAACTGCAAGAAATATGAAATATTACAAACCTGAAGACTCTTGAAGGATTACTATCCTCTAGATATGCTAGGTCCCACTTCTAGCTGCTGTTTCACCTTTTAATTACCCAAGCATCTTGATCTGTATCTGGAGAAGTGAGAGAAGGTTTATCATACAGAACTAAAGTCATGTATAACTTGGTATTGCTGTATCCTTCTGAGACCTGGAGGTCACATAATTCATTTCATGTTAGTTACAGAATTGTTTTGAGCTCCGGTCAGGGATGACATTGCACTAATACCGGTTGTAAGAGTTCTCTAGAGCCTTTAAATTGAGATACAATGTCTGACAGAAAAAAACAACAAAACCTGTTTTGTTTTGTTAACAGAAGATCATACGTGATAGAATAGCTACTAAATCTAAATAAACCTCTTTGTGCAATTTTCCATATCTGATGATAGCATTCATCAGTTTTGTTTCAAGATCGCTACACCCCATATGTAGCAATAGAATACTGTCTTTATATGAATAATTATCACCTATTAGTGAATGTCATAAGTCAAATTTTCAGCTGCCTGACAAGAATTTGTAAGCACTTGGCTCCAATTTTAGTAAAAAATCATGGAAACTGCACAGAAGTTCTGTTCGTGTTTTTATTAGATAATGTTGCTGCAGTGTTGAAAGAATATTTATGTGGAACGATATGAGAAACATCACTTATCAGCTACAAATATAGACTAATAAATCATAAGGAGTCTTAACTGTGGGATCAGTAACCCTGGAGAATCTCAATGTGAAAAATTAAAATCTCACACACTAAAAAATGTAAATATCAGAAAAAAGCAGTAGAAGATGTATACTTTCCAGGAATAGCCTGGAACAGCTTAAAACAAGTTCAATAAAGTAATAGAGTAGCGATTTTTTTGCTTCCTTGCTTTTTGAAATCAACAGGGTCCCCAAAACATGAGACATGCGGTGAACTGCTCTACTGAAATTCTTTTGATTTTCACCTAAAAATCCAAATGTCTGCATACAAAGTGAACATTTAAAAGACACAACAATGAAAACCCAGGGAAAAAATGTGTGAATTTTAAAGAAATACTAAATGTTTGTATCATCATAGCCTAAATGAAGTCTTTTTATGTTTTCTGTTCATTATGAAGAGTTACATACTGCAGTCACAATCAGGCAAATGTGGACTATTCTGGTTGGGGGACACATAAGTGATGAGAACCTTAGACACAAATCTGTCTGTATACAAGAATATTTACCTGAGCACAGGATGTGTTGAAAATCACAGTTCCTATACTTGACTCTCCAGAGCTCACCCAGCCATCAGGGAACCCAAGAAATGAAAATATCAGCTACATCAAGACCTATGGCAAAGCCCCAAGCTGTTTAGTGGGACTAAGATTTCACTTGAGTGAAATCGGCACTAGAAGTGCTGATATATTAATCTCTTGACAATCTAAATGGCTCTAATAACCTTTTTTCCTTACTCAAAAGACAGTGAAGTGTAGTTTGTAAATAAATCCATTAAAAGGATCTAACAGATGGTCATTATGTTCATAATAATGTTCAATTATTCATGCAAATATACCATCAGCGTAATATGTTGGTCACAGGAACCAAGGTCATGATATAAATAAGCAAGTAAGAGTTTGGAATGTCTCTACTTGTGTGTACAGAGCCTAAGAAACATCACAGGACCTTGCTGTCACAGGTAGTGTGTTCAGATCTTTCTGAGCATCATGCATGACCAGAGCTTGGCAGCTGTCTGTCCAGGCTCTATTCCCTCCCTGAGAACAACAGCCTTGGCCACTCAGGTCAGTCATGTCCTGTTCAGGAAATCTGCTGTGGAATTTCAGCTCCTCTGCTGGACAGAATTACACTGTGAGTTATGCTGAACAGCATTTTTTAGCTTATTTTCTTTTCCAGGTTGGTCGCTTTGTGTGGCAAAAAGAGAGCATGGAACTCATGTGAATTTATATTAGAAACACTGGAGAGCACTGAGAGCCCACATATAACACTTCTTGACATCCTGTTTAAATTTCTGTAGGTATTATTCTTTGTGGAACATGAAACTCCTAGGACAGTTAGGGCATTTCTGGTCTCATACCAATAATACCTCCAGCTGAGGCACAGGAAATCCAAATTGCTCTTCAAATTAAATCACGGGAAACCTTGACTCCTTGCTTGTCTTAAGCAAAGTTAATGGGAAACAGATGCACATTCCTGTCAAAACACAGAGTTGTATATTTATCTGCTGCTGGCTTATCTTTCAGTGTACTGATCTAAAATTATAATATTCACTTCCCCCCACTCCCCCCCCACCATCCCCCTCCCTTAGTATTTAATTTGATTAGTATTATTTTGCAAAATACTAATGTAAATAAATTATCATCTTTTATTAATACTGATAACTGATCATTACTGGCAAATCTGGACCATTAATTTAATCAAAAATAAAATTTGTTTGCTCTGGGAAACACAGTAGCAAAAGTACCATTCATGATCTAAATGGATACAAAACTATGAAAACCATAATCATCTGACATAACCAAATATCCAATCTAGACTCAAATAAAATATTTGGGATAGACTCCAGCTAGCAACATTTTGGCAAAAGAAATCTCGTTCTGACACAGAATAAAGATGTATCTATGTTTTTAGCAATATGTCTGCCCTCCTCTGCACCCCGATATGAAACTGTGCCATCCTTCCATTGGAATTATCATCCCTATTGCAATGAAAGAAGCTTCTTTAGCAGAACTCCCAAGACAATGTTTTAGGTTCAGATTATATGCTGTACATGTGAGCAGCTGCCAGTGGCAATATCAGGAAAAAGTGCTGCTTTCAGTCTGGTTTGTATCCATGTACCCACTGCTTGTTTTTCTTCTTTGCATTTCTCAGCACTACGATGGACAAGGCTAGCATCTTTCTCCTCCCTCTGGATTTTTTTAAAAAACTATTTAAAAAACAGTCTTGCAATGTAAAAAGAGTTTTGTAAGAGTGTAATTGATTGTTCTCCTCAGTGTTTACTAGAGTCAGCAATGATCAGGCACATGCTATAGAGGAAATGCGGAACGGGAAAAAAAATTCCTTCTTAGTGAACTAAGCTAGCTAGCTTGTAACTCAAAGTCTTTGTGCAACAGTTTGTAGTTGGAAGAAGAGAGAAATCTCTGTGTCCAGGTTAATACTACATTTTATAAGTGCAGTGCTTCCAGCTGTAGATGAGTGATGGCCTGAATTCAGGGAGATTGTCCTCACCTGTAAGCATGTAACTGAAAGATTAATCAGGCCTATTCCTATCTTCTTAAAGGCTAAGTCAGGAACTGTTCACAGCACTGAATGCCTCAGTGCTGTCCTTAACTGTGTTTTTACCATGACACAAATAACCAGTGTTTAAAATCTGTCATTTCTATAAACCTGACATTCAACAAACTGTATCAATTCACAGAGTGTTGGCTTGAGCTTCTCCTCTCAGTATTTCCCCTTGTGTCTCCCACATACTCAGTGCACCTGGAATTAATGAGTTTGCAATTTACCTGCCAGTTCCCACTGAAAAAGCAACTTGGCAAATGATCAGGCCTACCTTTCAGCCTCAAAAGGGATATGCTCATTCCCAAGTTCTTGCTATTTCCTAAAAATCTATGACATCTTAGAAGAACAGTGCTGGCCTGGAGCCCATCTAATGGTCTCAGCAGAATCCGGCTCACAGACACACTTGTATTCTCCCATGCTTTGGCTGAGGTTACTCTGAGTTTATACCCATTTCACTTCTTTGCTGTCTTAAAAACATTGGCTTAGTCATCCCTGGAGACCTTGGGCTTTGCAGGATGTGGAGGAGGAAATGGAGTAGTAGAGCTAATAGCTCCCTTGGAAGGGTAGAAATTTCTCCGTGATCTTGATGAGGAAGGAATTAAAACAAACAGCAAAGCAAGCAATATTTTTGCAGTGCTTTCTGCCTCTCTACCACCAACATGCACAGGCTCAATGAGAGCTCCCAGAGAGGCTTTTCTTGCCCTTCCCAAGAGCTATCTAACTTGCCCTTGGGTGACTTCCTCCTTCGTCACTCTGTACCATGGACTTTGAGGCAGTGACAGCATTAAAAACCGAACGTATTCCTGTGTTATTGTTTATATTGTTCTCTCCCTATCTCCTTCCAGAACACATTTATATAATCTTCCACTGTAATAGCCTGGTGTGCTAAATGAAGTTTTTTCCTTTCAGCTACAAAGTCATTTTGCATTTAAGGAAATGAAATAGAAGCTGCTAAGTTTTATATCTTCGTTGCCTTACTGGCAGCAGGCCTAATGTAGCAAGTGAAACAAGTGTCATTAGGAAATGCCGTGATAGACAGAAGAGGACTGCAGTCATCATGTCATTAAATTCTTGCCCTCAGAGAGAAAAGAAGTTACACATTAGCATAGGAGATCTCTCACCCTTAAAAGTACAGTGGTTCAAACCACTTGGAAAGGTAGGGAGGCAGAGAGGCAAGCAACAAGCAAAGTGACTGTAAGAAGTGCCAGAGGTCCTGATTTGGGAAGGAAGAGAAGTGCCAGGGATCCACAGTGTGGGCAGCCAGGAACACCAGCAGGAAACTGGAGAGAGCTTGTTTGAGCCAGGGGAGAGACAGTGGGGCTGGTTCTGATTGTGTTTGTGTTCATGTCCTGTGCAGAGCACCTGCAAACACTTTAGGCTGATGACAGCTGAGGGCTATTTTTTAAGACAGATGCATCTTGCCTAAGGAATGTTTCTGGTACAGCAAAGCATATCATCCTTGGGACTTTCCATAGGATATAGAACCATTCATAGGGTGACTTAAACTTTATTTAGACACCTTTTCTCAAGTATTTGAACATTGTCTGGGAGCAAACCTTTGGTGTTTTGTTGAGGCAAGCTAAGAACATATTATCCTATGAGGCACAGATAGATGTGGTTTGCCCAGAGATAGCCTGTCATGACTAACTCTCAAACAGGCATGCAAATTACCAGCCCATTTCCCCCCTGATTCCCTGTTCCTTACTGTTTCTTGCCACAGAATAAGGCTATGATCTGTGCAAATAGCTGCTGAAAGCAGTAACCTTGTGGTTAATTTACATTAAACAAGTGTTCCTGGGTTAATTTAGCACCAGTAAGTCCCAGAGCATGTTAAGGTGCATTTCTTCCTGTGCAGTCTTGTCCTACTCTAGCATGCATCATTTCGCAGCTTGTGACTGAGGGCTGCGTTCTGCTCCCAGATACTGCTGGATAGATCTGCTCTACCCACAGAATTATCCAGTCTGCCTTTTTCTCCCTTGACTAGGCCTTAATTACTCATCTGGTTGTGTATTTTGTACACTGCCATCCATTTTATCCTTTTTATTTTACTTCAGATTTTATGAAAAGCTAAGATGTCTTTTGAAAAGGCAAATGCAAAAACAACTTCTTTTTTTCCTTCTGTAGACATGCTGTTGTTCCTATAAAACTCTACCATGATTTCTTCTTGACTAGTTCTTAATTAAATCAAGGTCAGAATAAATAATTTCAAGTAGTATGTGTGCCACAACAACACACTGAGGCAAGTTTACATATTTTTTATGCCACAACAATCTCTTAACATCTTGTACAAATGAGTCATTGCAGTTTCAGCAATTCATTGCTTTCCTGAAATACCAGTAAATTCAGTCTCTCTTCCTCATTTGTTGCATATTACCATAAATTTCTGGCTATTTCCCACCAGTATAGAAAAATTAAGGCAATAATGCTTATAGAAGCAAGAGTGCTCTCTCACATCTAATACCACCCTGCTCCCTCACTGTCCTTTTTTGGTAATGTTTGGGTTACGTCCTGGATGTGAAATGAGCTGTCTGACAGAAAAGTGCCTTGATGTTTGCATTGGTGGAAAATTCCAATTCCTCATTAGTTTATTTACTGTGTTTTACTGGGGTCTAATTGCAGGTCTAAATGGTATGATTATTTTTAATTATATTACTAAGAAAAAGTCCTGCTGTTTGGAAATTGCTGAATTTTTTTTTCAGAAATAAAAAGTACTTTGAAATATCCAAACGAAAGCCTTAACAGTAAACCAGTCATAAATCGACAGTCTGGTTTCCTCAGAAGTGTTTCAAGGAGTGATTTACTCCTGATGTCACAACATCTCTTGCAATTCTTGCCGGGGACTGAATTTTGCTGACACAGACTCACTATGTCAGACACAAAAGACTTTGTCTTAATTTGTGTTTTGAACCAGGCCCAAAGGAAAGAAAAGAAATGATGGAGGGAAGAGGATTACCATTCCAGCTATGCAATTGAAAACACTCTGACTATGCAGAGGAGGGGAAAAGAGAGAAAAGGAAAATAACAGCTTCCACTCTCCCAGAGTGCCCTGAGAGGGGAAAGGAGAGGCGTGGGAGTGCAAACCAGTGCTCTGCTTTATGTATCAAATTGGCTTCCTTTTGCTTGCATGAAATTTTAAGGGATTCTCTTTTTTTGCTTTCATTTTGAGAGCTGTTAGTAGTTTTTACCATACTCCTTTCCAAATTTAAAAGGCCAGCCAGGCTGAGATAGGAGTGGGGTTGTAAGATTGCTCAGTGTCTGTAAGAAATGTAGTCAAGATGAAGAGGAGACTCAGGTGAGGCTGAGTTATTTGAGGAAACAAAGGGCAGTCAGGTAGAAGAGTTTTGAAGTCTCCTGCTGAAGCTCTTGTGAAGAATAAAAAAATAAATTGTTTATGATTTCTGATGTCAGGAGAGGGGAAAAAATCCAGGACGGATAGCTATCTTTGCCTCCAGGTCTCTTATTGAGCAAGAGAATGCAGATTTCTATCCTTACAGCTAATGCTTTACAGAAAAACAGAGTTTTGAATACAAAGAATACCCAGGGATTGTCTCATACGTGTTACACATAGCAGCAGTTGACACCCAGGTTGTTTTACAACACATGCCCATGTACCCCCCTGGACATAGAGAGGGGCACCCAAAATCCTACAGACTGTGACAACCTCTCCTCTCCACAGTGACACGGAACAGGGTTCTGGGACTGTTGTGCAGTGTGGTCCCTGCAGAGGAGCGCAGCCGGGTGCCCAGGCAGGTCTGCAGGAGAAGATGGCTGCCCATCTGCTTGGCTCCCTGCAGGCGTAGACAGGCCCAGATGTGCCTGCAGAGATGCACAGGTGTCTGCAGGATGTCTTTTTCTGATATGTGGCTGCCGTAGGACTGCAGGCATCTCTAGGAGTGAGCTGGTAACAAACAGCAGCAATCCTGCTCCAGGTGCTGCGTTTGGCCAAGAAACCCTGGGTGCCTTTGCTGGTTTAACAGCCTTTGGCTCGCTAGGCAGCTTTCTGTGTCTGTGATCAAAGGGCTTGAGTTTGCTGCATCCACACAGTTTTTATGGGCAGAGACTCTGCTTTAAACCAGGATTGCCTTTTGCTGTAGCTCCCCTGCTCTGGGCTTCATTGTAGGGAGCTAGTTAGTGAGGATAGAATGGGCTTGGAGCATGAATGCAGGATTGATCCTTAACTGACAAGATAGCAGTTCTCAGAAGTAATGCAGAATCAAGTAGACTTCCTTTTCCAGCTTTTTGCCTGTCTCTGTTTCCTGGGAGCTTGATGGCAGAGGCTAGTTCTTAATACAGATTTCCGTGTTTTCTGGCTGAAAGAAAGTACAGTGCAAATAATAGGGGCAGAAATTAAGGCATTCGGTTCTCACTTTTGCAGCAAACTTATCTGGAGATAGATTATGCCTGGTGGAGTTAATGTGCACTTAAGTCAATGCCACCCTGCCTTAGCAGCTCTGAATTCAAGCTGTATTGATTTGTAATGCTTGCACATGGTGCAGTTATCCCTTCCACTCAGAGCAGGGCATGCCCTGTGTCCCTTTATCTTATTACAGAATATTGCTTCATTATAATGTTAAATTGCAGAAACATCATCACTGTTTCTTCATCATTCTTAACAGCTGATTAAGTAGTTTTATTTTTACATACTCTGGCAACCCCCTTTAGCAGGGCTGGGTGTTAGCTAATCCTGATGTAGCCACCCAGGTTTAACTTTTTTAATGAGAACGAAACACATCTGTTGTATGGAGATAGTAAATCTCTTTAGAAGTTCCAGCAGAAGATAAGATCCACCTACACTGTTGGCCTGTATCTATCAGGCAGCCATAGCTTGCTGTGCAATCAGTTTTTGTCTCAGTACTGAACTGTTTGAGGATTCATGGTTAAATACCAACTTGATCATAGAGTTTACATTCCAGAAGTGGTTCAAGCAATTTAAAATGAACTCGACTTGACATTTTAACCTCCTTACCAAGTTATGCAGACTGTTTGTACTGGCAGAGGGATCTAATATATGGGGTAAAAAAAGAGAAAGGGGAATCAATCATCTTATCTCAGCTGAATCACTGATTCACTGTGTGACCTATGCAAAGCCCTGAGTCTCTATTGCCCTACAGATTTTTTTTAACTAAGAGTACTCTGAGACCCAAATATACCACTTGAGATGTGCTTTTCGTTTAAATTTATGTCTGCTTTCAGAAGAATTGTCTAAGCATGGAACATTTCGTACAATGCTAAAAACAACACAGAGTACTGGACATAAGTTATTTTGGCAACTGTGAGTCTTTCAAAACATGAAGTGGGCTATTAGTACACAAAGCTTACATTTAGGGTTGTCAACAATTCTTGAAAGTCACTACAGTTTTCATAGGTTTAGTCGTGACTTTTATTTTTCTCCAAATTACCTGAATTTTCAAGAACTAAGACTTTCAACCAGTTAATCTCAACTTAAGGTCTTTTCCTAAGAGCTGAACTATAAAGGTTTAGAGATTTGGGACACTTTGAGAAAACCATCATCTGACCATTCAACAAAACCCAGTACCACTTGCCTTTCTGACACTTTGTCTCAAGAATCACAGTTTGAAGGAAATGATTGAATCATACTTTGAATGGTAGAGGCAGTGTCATGGAGACATAAATGATTCATGAGTTCTTCAAACTCTTTCAAACAGCAGCTGCCATTTTGTGTGCTATTTCACACCCAGGACATAAGGGAACAATTTACTCCTCTAGTGTTCTTTGAGATAGCTCATTCTTATCCTTGAATTGATAATGAGCTAAAACACATTGCAAATGAAATTACTGCCACCTAATCTCTTGATCCTGATTGTGCCACAAGCCTAGAGCCTTCCCTCAGGCAGTTGTTCAATATATATGCCACATTTCTTTTAGTCACACCACATTCCTTGAAAGTGTGGTCTACATCTTTCTATTGGGCTGGAAAAGAAAACACGCCATGGGTATTATTAATATATGATAATAATACACTTACAAGAAGAGAATGGTTGCAATATCAAGCATCACAATTGAAATAATTGTTTCATTCTCCCTTAAAAAACAGCAAGAATTAATGTTTTATCCACTTTTACTCCTAAATACCATATGGTGCCTAGCCTGGAGCACGGAAGAAAATTTCCTTTGCTTTCTTCATGTCAGCAGTTGCGCTCCTGTGGAGATATGGAGATGGTCTGAAGTCATACCTTCCATTAAGGATGCTGGCTTTTCAGTTCTCTGAGGGTTTCTAGGGGAAGATTGTTTGTGTGTGGAGCTCCACACTATCTCCCACAATGCAGACCAGGCTGCCCTTACCAGGGAGGGACTAGCTGTAGAAAACTGTAGCCTGGATAAGGCAAGGGGGAAGAAGACTGTGGAGCAAAGTACAGACTTCCCAGCAAAGGAAGAAAGCTCTGCAACCTCTGATCAGGTAGAAAGGAAAAACAGCAGTGTGTTACTTCAGACTCTGCACTTTATTGAGCCACAGATTTCTCTTTTAGAGTGTATACACTTTGCTGAAATTCAGAAAAGAACAAAATGAAATGGCTTAGAAGTCAGGGAAGTAGAAGTGAAAAGCTTGGTCCTGTGAGTGTGGTGCAAGCTTCTTTACAACTACCCAGAGGATACTTAAGCCTGCTTCCACAGTATGAGGGGAGTTCTTCTCTATTCATTCTGTGTGTGTAAGATCTGACAGACCCTAAGGCATCATGAGATCATCTGAAAACTTTGAAAATGGGACACAACACAGATATTTACCAGCAGCTGTCACAGTTCAAATCAGCTGCAGGAGAAGCCCTGATCCCTTGTCACCTCTCCATAGAGCAGATGAATCATTGACTGGAGGAAGCACAAGCCTTGTTCTTGCTGTGGCTGGCAGTCCAGGGGTCTTCCACCAGCACCTGACCATCTGAATCAATGAAAACAGAAGGGGTGGTGTCAGTGTCACTCCTGCCATAAGCAGCTGTCAGAACCTTGCAGTAGAGAGTAACTTCCACAGGAACCAAGGAACAAGAGCAGAGCACAGAGCCCTCTCTCTACTTTGCAGCAAGAAAGTCATATTTACAAGTGTTGGGATCATACTGCGTGGCTATGGCTGACTAGAGCATCCATCTCACTCAGACTCGACCTCATTAATTCCAAGTTATAGAGAAGGCAATGGGGTCCAGATATTATTGAGTGTATGTTGAAACTGGGGTGGGTTTTTGTAGCTCTCTTGTTTTAATTTTGAACTGTGGTACTATGCCAGATCTATGTCACAGCTATGTCAGAAGCTTCAAAATAGGCCTGGGGAAGTGAGAAGAATAAAAGGGGTTAAAATCTGGGAAACAAAATGAAGGAAACTTCTCACAACACTATGCTTAATCATGTTAAACTATGTAGAATGATAAGACCTGCATCTACAGTACCCTATCTGAGCACAACAGGTCACCTTTGATTTCTAAGATGGTTTCCATGGATTTCAGTATCCTCTCATTTCAAAGTATTTTTCAGTTTTAAAAAGTCATCTGCATTTAATTCATGGAAAACAGCAGCTTTAAGATTTGTTCAAGGTCACAGAGCAAATGAATTTCAGAAACCGGAAAGAAAATAAACTAATATGACTTTGGATATCTTTCCCTCATCACTGATTCATGCAGCTTTCCCTTAGGAGACAATGGCTGTCATTGCCTCTTCAGTCATAGGACAGACTCTACATATAAAGGAATTTTATATATATCCTTATTATATTTATCTATCTATCTATCTATCTATCTAATCTATATAAAATATCTATATCTATCTATGTGTGTGCATATATGTGTGTGTGTGTGTGTGTGTTTGTATATATATATCTAAAAAATACATAATGGAACAGTTTTCTGTTTCATCCCACTTCAGCCACAGCTTTTAAACCTGAGAGTGTCGCACACATTCAGAACATACAAGATGATGAGCTCACTGCTTTCTGTAAAAACTCCCCAAGAAACAAAAACAGCACTTTATTGCTATAGTAGGGGTCATGACACAGCTTTCTTCTATTCACACTATATTTTTTAAGAGCTTGCACAGCACAGATCACAAAAATAACAAAACTACATGAGAATGCGGAGGTTTCATCTTGCAGGACATTTATCTTCTTAAAGTACTCTATTTAGTCACGCTAATCACAATCAACTGTTGATTTTAACTGTTAAGTGTAATCCATCTGATCCATATTCCACAGGCTGGCAATGAAATGTGGATGGCCAATCATAATGCATTTGCCACTGCAAGCTCTAAGCAGAGAAGTGATCCTTGGTGCACAAAACACAACGAAGAATTGCCCTCTCCCAAACTTTGATTTTTTTCAAAAATTGTCCTACAGCTTGCATGATGGGGAATTCTTGAGTGCACTCCTGCTTGACTGTCCTCATCAAAAAAGCCCTAAAGCCCAGAGCTCCTTTACCATGGTTGATGTTGCTGGGATTTCTTTTCCCTAGGAACCTGATGCATGCTCCCACCCTCCGTTTGTCAAGTTCTGATTTCTCTGTAGGGGGAATTGCCCTCTTACACTGCACCAGAAGAAGCATTCACCAGGTAGACAACAGAAGCAGCCTATACTCATGGTTCAAGAAATGCTCCAGCAAATGGTAGAAACTCATAGGGGCCAAGCCATCAAAATTAAACAGCTGGCAGCACGTGGCAGAAGACTATTCCTCTGATGACCAAGCAGCTCCTCTTTTACTATCAATACAAGAAGTCATTGAAAATTGCTTTCTAATTTGAACTAATAGGCACTGTCTGTTGTGCTCAACTCACTTTTGCCCAGTTGTGTGCTGTGCCTTACCATTTTGAGGACTAGAGCTCTCCCCTTTTTCATCTGACATCCAACAGAAAGGGGATATGCTAACTGGCACAATTCCAGCTCCCAGACACTGACATGTCTTCTGCATCACTCCAAAGCTAACCACTTACCAGTAATGAATGGCAAAGAGCATCACAAACATATCCTATAGCACAGCAAAACCCACCCCTTGCAAGGAGAGGAAGTGGGTAGTGGGTAAAAAAATGGGAAGAGACCATCAGTGATCCTTTAGGAGATGGCATGATAAACAGGAGACAGGCGGGATTGGGATTTGGCGAGAAACAGACTTGTCTCTCTTGTCACAATAGGAAAACTGTGAGCTATGTCACTATCACAAGGCTTTAATCTTTTGGTATGTTGCTTTTGAAGGATAATGGCATAATTTGTAGGGATCATTGCACGAGTAACAATCAGCAGCTTATCACTGCAGGCTGAATGATCTGTTGTACAGATCTTTTGGGTTTTTTTACTGCAAATGTGCTGAAGAAACAAAACTTCTATCATGTTCTCTCATTCTGTGCATGGGTTTTCTCTTTCAAACCCTCAGAGAAATGCTGGTGTAATTAAAAGGAACAAAAATAAAATTCAGAGACTTAAGAAACGTAGAACTATAACAATGTACAGCATTTGCAGATCTATCAAATGCATTTGTCTTTTTGATATATACACCTCTTTTTAAATCATAATTTTGAAACTATTTCCCAGGTTCTCTGTTTAAAGAAAAGAAAAGAACAAAGTGCACATTTGAATATCACTGCTGAAATCCATGAAAGATAAAATGAAAACATGTCAGTTTCTATCAGCTGAATGCAAATAAGAGTGGCTGTCACTTTTATCTAGATTTCTTTCCCAGCAACCAAGAGGTCAATAATCACAGGATCCAATTTTAAAAAAGTCACTTGATTCCAACTGCCTTATTGTCCAAAGTGCATTCAGGGCTCATTTCAAAAGGCTCTGTTTCAAAGCATACCCACAAAGTCTAGAAAAATGACATTGGTTTAAAAAACATTCAACAAAACCACAGTGTCACCATTTGGACTGTTCAGTTGCCTTGTTTAAATATTTTTACAGTAGTATGACTTGCCAAATCTAGCTGAGAGGCTCTCATAATCACGTATGTCATGGTCTATATTTTTGTGACAGGCCACACAATCTAGATTTATTAAAACAGAATCCCCCATGTGCAAAAGAAAATCTATTCACAGAATGTCACACATCTCAAATCTCTGAACCAGGGCCTCAAACACTACAGTACAGGCTCTGTGTAAACAACTAGCTTTAATCCCCAAACCTGCACTTTACAGTTAAAGTTTCAAGACTGCATGGGACAGTAAGTTAGTTAAGGTGTTAGAGACAAGGTTCATTTCATGTGGACAGAGAAAGCTTTGAAACGTGCCTCTTATTCCTTCCCATCAAGCTTATTCCAAATGCAAGATGTGAGGGTCAGTGAACAACAGGATGGCGTTTGTGCCACAGGTGTGTGCCATGCAGTGCAGTTAAGCTCAGCTCAGTGGCCAGGACACTGCCTGCTTCAATTTGGCTGTGTTCCATAGATGTAACTATGAGAGACTATTTATCTTGTTCAGTTAGAATTGCATTAACTGCTACTTTTTTAAGGCTGTACCTAGACAAAATATGAAACTAATAAGCAACTGAGGAGCTGCACTTAAGTGGCAAAAAATAACCTTTGCATTTTTAAAATACATGTAACACGCAAAAAAACTCCAAACAAAACAAAACAAGACAAAACAAAACAAAACAAAACAAAACAACTAAAACCCCAACAACAAAAACATCACAAAAAAACCCAACCAAAAACCCAACCAACCAAAAAACCTCACTAAACAAAGGGGAGAAAAGGAGAAAAAAAATGGCTCTGTAAATGTGTTCAGGCTCTTTTAACATATTGGAGAATTAAACTAACAGATAGGCTCTAGATAAAGCAAGAGAGGAGATGATGGCAATTGTAACATGAAATATATGGATGTTTATGACTCTCTTCTAATCTTTTTACACCATTCATGTAGCAGAAGAGACTCTGGATGAGTCTAGAAGGATGTTCAGACAATGGAAACCACAAAGCAGCCCAAAGAGTCCACAGTGTATTTATTGCTCTTAGTAGGCAGCAGTGTTCCTTTTCCATCACAGATCTCTAGCAGTAGCTGAATGCTCCAGAGAGCATCACCAGTGCAGTACATGAGGAATCACACCAGCCAAGACTGCACTGAATGAGCATGATCTACAGTGGCAGGAGGAATGCAGAAAAGGCGTCTGTGGGAACATTTTCAAAACATCAGCAGTTTGAATTTTCTGATCCCTGAAATACCAAATCAAAAATGTATCTCAGAGAAAAATAAATCAGTCCAATTTTAATATTTTCTCTGCTTTGAACGGGTGTTTTTGGCTATTAAAAAAAGGTACAACTAAATTAGAATGAGAATGCAACAACTCAAACTGGAATGGTTTTTCCCCCCTTGATATTAGGGGTTTAAAACTTGCAGCATGCATGTTTTGAGTAAAGGAAAGTATTGTGTAAGCTTCACCAGTTGCAATTCTGAAAAGTCACCAGTGTCTACAGTTACCTTTTGAGAGAGTTGTGCCAAAACAAAAGGTCTGGAGCCAGGAAGCTCTGGTACCTAGCCCTGGACATGACACACTCTCACTTGGGTAATTCATGTAGACTCAATCCAGAAAGATATTAAAGGCTTCCTGTGAGACACAGAGATGTAGCACTGGCATGGATTTCTGCTGAGATGTTTCTTCTGGAATACCATTTATCTTTCCTGCTGCGGTGGCGGAGAGAGAATGATGTGGAGGAGTTGGATGTTGCAATATTGCACTTGCACTGCTGACAGGCCAGATGGCAAAACAACTGGTACCACTGGGATGGACGGTGCTGCTGGTTTGTCCTGCCTGCCTGCAAAGGCAAAAAGAATAAAACCCAGCTGCACTTTTTAAACAGACAGGTGTTGGGGGAAGGGGTAGGGCATGACTGACTCACCTGGGGTTTGAAATAGCAAACACATTGTTTGTTCCTGATATATATGAAGTGCTCTTATAGCAGATTATTGAAATAAGAGGTACTGAAACACTTATGTAAATGTGTTCCAGTGCACTGATGATTTGCCAAATCACTGAACAGTATTTCCCCTCTTCTTCTTCACAAACTTTTCCCCCCACAGCACCCCTTCAATTACACAAAACCACAACTCCTGTTCATCTGCTTGGCAATCGTATTGTTTAAGGATAGCCAGCCAGCACTAAAGTCTGAAGCTGCTTTCCTCTTATAAACCTATACAGAAAGTTAATTACAGTATTTCAAAGGAGCACACAAGTTCAGAGCTCACATAACTTTGGAGCTTACAATGCCTTTGCCAGGGAACCATCTCCCAGTTACTAGTGTTTCCTTTGCCATCAAGTGGCAGACGAGTTACTGAACATTAATAACCACAATGTTAAATAGATCCATTTATGTAAGAACAAGGCAGCAAACAGCGTGTGGATCGGTCAGCAGAGGGGGCAATGTGCAGGCTGACAAAGCTACCGGAGTGCCCTTCCACGGAAGGGTGGAAAATAGGGATGACATTGCCCTCTCGTGGGAAGCCGCTGAAGTGGAAAGCGGCAAAGCTCCAGCCGGCTGATGCCGGAAAGGTTTGTTAATCCTGCGAGTCTCATTACAGCAGGCGCTTAAATCTCCTGACATTTCGGTTCCATATGCTCAGGTCATTCAGAGTTGAGAATGTGTGGCATGCTACAGGACCAGGATTAAATCTTTATTAAAAAATTCAGTGTGTTGGCTAGGGATATAAGTGTGAGGCTGTGGCTCAGAGCCACCTCTTTAAAAGCCAGATATTTGAGGTCAGGAGTCTCTTTACTGAAAGAACAGAGTGAAAAGCACCACTTTTTAGTGTTTTAGCCTAAGAGCCATGACACAGAGCTGTGCTACTGAAGTCAAACCTTGCTAAGACTTCTTTGCTTTAAAAATATTCCCTCTATTCTGTAACCAAGCAGTTCAGATCATATCTCCTAAAAGTATAATTCATACTGTACAGAGTGGTGGGATGGAGGTGATTTAGAATTAATTTCAGAGGACTTATAAATTATTATGGACTGTATCAAGAAACATGATATAGAGCGTGTTCCTGTCCAGCCATGAAAATTGTGGACATTAAAAATGGGCTGGCCTGAGGAGTTAAATTTTATAAAGAAAGCTGATTTTGATTTTTGCCCAGATCTCTTTAGAGAACCTTGTAAAATATTAACTATTCAACTGGTAAGCTGGGAATGAAGGAGAGTGAGCAAAAGCAAGAAGGAGGGGGCAGGTTGAGGACACGAAGGCTGAAGACAACTTAGCTTGGTTTTGCCTTAAGGAAAGCAGCATATCATGTGTGCCTGGGTATGTTTCTGAAGTCCACATAGTTGCAATGACAAAAATGCAGGACATTCGCAGGATATCTTTATGAAACAGGCATACAGGCCTATGGGATGGTCACTGTCAACAGCATATAAAGGATTGTCATAGTAAGCATGGCTGCCAGAATATTAACCATTAATAAACATTCTCTTCTAAACACAAGAAAAAATATTCCCAGCACTTGTCATCCACTGTGGAGAGCAGCTGCTGAGAACCACAGCAAAACTGCACAGGAATAAATTAGCTAGATAAGTTCTGGTTTTAGAATGGCTTGTTTTTCTTCTCTTCTCCATATATATATATATATATATATATGTATATATAAACGTGCATATGTGTATGTATGCACGTATGTATAAATGCAGGTAGGAACTGCAGTGACTAAGTAAAATCTTACTCTCTCAAAGTCTTTGTTCAAACCGTCTCAATTTCAAGTTATTTGGGATGGAGGACACATGATGAGAGCCCTGCAAGCTCTCTAGTGTTCTTCTGGGCAGCAGAGTCCTCAGGGTCCATTCACAAGGTGGCAAGCAGCCAGAAAAATACCCTCTGTGTGCTCAGTGGCTGTTAACTGGTGCAGCAATTACCTTGTGGATCCTTCTGATATGTTTGCTGGTGACAGAATAAAGTTCCAGTATCAAAAAAGAAATGAAGGTAGTACCAGGAGGCTTTAACACATGCTTTGTCAAGTCTGTGGCCCACAAACCTTAGAATGCCTACTTGTCTGAGTGAATAGAGTGGAGCTGTCCCAGTGTAACCCCATCCCTCCTGAAGCCTCATATAACACACAGCCCCCAGCCCCTTCTGCTCCAAACCCAGGTTGTCCTGAGACTTCCAGTCTTTGGATGTCCCATGCCTTTCACATCTCCCTTAATTTCTCATCCTAGGCTGGCCATCTCCCCTTGGCTTCTCACCCCAGCCCAAGGTCTCTGTCCAGAAGCCAGTTGCTGCCTGTTCAGCTTCTCCTGCTCTTCTGGCACAGGTATTGCTGCTCTCCCTCCCACACATCCACTCTGGCTCCTTCTTTCACAGAGGTTAAAAACCACAGGCATGAACTGCTTTTACTAAAAATCTGCCTGGGCAAGACACTGAGAGCAGCAGATGGGGACATGTCCTGGAAAAATGGATGCAGTAGCCACAACCCAAGAGGATTTAAGTATGACTTTAAGACAACCAGCCAGTATTCCTGTCTCTTTAAATGGGCTTAGAAGGTATCTGTAGTGACTATGCATCCCTCCTGGGTTCTGCATTATGGCTGATGTCATGTGTGCTATGGAACTTCATCATATTTCTTGGAGTTATTTTCCTATACTGTTACTATGTAATTTTTCTTGGAGGAAGTATTTTCTTTCCTTTTTATTTTTTAGGACATACATTTGTTGGCGTGAGCAAGTAACACAACTTGTTACGATGGCATTCTTCATTCATACTTCTCTGGAGAGAAAAATACAGATGTAGAAGGCTCAAATTTATTTAGCAATTAAAGCTACAGGCCTTTTGGCTATATATTTTCATACTCACAGGAAAACGCGGTTCTTTCCAAATATTTCAGACCAAGACAGCATAACTTCTCACAGTCTCTTACAAACAACTTTTCCAACTGAAAACGTTGTAAAGGCAGTATGTTTTTGTGAATTATCTGTAAACTCCTTACCACAGTTAAGCAACGAGTCCCTAGTTGTAGTTTGGTAACCACTGGCTTAGGAATCAAATCACACCACAATTTGTGTTCAGGTCCTGGCATTGCTACAAAATTCACAGGTAACTTTTCCAGACACCTTCATTATGTCTTGTTTTCTCTCTCACTAAAATGAATATAGATCGTATCAGCTGCTTCCCAGGACTGTTGGGATGACTGGTGTTTACATAATGGTGAAATCTGGGTGGATGTGACCAGCGAGGTACAGAGTGCCATTATTAGATTTTGCCATCAAATAAACCCTTCCATTCAGAGTAAGATTTCAATAGAACTTAAGGAAAGAAGATTAGGAAATTTTAAAAACAACCAATAACCAAAGAACAAAGAATGCTCATCATCTTTTGTTAAACTGTTTTAAAAATTACCTGGTTTAACAGTTGCAGAAAACAGGCAGATTCATCTATGACAGAAGAAAGTCAAAACAAGTTACACAGAAGAAAATAATTCTGCCCTTAGCTGCTGCCTTACCTTCCCTGAAACTGGGTAATGACATAATCTGTCAAAATGTTTTAAGAAGCATAATGCCTTAACCAGTTTTGCTTGTGCAATTTTAAGCATTTCCCTTACTAGTTCACAGCTTTTCAGACTCTAGTATTAGGAAGGAAAGGCTTGTTTTACAAGACTAAATTAAAACATCGGTTGCTTCATTGTTTCTCACAGCAGATCATTTTTCCTAGTGGGCAAATCCTATTGTTTAATTGGGAAATGAACCTTGAAAATCTGACCTGAAGTCTGCTATTTTTCTTGTGATTACTAGTTTCTATTTGTGCATCTATTTGCTGGTTTCATACTAAAAACAATTCCCTTTCATTTATTTTTGCAGTTATGAGTCCAGAGAGAAAAAGCATTCTGCTTCTTATCATTGCTACTTCCATCAATTTGCCTTTGCTGTTATTTTAGTCTATAGCAGCACAGCTCAAGATTTCCACTTGGTGCAAAATAATGCAAGAATGTTGCTGTTCCACGCTTGCAATATTCAATTAAAAGAACCGTAATTTCTGAGCATGCAGATCAAAATGCTGATACTATTACCTTTTACATGGGAAATAATATTAACTTTGCTACATAATAGGACCTATTTTAAAATGTATTTTCTGCTAAAATTATGGTTAATGTTTATGTAATCCTATTTTTAGAACTAAATTTAATTTAAATGGGCAATAGACCTTGTTGTAGCATGAGGGGGAATTTTTCTTCAAGAATCTGTCTGGTCTCATTTGGACATTTGTGCACTGCAGGGATGTATGAATGTGATTTAGTTTTTCTCTGGAGACAATCACCTGCCTGAGACAGTGGTGGTGAACTAACTTCCAGAATAGTCTCTGCAGTTTCAGACATGCCTGTAACTAATAATGTATTATCTCACCCTCTAAACTAGAAAGAAAAGAGGGAAGTGGGTAAAAAATATTAAAAGTTAGATTAATTTTAAATGGAAGCAGTGTTTTACCATTGCTTTGGTTGTACACACAGAAACATATTTCCTGCTATGGTAAACCAGAAGGATGAGAAATCATTTAAGTATTCACACTGGGATCAGACAGTTACCTTGCAGGGCATCGGGTCAGTGACATATTGCTTAAATGTTTTTCATCCAGAGACAAAAATTAAAGACTGACAAGCAATTCTTGAGTTTATCATCAGTTTTAGGAGAGTCAAAGAAATTTGGAGCTCCATGCAACCTTTCATCAAATAAAGTACAATATTTCTTTAAAGAAGTGGTATTTTATCCTGGACAGTCACTGCTGGGAAAAAAATGGTCTTTGTGTTTCAAGGCTGTTAAAAATCTAGCAACATGTTTCTTGTGCCTTTTTCAAATTTCAGAAAGCCATAATAAGGTGCATGCTGTGTGAGTCCCTATTCTCTTTTCAATAAAATAGATTATTAAGTAAGAGTTTCATTTTTCAATACAAGCTCAAAGATAGAAGGACTCTTAGTGTGGTGTGTGTCAGGAATAAAACCAGTAAGAGTGGAACTTTGCTAAAAAACCTGATAAACATGAAGTCATAAATGAGTCATGAAGTCAGCATGGGAGAAAGATGACTGATTTTTAATTTTTTTTTTAAAGTCTTGTATTTTTAAATCTTCTATTAGCTGTTGTCCCATCCTGGGTGACTGATATGAACTAGAAATGCTTACGTGTCTGATCAACATGCCTCTTTGCTGTCTTAGTTCTCAATTATTCATAGTCAATCATCAATTGTTCCACATTTATTTTCGAGGTCCTATAACAGCAATTTAAGCCTAACAGTAGAATACCATTGGATAACTTAATTTTTGTGTGCTTTAAGATGATCTCCTTCTGGGGAGGTCGCTTGGTGTCGAGTGATACAAATCACAGTTCTGCCTGTTTAAATCGGACATACATACACAGATCTTGAATTTTTAACTTAATTTTCCATCCTTATTCCCAGATTGTAACTCATTGGTCTTTATACTTTATATGAACTTTGTATGTTCATTTTCTAAAAGGGAATCTGTTTTTCTTTTGACGTGCATTGTAACTCACAGAAAATACCAATAAAAGTCTGCTGGATTTTCTCTTACTAATGCATGAAACTTTAGGAGATATTGTACTACAGTATAAAATGGTAAGTAGAAAGGTGATAAATACAGATTACAAAAGCTGGAGAAACAAGTGAAAAAATAAAAGTTTTATTCTGAAAACTGGCAGGTGGTTACTTGGCCAGGGCTAACCCCTGCATTAACTGACCCTGTGTTTAGTGAGGTGGGACACATCATGAGATTAAAATGGTCTTTTTCCTGAATCCTCAAGAACTGAGAATCTCTTTTCTAGATAAAACATTCAAATGTTCAGAGAGAAATCTGAGCATCCTACAGCAGCTGAACAGGTAACGTGAGCTCAGCACAGAGTAAGGAGAGGGAGGATGTAACAAATACAGTTTACAATCTTTTTGCTCCTTTGCTTTCCCTAGAAAAGGACTACGCCTGTCTCTTTGTTACCATTTGATGAGGATTCAAGTTTGGATTCTGTAGCTGGATCTTGGCTTTTCTGTTCCAAACAGAAAGCACAGCCAATACAGAGGGGTATGTCTGGTCCTTTCATTCTTCACCACCACCCATAGTTTGAGCTACTCTTGGCCTTTGGTCTACAGCAACAGATACCAGCCTGAAGGCCAGGTTAATAGCAACCACAGGTTAATACTTTCCCCCTTTCCTCTCCCTCCTAGTCAGGAGAAGCTGCAGCTGGCTCTGCCTCTTGCTAGCTTGTGTAACTCTCAAACACCCACTCCCTTACTATTTTAAGTAGAAGAGACCCACCCATGTTCCACTTCAATAATCACCTGAGCTCTATCCAGCAAGATAATTGCACCACCCTTCTGAAAGAGGAGAATGCTTCTGGAAGCCCAGCAATATATTGGATTGCCTTCATGAAGTGCAGCTGGAGTGTAGCAATAAATTATTTGCAAATACGTAGTTTGTCAACAAATACAGCTGAAAATAAATTGTGCGATCCCGGACTGCACTTGATGGTCCCATCGAGTTCTCTTCTTTAAGCTCTGGCAGATGAAACAAATACTTTCTAACATAACTTCTAGAGCCCTCTATTTTATACTGCATATTGTGTTTTGGCGTCTGACCACTAGATAAGGATGTTCTAGGATGCGACTGAAAAGAAATACATCAAACTAATGTCTTCCTTCAAAGGCCAAGTGCATCAGGACTTTTAAAAACAGATCTGGTAAGCAGATTACAAATCACAGCTCAGTTTGTGAGCAAGAAATATTCTGCATGGACTCACAGAGTTCAATTCATGTGGTCAGAAATTTCCAAGCTTAAAGACCAACAGAACATAAATCACTAAGAAGTAGCCAAGGACTTTGCACTTTTGTGCACTCTTACACAAAATTCCTATCATACTGCAAACACACAGTCTACTTCACAGGTTCTGATCAGGCAGAAGGTTATTTCAACTGCTACAGGACAGAAGGGAGAAAGAGGTTCAGCTCTCTGTCAGTACAAACCATGACATAACACAACACTGTCAGTGTTTACATACATTTCCAGCAGATACTAACTGCTCTGTGAAGGGGTTTAATACATCAGGGCAGCAGCATTTTTTTAGAAGGGAAGTGTTTCAGCAGATGTACCCACTTCCTCCTGACAACCCAGAAACTGCATCCATGTGAACTCACAGACCTCTGGCCAGCTTCTCTATCTCTCACTTGAGTTGCTGCTGTGTCCTTGATCCAATTTTGAGCACACCAAGACCTGCTTCCACATACTGGCCAGAAAGTAGTTTTAGTTTTGGACACTGCTAGAAGATTCAGACAAATTTGGCACCTACTCTCTCAACTTGAGCAGAAAGTTAAAGCTTTGACGTTTTGTAATTTATTACCATCTAATTGAGGGGTTTGGAGGAGGCTTTGGTTTGGTCAGCCTTGTTCATTTTCAAAGAAATCATGCTACCTTGAATGCAGGATGATTGAAACAAACACAGCAGAATTTTACTGCCACAACCCCACACTTGTTGCAGCCAAGTCCCACCAACTTCAAACTTCTTTCTTGGTATTAGAACTACTTCGACTTCAAGCAGTTTTGTCTTTCTTCTTTTCACATGTGGGACACTTCTGCCTTGGTCTCTGCAGCTGATCTCTCCCTCTGCACCATGCACAGTAAATCCTCTATATACTCAAATTCTTGCATGACCTTAAATATGCAATTGTTTGAATTTCTCTTGGAGGAGGTGATAATGTGTCAACTTCAAATATAAATGGAGATACTGTTAATGTGAATACTCTGCTGGTGATAGGTGTTAATTAAGGTATCAGCAAAAGCAGCACTCTTCACAAGCACAACTAGCTGCAGCACTTAATACAGATCCAGGGAACAGAGTATGTGTTTTTCAGTGTTGATAAGCAAGCCAGGACTGGGACCCCAGGATTCAATCAAGATCTCAGCTCATTCCCCTTGCCTGTCCTTCATTCTCTGCTCTCTTCACCAGATAGGACTACATGTGACAGCAGCTTTAAGAGGTTGTAGAGAGGAGGTATCTAGATGTAGATAATGGAATTTTGCCTTGGTGGTGCCAACAAGATACAGCTGCATTCCAAGGTATGTAGAGTGCACTCGGTCACAAAATGTGTATGCATTGGCATTGCATCAGCATACCTGGAGCTCCAATGCTCTTCAGCATGGAGCTCTTCAGCATCTCTCTCTTCAGAGATGGCATTCAATGTGGTACTATATATTACACTGAGAGAAACAAGGGGCAGAGAGACAGTCACTTGCACAACGAAATAGAGGTTATGAACCCCAAATGCACCATTTGAGGTTGACAATATTGCTAATAATTTCCAAGTAGGAAATAAGCATAACCAGTAGATGGCTGCATTAATGAAAAACAGCTAATAACATCCTCTTCTATGCTTAAGCAGGCATGCTATCTGTTGAAGAGAGTTTAGGGCTTTGGGAGTCCTGCTAGAAACCTGAGTGCCTTTCAAAACTAAACTGAAGCTACTACCAAAGAAGAGAATCTCAGTAAATGGCCTTGTTCTGGGAGAAAGCCCCACTTACTTGATGAAAATAACTTCCTTTGAAAATAATTTTGATCCAGGCATAACAATGCTGGTAAATTTTATGCTTTGCATGGGAAATACGCCCTCACATTATACTTGGGAAAACAGTAATCTCTGATAATATGTCCTTTGATGCCCTGTGCACGAACTTAAGTTTATTTGTATGAGAAGGGTTGGGGTGGTATAGCTACTGCCTATGCAAAATGGTTGTTTATTGTTCTAAGAATCTATTGATTTGTCAATGTCCTACAAATCCAAGTAGGCAGAGTTACTGGAACAGCTAGTACAAACATTTCCAGGGCAGTGCTTGCATCTATTTACAACCTGCCTACAAGTTTTGTTTATCTGTTTGAATTGTTAGGTCTCCCATCTCAGTTCCTGCCCAGAGAGGAGTCTACATAGGAAAACCCCTGTGCTAAGCTACTTCAACTTCTCTTTGAAGCATTTCTTTGGGACTGTACCACTATGCTTAAATGCAGGTGTTTTTGGATAGAAACTGCACCTTCCATAGCTACTTCTTCATCTGACACTGACAGCATTTATTAATGTAGGAGAGTCATGGGATTGATCACTGAACTTCATCTAGAGAAATTGAAATGACACTGAGAAGGTAGAAGGCTTAAAACTGTTTCTGTTTGGTTTTGGTCATTTATATGTTCATCTTCATAGAAACTGACAGAAAAAAAATTTAGGTTTGCCCTTTTATGAATATTGCCTGCAGAGAATACACATAACAGTTAGACTCTTATCAGTGCCTGGTCTTAACAAAAAACTCAGCTGTACTAAAGGCAAAACCAGACTGTGCACATGGTGGAAATTAAATGAAAAGCGAAAAAACCTGTCATGGATGTACCAACTACTAATTGTGTTCTGAAGGACACCTGTTTGCAGTCTAGATTTGACCCACACTTAGGAAGAGCTACTGGTATTTTGTATGTACTCTCAGCTGAGAAGAAAAGTGAAAGATTAAGTTAGTATTAAAAATGCATATCAAGGTATCATTACAGCATTTCAAGGAATTTCCAAGTACCTACTTTAGGTTTTTTCTTCAGCCCAAAATCTCATAACTGAAGAGTTTAGGTGAATAAACAGAGGTTAAACACTGTCCCCTCCCCCCTATATTTATGCACATATATTTAAATACAACATAATACTATTAAAATTTGACAACAGCAGCACTGGAGGAGGAAGAAGGAACACTTTTTGGGTAGCAGGGTGAAGGAATAAAAGGAATAAATGGTAACAAAGAGAGAGATGTTTATTGCTTTTTTGATGTTTATCTCATGTCTGAATCTGCCACCAGTCTGCTTTGCCTCTTCCTAAAATAAGAGAGTCACAGGAGAGCCTGCAGCACCCACCTGCAGCAAGTCTCTACAAGACTCTGCCTGTTTATCAATTCACAAAGTATCAGCCTACAATCCTTGCCATTTCTCCTAGTAAAGTAATTCTCCATATAGTTTACAACAAATTCAACATCATTGATTCTTAATCAGTCTTAGCATATATTGATCCATAAATAATTTAGTAATAATGGACAATATCTTATCCAGTGGAATTAGGAAGAACACTCCTCCTTCTTACTTGATTTTTAGTTGATACTCCTTTAGGAGTGTGCAGCATCAACCAATATCACTATGCTACTGTCTATTTTTGTATTTAAAAAATGAGGTCTTCTTCCCCCCTTCACTGAAAAAATACTAGTATTCACTAATATCCAAGGTAACTGTGACTAAAGATAGAGGGTAGAAAATCATCAGTGAACTGAAAAATAGTTTAAGACAGTTAAAGTGACAATTCTGTAAATTCTAAGATGACTACAGTGGTAAATTCCATTTCTAAAGAACATACATTCCAAATAATAATAAGCCTTACAGCTGACCAGCTAAGTTTTGCTTCTCTAATTTCAAAGGTATTGCTAATAAGAAAATATTTTCCACTACCCTGTACTTCATCTAGGTCAAACATGGATTATTTTAACATTGACAAGGAAATAAATTTTCTGATCTTTCAAACACTGATGTGCAAAACCAACACCCCTTGACTGAAGTCACACCAAGCATTTTGTACGGTATATATCCTTGTTTCATCATTATGAATTCCTAGCTGAATTTTACTTGGAACCTGGGTTACTCAATTGGTGTCAATTATCCAAAGGGCCTAAGTACATCTCCATTATAAAATTCTGAGTTCCTTCATAAATGTGCATATAGACAAACAATGAACCAAGCTATCTTGGCTGAAGTAGTGGCTGATACCTGATAATAGGGTGCAGCGAATACTTTTGCTATATAAATTATTCCACATTCAGGTAACATATCTTAAAACTTTTGGAAACACTTCTATTAATTTTCTTCTCATCTTATATTTGAAATGTATCTGCCTTTAGGTGGTCTCAGGACAGCAGAAAGTGCTTACATCTCACTTGTACAAAAAATTCACTAAGGAGCTTAGCATTCCTTAGGAAAGCTCATGAATACTATTTATATGGTCAGATGGCAAAAATTAGAAATTGTCTGTGGCATACCCAGACTTAATTTTAAAAACAGCCAAAAGGTGCTTAGAACTCACAACTCTGCTGAACACTTTCTAGAGCTATTATTTTTCATTTCAAAATCAGTTTCTCTGGAGTATTTCTCACCTACTGTGAAGTACATGTGAGTTTTTAGATTCCCACTCTTCAGAGAATTTTTTTCCCTTCATTACAAGAAAATGACACAGATTTGTTATTAAATGATACAATTATTCACACACATTGAATTTCAGACCCTCTTTGTTAAGTTTCCTTGTGATAAAGCAAATGTACCTGAACAAACAAGGCAGACAGTTGTGGATGGGGTCAGTAAGCCAAGGACTGCAGACGGGACACAGCAATCAACAAACAAGGCTGAAGGGGTAACCCATCAAGCACAGGCATGCAAAGAAGTGTCTGCAGAACAACCCCATTCTGAGGAACCAGCACTCTTGGGTACCCCACTGAAATGCCCCTACACTAATGCACATAACCCAGGGGATGGGCAGGCAGTCTGAATTCTGGGTGCAGATAGAGGACTGTGACCCCCCTGGGATCACAAAGATTTGGTGGCACACTACAGACAGCTGGGGCACTCCAGCTGATGGATGCAGGCTCTTTTGCTCCAAATTGAGTCAACCAGACTTCAAGTGTCAGTAATGTAAGTGCTTGTAATTGAAACAATAATAACTCTGTTAAAGCCTTTAAATTCTAATCAACACATACTTGGCTTGCACGGGAAGTGGGGTTTTTGGCTCATTAATTGCATGGATGTCTGGGCTGGGACACAATCATGAAGTGACAGCAAATCAAGCTGTGCTTTAGATGCAACATAAGCATTCAACAGAGAGACCTGGTATAATTTCTGAAGTTTGCTTCTACATATTTTGGGCAAAAGAAAAGATGGAACTCAGTTTTTTCTTAACCTGACCTGATGTTAACTTGGGAGCTAGAACCACAGAACCACAGAATGGCTTGTGTTGGAAAGGACCTTAAAGATTCTCTAGTTCCAATCCTAAACTTAGTTTATTGGGCCAAGTTTTAAAATCCAGGGGTAAGAAAAACTGAGCAGAACTATAAATAAATATAAATAAATCCCATGCAAGTATAATAAAGTAGAAGAATATTTCTTCAGTGCTGACAGACAAATGTGCTCTATTTAAAAGTCATTACATTTTCTGGTTATTCTTGTTAAGATAGATAAGGAAATACATGAGACTTATTTCATAAACAGTAATTTATTAAAGAAAACAGTTCCATTTTCTTAGTAAAATGTGTTAATCACCTGAAAAAAATTATCATCAATAAATAGGTTTTTTGCAATTATTTTTACAGTGTTGACTTTGCAAAGTAAGTGTTTGCATAGATTTCACAGGTTTCTATTATTACTGTCCAAACAGCCTATTCTTCTGAAGGTCTTCAGTATTATTTGGAATGCTGTGGTTCATACTAAATACAGTAGATAGAGCAATACAAATATAACAGTAGTTGCATTTTATGACACTGGAATAACTGGTCTTCAGGTCAAACCTCAAATTTGTTTACAAGCAAAGATAAATAAATAAGCCTTACCCTTCTCATTCTGAACAAAGCAAGAGTCTTTTCAGAGCTCTACCAAGTTTCCATGAGGCCTTTTCTTACTTTTCCTTGTCAACATTTTAGCTAGAAAAATTCTGAAAGATATCTGCAGCCTCAAGCCAGTTCCGGAAACAGGATAGCCCTTTGTCTCTGATCTGTTTTCTTCCCTTGTCAGTAATGACTTCTCCAGTTTGCTTCACAATCACCAGTTTAGGAATTGCTGATATGTTGTATTTCTTCTTGAGATCGCTGGGGGAAAAATTAAGAATAAAGCACACCATTAGGAGCATTTAAGAAAATTCCTTGTCTCTTATGCAGGCTACTCTGGCCAGAACACCTGGGAAAGCAGAAGTTATGAGTGCCTGGGCTTCCTCAGAGTTTGGGGCAGAGCACCGGGTAGTGTAGGGAGACAAACAAGGCTGCAGCTGGGAGCCTACACAGTGAAATGTAGCTCTGGGAGTTGAGAGAGCTGCAGCTTTCTTCCTGTAAATGCTCTTCACTGCTGCCTGCAGTTTCCACAGGAGTACAGACTCTTGGAGATGTAAAGATGTCCTTAGAAGGAAAGTCTGACACACTTTTCCACCCTGTTTTTAACTGGCCCAAAGCAGATGTCATTCTGGGCCCTTTTTACAGGACAGGAGAAGGATCTCACTTAGATTAGCATTTGACATTCATTCCCCTACAAACATGCTCAAGTCTCCCATAGTGCTACTCCCTGCAATCACCATCAAAGCATGATGCATAATCTTTTTGTGTAAATGGAAGAGACTGAAGATATTCCTTAAACTCCCTCAGTCGAACCAGCCTTCTACATACAGGAGAGTGAGCAATCAAAATATTTGGAATAAGAGCCTCCCATCTATGTTGCCGAAGAATAAAATCTCAACTCCTCTGCACCTTTGGAAGAATAAGAGGATGAACACAAAACAAGCAATAACAGAATAACCAAATCCCAAAATGTTAGCAACATGTCTCTCAAAACATACTTCAAATACTAAACAGAAATATATTGCCCAAACACCATCATCACAAGCAAGAATATTTACTGTATGAGGTTCAACTGCCAAAGAAATTTGAGTAGAAAAAAAAATGTACAGATTGTTAAAAAATACATGACACTAATATATAGAAATTCTCAATGAATTCCAGGGGGGAAAAAACAGGACTCAAAAATACATGAAAGACTTAAGTCAAATACTGACCCAGATAAGGCATTCATCAAATGTGCCTTCACTTCTTTTTCCTTAAGAGAAGAAAAATCAACAGGTGAAGGACACTGCTCTGCTGTTACTTTTGGCTGACCACTAATGCAGGAAATACTATGGAAGCACAATAATAGGGGTAGGGACCAGGTTTTCTTTCTCAGTGAATTGTAACACACAAGCAACCGAACAACCAACAGTTCCCACAGACCTTTCTACTAAAATAGGAGGAAAAAACACATTCCAAAGCAAGTTTGCATAGAAGCCATGTAAAACTGCTATTACCTTATACCACCTGAATGACAAACCAGGTGGGTGGAAGATGCTTTTTTGATTGGGTCAGTGGACAATAAACACAATTGTAGCAATCAGAGACGGAACACTAGGAGACTGAAGGTAATTTGGTATGGAGACTGGAACCTTACACTTTACTTTCCTAAGGGAATGCAGGTGTCCAGGCCAGCATGGCATCTTGTTCAAACAGCCTTAGGGCAGGAGGTTGCTTGCATCAAACCAGACTGAATTGTGCAGATTTTGCTTACATTTTTGTGCAACTTGCAAGATAGGTGAACCTGAAGAAGGTTCAGAAAGAGTTCTGCAGACAATGCTTCTTAATCACTGTGTACAGAGGTATGTGTGTTTACAAAAATGACTTCTGAAAACTTATTAAGATCATTGTCTCAGGGATCTAAAATCCCATGACTCACCTGTACAAACCACATACGTGCCATGGGACTAACTCCAACGACAACTCATGGTATCATTAAACCATAAATAGAAATAAAAACCCATGACATTAAGATTGAGGCAAACTGGAAGTCATAGCCATTGTTAGATCTTTTGATTCTTATGAGAAGCCTGGATGAAAGTTTGTGGGAGCACAGATTTTATATTTCTAGATAATCCTGACATCGCTGGGAGCTAATTTTCTCACAGCAGCTTGCATGATGCATGCCAAAACAGCACTGAAAACACACCAGTGTTTTAGCTATTGCTGAGCAGTGCTTACACAACACCAGGGCCTTTTCTGTTCCTTGTGCTACTGTGCCAGTGAGGAGGCTGGTGGTGCACAAGAATCTGTGAGGAGGCACAGCTGGGACAGCTGATCTCAGATGAACAAAGGATGTTCCATACCAAGTAACACTATGATCAGCTGTAAAAGCTGAAGAAACAAGGGGGAAGGGACCAACATTCAGAGCCAGGAGATGTATCTTCCCATGCAGTCATTACATGATGAGGCCCCACTATGCTGGACACTGTTGAATATCTTTCCGAGAATGGGAAGTAGTGAATGAATTCCGTATCTTGCTTTGCCTGTGCATATTCACTTTTGCCTTATCTATTAAACTCTCTTTATTTCAACCCCTAAGTGTTCTCACTTTCACCCTTTACATTCAGTCCCCCATTCGATGGGGACAGGGAGTGACCCAGCAGCTGTCTGGGGCCTGACTGCCTACCCAGGTTGAGTCTCAACACAAGTGAATGTGTTTATAAAAGGGTTTAAGCTCTATATGCAAGAGGGCTTTTGAGATGTAGACAGCACAGGGCAGATTTAATATAATCTTGGGAACACAATGGTAAATTTATACCCATGTGTAATGTGATACCTGACAACATTTGAATTGTAACAGCTTTCACTTGGAAGTGCTGTCACTTGAAAGTGATGGGCATCTTCCCCATCTGCTTTTAGCACTGTGCCCTGTAATACACAGCTGTAAGTATTTTCTTTTAGCTGTGAAATTTCTGCATTGTTAAATCTTAGTCACATAAGATGCACGTCACATGCTTGGGATTCAATTGTAAAGCTTCTGCTGAGATTTTGCAATAGCAGTCTAAAAAGTCTGAGAACTAAGCAATTGCTCTTAACTGCTCAGGTACTTAACATTCTCCTGCCTTTGTTTTTTAACACCCCATCCTCCCCAGTATTTCTGCAGGTGCTGATCCACCCTCATACGTAATGCTTCCTAATATAAAACATACATACAACTTTTTAGTTTTCCTTTTATGGGCATTCTCTGTGATTCTAATTTTTACTAAGCTGTACAGGCCATGGACTCTGTAAATACCTGCCTACCTGGAAGCCTTCAAGAACTACTGTACATGCCAGGCACCCTCACAAAGAATGATGCCTTTCACCACAGGGTTCAGTACAAACACAGCAGTATGGCTTTGTGTACCGTTCTCAAAATGTCAGTCCTCTTTACCAGCATTTGTTGTTGACATATTCTGTCCTACACCTGCTTTTCCTCTCTGTTACCCTCTTTCTCTTCCAAGAGCTCACCTCCTACCAGACTTTCTTCACACCTCAATTCAAGAATCAAAATCCTGTGCCTCAGGCAACAAAAAAAATTTACATTAACCTGCAGACAGTAAAAGCATCAGGAGCAATATTTCCTATTAGTCATGGCACAGGCCACATGAAGTAGTAAATGTGCAGTCCGACCTCTGGGAAACAGTCAGGACTGACAGCATGGAATAGTCTGGAGATCCTGCTTTGAATTCAGTGTTTTGCATCTCTGAAGGCAGGTTTAACACTACAGTGTTAGGCTTCATGCACTACAAGTAGGAATGCTGGCTATTTCTTAAGAAAACATTAATCACCAAGAAACTCCATGCTTCTGTTGTTGAAAATTATTTTAGATGGCACACTTAAAATTGGCTCAGTTGTGTCCAGAAGTCTATGCTGGAATGTATCCTAAACACTGAAGAGACCAGCTAGGATATTTTAACCCCATCGAAGATGATGAAATGCCTTCTCTACACAGTCAAAAAAACAATCAGCAATTCAATTAATTGCAATGGAACTTTAAAAATATTAATAAATGTAAAAATATTAATAATAAGATTATTATCTTATGCCATTTTAAAATTATATTCTTAATTAGTATTAGTATCTAGCCAGAACTGTAGTTTGGTTTAGTGAATGCACATCCATCTACTAAAAGTCTGCAGTTCTTCACCAGTACCTCTGACACCAAACTACCAGTTAATCCAACCTAAGCACCTCGAACAGCTCCACACGACCCCTTGCTACATACAAGAAACCCAACTTCAAAAACATTGCCCGTTCATATCCCTCTGCGCTTAGTTCTTCAGGAAGCCACTGTTATCTCACAGTATTCTGGCAGGACAAGCCATGCTTCTCTACAGAACTGTGAAGGACATCATAGGATGCCACAGAAAAGCCAATTAAACTATCCCTTTGCCTGCACTCCGCATGACTTGAGCAAGCACAGTCAGAAATAGACCTCTAATCCACAGAGGATGAAGCTGTAAGCGCATTCCCAAGGGCCATGCTGAACAGCTTGCTGGGTGTAGGGACTCCAAGTGCTACATTTCCATCAGGAAACTTGCCTGCATTCTCTTATGATTAGTAGATATCACATACAATGGGAAGATTGTGGAGAACTATGGAAAACAATATTTAAGTCAGTGGGAATTGTCATTAAAAAGGCCTAACATTAATTGGCAGTTGGCATTCAGGAATGAGCCAAGAAAGGACAAAATTGCTCCTGGCTTCAAGTCATTTGCTCTTGAGGTTGTCAAACTGCACTGAAAAAACAAGATTAGCAAACTGTTGAGTGAATTACTGGGGTGTTGCACACCTCTATGCCAGTAGCACACTAGGATGAATATAGAATTAAAAGCAAAATTAAAAGTTACTGGAGGCACTAGAATAGAGTTCTTTATTAGAAGAATTAATTTGGCTTAATTAAGTTTCACTACCCAATCTACATTTAAAAGTTGCATTACCTCCTTGACTTTGATACCACCTGGAAAAAAATTTCCACAATCTACTTATTTAAAGAGGGGGGAAAAAACATTGCTTTACCAGCATTTACATGTATTTCAAGCCTCCAGTTACAGGCATCTCAGTAACCCTGAGCATCTTACTTGTGCCCCTGTAACCCCAGTCTATACTTACAGGAGCTAAGTCAGATTTCTGAAAGTCATCCAAATGAGTCTCCACCCTTGACTTAGGTCATCAAAACGCTTCTTGGTATTATCCTTCACCCTGTTACTTACACACAGTCATGTCCTTTCCTTTAGCTGTTTGCACGAGCAAGCTGCCTACAGTAATGCGGCTTTGGAAACTGGGCAGCACAGGAGTTTTACACCCCAGCTACCAGGTGCAGTATGCCACCGCTAAAGTCCAGCTGATATTGTATCTGCCTGAAATTCTTCACAGTTTGCTCTGCCCTGTTTCAAGTAGTTCAGTTACAAGTTTTGCTGCTTCTTTATTTGCCTTTTTCCCAGAGCCCTAACCTAGAAAATGCAGAACAATCACAGTAGCAACTACCGCCGTGCTGAAAAGCAACCACTTGATCCTCAAATGCCATTCATTTTTTTTGCCTCACTATTCATGTCATCAGTTTAACACTTGGGGTCTTTACTAACTAACTCTTCTTCAAAGATCTATTAGATTCCAAACGAAGCTCGCAAAACCGCGTGTTTTTAGGTATGGGACGGGCTGTAGCCAAGTGAACGAGGTGCCGCAGTGTGTGACAGCCAGCGGCAACCGCGGCTCGGGACGGGGCACGGCCGGGAACAGCCTGGGCTCCAGGGGATCCAGCGGGAAGGCAGGCGCGGGTTAACGGGGTGGAGGTGCCGGGGAGCTGCTCTATCAGGCACTCACTCCCTCGTTACGCCACCCGGCTGTTCAGGTGCCCCCCGCCCGCTCTCTCCCTGCCCTGGGGCAGGGGCTCTGCCGTGCGCTCCCGGCGGGGCCGGAGCTCCCGGGCTGCGGGCAGGGTGGCCGCGGGTACTCACTGCTTGTAGGGGTCGTGGAAGGGCAGGGCCAGCCAGTCTCCGTGCATGGCGCGCATGTAGCCCACCATCTCCTCGGCGCTGTGATCGGAGGAGATGAAGACGACCTCGAAGGGGGCGGGGGGCTCTGTCTCCTCCAGCAGCTCGGTGTAGAAGTCGCAGAGGACGGGGGTGAAGTCGCGGCACGGCGAGCACCAGCCGGCGGAGAAGTACAAGCCCACGACCTTGTTCTGCAGGGCCTCCTCGGGGTCCACGCTGCGGCCATCCCTGCTGACCAGGAGCCGCCCGCTGAACACATCCACCATGCTGGCACCGCCGGGCCCGCGGCGGCCACCGCGGGGCTGCGAGCCCGAGCGCTCCCGGGTGCGCTCCCCGGGAGCGGCCGCGCACCGCGGAGACCGACCCTCCCTCCCTCCCTCCCTCCTTCGGCCGGCGCCGCACCGCCCCGGCACGCCGCGACACCGCCACCCTCCCGCGGCACCGCCACCCTCCCGCGGCACCGCCACCCTCCCGCGACACCGCCACCCTCCCGCGGCACCGCCACCCTCCCGCGGCACCGCCACCCTCCCGCGGCACCGCCACCCTCCCGCGGCACCGCCACCGCCGCTTTTATAGCGCCCGCCGCCTCCCGGGCCCGCCCAGCGTCCGGGACAGCCGAGGAGACGCGGTCCCTTCTCGCTGCTCCCCTGAGCGCCGAGTCGGCTTTCAGAGGAGGTGAAGAACAGCTCAGGACTTGCTGAAGATGTCGAACTTAAAACAAATTTAAATAGCACCTTCAGCTCGCCATAGAGCTCACCGCCTCTCCTCTGAAGGTCTCATCACAAGGCTTGGACAGTTTTGGCAATAAACTTTTTATTATCAGACGTCCAGCACTTTTTTTAAAATTTTTGTAGCATAGAGAATAATCTAAATTCTGTATATAAAAGGGGCTGTCTATTCTCTGTCCGAGTAGATAAGAGGAATTCTCATTTTATTCCTGTGCACTTATCATGTGTTTGGGTTGAATAATGCTTTTTTCCTCCAGCTAATATTAAATTAGAAATTAATAAAAATTGTATTAGAAATATGCAGTCTTTTTCTGCCTATAGCAACCTGCAAAAATGGAAATGAAAGATGATTTGATGGTAGGGGTATTAAATTACAATTTATCAATTATCACCATAGGGTGATAATCAAACCTGATACAAATTCTTCTTTCCATGAATTGTGCAATACCAAATTAAAAGAGAATTTACGTAAAAAAATCATCAGTATTCCCCAACTAAATCCCAGTGTTTTTAACAGATACTTCAAGTGTTTAAGGAAGTTAGCTTAAAAATATTTCACATTAAAACTGCGTGCACAAATGCATTCTAGACTTCTACTCTTCACTTATTCCCCTTTTTAATCTGCAGCCTCTCAAAAATCTGTCAATTTTACTTACAATAAAGATAAAATTGTGACAAGTATATATTATGATTCAAATATGGAATACTAGAATGGAATGGACGTTAATCATGATGAGTGCTTAGTTGGGTAAATTGCAACCAAGTTCATAGTGAAATTAAAGTCCAATTTCTACATCTGATCACCTTCTGACCATATAGTATGAACAGTAAAAACAGCAATACTTCAAGAATTCCAATTTGAATTTGTATTGGGATAAACTGAGTACAAGTGTTCTCCCACACATATATTTCCTTTTGAGGTCTTTTTGAAACGTGTTTTTCTTCCATTGAATTGACACAAAATTTTTGTTTATGTATGTTCTGTCCTGAGTGAAAAAGAACAAGGTATCATTTTAAATATTTGAACATGTGAGAGAAAGCCAAAGATGAACCTCAGAAGCAACACAGCAATCTTGTGGGTATTTTAGTAGGCTCATAACAACTGGTTGTAGGGTCACTTTGGATTGGGAAATGCATTCCTGCCATTTCTCTTACCCCTTTTGCCTTTTATTATGAAGATATTCTGCTAATTAAAAGACATTTGCTTCTTGTGGAAAAGTTCACACATTTAAAGGAAAATTGTTCAGTCATTTTTTTCTAAGAGATTCTTTTACATTAATCTTTAGAAAGCAGGCCTTTTTATTTATGTCCAAGTATATCTGGACTAATAAGTTACTACAGTTCTGCTATTCTATTGGAAAACCAAAAAGAATTTCATTGGTGTTTAAAAAGTAACTTTTATTCAAATACAGTATTTCTCCATTTTCATGTAGAGTTAAGCTACATTGTTTTCAAACCCAGATACTCATCTGCTTCCAATACAGAAGTGGCATTTAAAACAACATCGTCCTCCCATCTGTCACATCTCCTATCAATCCGTCCTGCAACTTTTCAGTGCTATTTTGTGCCGTTTCCCACTTCAGAATTCCTCCTGATGTCAAAAACAGAAGACAAAAAGAGCTGTGAAGGTTGCCTGTTCTTACAATAGCACAGGTGAGAAATCAGGCTCACCTGAGTCTTTTATTTGCCATACTGTCTGCTTTTGTGAAACAGGATGGAGCCATAGGCTTTGGAGCCTGTAGAGTCACCAAAAAATGGAAAAAAGTTTCCATACAAGTTCAGGCTTCCAACCTTCTTGATATTCCTATCAATTTCTCCTTCCATCGATGGTGAAAATGTATTTTCTCAGGTATTATGAGTCGAAGCAATGAACCAAGGAACTTCCAGCTGTTCCATCTGTACAGGTTAGACAGCTGGTTAGCCAGAAACTGGGCTGTGCCATGAGAAAAGAACATTGTGAGATTGTCTTTGAGACCTCTAGGCACCGAGAAAAAAGTTCATAACTACACACATCTCCATAGGGAGAAGAGCTGGATGCACATGACAGTGATATTAAACTTATTAAAGCTATTTAAGGAATAGCTACTAGGCATGAGGAACCAGGTACCTTCACTCAGGAAGCTTAAGGTGATCAACTCTGCAAAGATATCAAAGATTCACGGAAAATGCTGCATACCATGGAAAATCTTGTCGTGTACCTGCCTTTGATTTGACTACAGTGACAGTTATCCACGACACTGGCACGGACCAATAAGAAATGTTTCACTTTATGATTCAAACCAAAGAGACTAAGACTTGTTTCAGTCAGAAATGTCTTCTAGAACTGTTCTTGTTAGAGGTGTTAAGACTATGGTGATTTATTCCGTCCCCAAATCTCCACTCAGGCTGAAAATAACAGAGTTTCTTTACACAGAACCTGTGGTCCTGTCTCATGGTAGTGTGTTAGCTCTGACCATGGCACTATCAGAAAATCCGCAGGCAATGCTCATCCAGGGGATCTCCAGGATAAAATTAAATAAAAACTTCCTAACACAAAAAATTGCATTTATGATTTTGCTAGAAAACAGATTTTTATTATTGATTTTACTATACTATTTTAAGTTAACAGTATTTAGTACTGTCTTTAATCTAAGCCCAAGACTTTTAGTTTATTTGTGCTCACAATGCAAAGATGATCCTACTTTCCTTGTGTGTTTTGCTTCAAGTAACGCTGAAGTTAATTACATATCCAGATTTTGACACACAATTGAGAATTAAAAAACATATGGAGAGACTGAAACATAAAGCTGTGCTTTTAATGATATGGAGCAGCATACTGAGAAAGAGCTGTAGAAGAAATTAACTGGAAGTAAAAAATGTTCAGACTTGCTGACTCCTAAATAATATAAGGAAATACAATATGTGCTCAAAGCAATGTAGCTCCATACACCTGTGGTGGCAGAGTTAATGTCTCTGTAAGCTATACACAAGATAAAGTGCAAGAATGTTCGGAAAGCCTGTCTAGGTCTTTAGGGAACATACCCTTTGCTCTCTCCTTCATGTACTTTCTTTGTAGCCTGCACTGGTCAGAGTAGTAGAGAATTTGGTCCAATAAACATTTGCAATAAACAGTCTCTTCAAACTTGTGTTATATGCATGATTCTGGATTTTTAAGTGAAAAGGTATATAACACCAGGTTTCAATCTGCTCATAATTCTTGAGCATTCTGCAGAAAATGCATACCAGCATAACATTGTTGATGCTGCCAGGCCGTATATCCACTCCATGAGAAGCCACCAGGCAAAAGCTGATTATATTCACTCAAAGGAGAGTGTGACCTGGATGAGGGCTTGTTGGCTCTGTGTTCAGTCAATCATTAGCACATCATCTACTTAATTATACCCTGATGAGAACATGTAAGTGACAAAACTAATCAAGATCAGCTCTGGTTGGCCAATACTCTATGATGTGCAATCCCTGAAGAAGTCATATTAGCAACTGGCCTTGGTGAACCCCATTATGTGTGAATACTAGCCAGATGGAAAATCAGACCCAAAGGAAACAAGAACACACAGAATAAAGGAAACATACCAGTGGACTGAAGAGTTAAATGTGTAGCAATCATTGAAAAACTTTTATAAAGTAGCTGGGGGTTTTAAAATTCACTTTCATAATACATAAAAATGTGCTTTACAGGAGAGAGTTATAATCTGAATTATTGGTGAGAAAGCAGGCAAAGTTACTTACCACAGTGTATACAGTGAAAAAAAGTTTCTTGATCTCAACCCAACACATTAACCAATGAGCTGGGGAAAGAAGCCAGTGCACAAAGAATTACTGAGCCAAAAAAAATTAAACTTCACCATATGCAAACAGCCAACTAAAGTAGTTATTAGATGTTCATAGCATTCCTTAGAGCTGACACATTTGGAACGCCTTTTCCTCAGCTGGGTTCAGGAAACCGAAACACTGATCATTATGACATAGTCAGCAGTGATATAGATAAGTAGTGAATGTTCCTTCATGATTGTTCTTGGATCTGCTATCCCTGCATAACCTCCAAATACAAAAGAAATAACACTATCTTTTCTCAAGTAGAAAAATTAATCAAATAAGAAGCACTTTTAAAAAAATTAATATTGTACTAATTTTATTTAAACTCTTTAATGCCTATTGCAGCAGATATCAAGGGTTACCTATTAGGGAATCTCACTTTTCCTCCTTAAGAGATAGTGGGATGTAGGTTAGCTTTCTACCACAAAGACATCCACCATCATCAGGATTGAATGAGAGCTGTATCAGCTACCAAGTAAGCAAAACATTTTGGTACAGAAGATACTGTAAGGTATATCTCCTTTTGTTTTTATTTTTCTGTTAGGAAGCAACAGATTATTACCAATAAGAGGCAATAATTGTCAGAGAACTCTGCACTGGTGAGGCCTCACCTTGGGTCCTGTGTGAAGTTTTGGATGTCACAATATGAGAAAGACATTAAGCTATTAGCGAGCATCCAAAGGAGGGCAACAAAGATGCTAAAGAGCCTTGAAGGAAAGCCTTATGAGGAACAACTGAGGTGACTTGGCCTATTCAGCCTGGAGGAGACTGAGGGGAGACCTCATTGCAGGAATGAAGTTGTGTCAGGGGAGGTTTAAGTTGGATATTAAGAAAAGGTTATTTCCTGAGAGGGTGGCTGAACACTGGAACAGGCTCCTCAGGGAAGTGGTTACAGCACTGACAGAGTTAAAGAAGTGTTTGGGCACTGGTCTCGAGCACATGACAGGGTATCCTGTGCAGGGCCAGGAGATAGACTCTGATCCTTGTGGGTCCCTTCCAAATCAGGACATTCTGTGGTTTGCATTAATAATTTTAAAGTAAAGTTTGCAACACTAACTATGGGTCCCAGTTTTATAAGCATTATTGGTGTAAACAAATAGCACATATGGAAACTGTGAAAGAATGCCCTTAAAAATAATTATAAATTAGCTGGATTTGAGAGTTTACAAGGAATACTTTTTCTTTTAATCAGAAAATACTGCAGCCTATAAGCAAATTCCTGCTAGGCAAAAAGTCTGTTATAGGAAATACAGCAACAAGGGGTACATTATTTCCATTTTACAGATTTTGAAATAAGTAAATTTTGTGCTCCTTGCAGTACAAAAAGCCTGATTCAATGATCCTTTGCATCTAACTTTATCCTGAATAGTGTATCTCAAATTACCAAGTGCTAGACAGTCTAAATATCAGTGCTGTAGCATTTCTGACTTCCAAACAGGTACACCAGGGAAACAATGCAGTGTCCTCTAATACAGCAGCAGCTGCATGGCAACAAGGAACAACATTTGCACCTGCAGAAATGGAAAAATACTGTAGCAAAATTCAGCTGTTGTTCATTTGAATTCAGACACACTTTTCACTTCACTCTAGCCTTTTGGCAGTTTAGCATAACAAAGTGGACATTTAGGCTTTTGGGTTGGTTTTTTTTTTGGCTGAAGAGACCCCTGACTAGATGCATTCCTTTCTGGGTCAGAGTCATCCAACACTAGATCCTGCATTCATGTGCCCAATGAGAAGTGTAAGGCTGCTTGAGTCTTCCTGCAGAATCTAGCTCAGTCCTCTACAGTTGTCAGCAACCACCACCTAATTCTACTTTTTTGTCAGAGCTTGTGATTGAAGAAAAAGGCCAGATTGACACAAGCACTCTGCTACAAGGAAGGACTCCAGAATTGAAATAGCAGTTTCAGTTTCTCTAAGTCATTTGATAGCTGCATACAAGAGTAATTGGCATCTGCACAACTTCTTCTGGCAAAACTTGAATTAGAGTCTTCAGTCATGGAAGGGATAGCCTGCATCTACTCCCGCCCACCTGGCTAGCAGCCTCTCTTCTAGCCAGATTGACTGATTGATTTCATTAAACCTGTATTTCAGGTGATCATTTATTAGCAAAAAAAGGACCAGGTCCTTGGGAAACCAATGTAGGTTTTACGGTGCTGAAGCTAGAATACTTTTCTGCCAATAACCAAGCTGCCAATGCAGCTGTGCTGCAGCTTCTAGCAGGAGCTCCTAATAAGAGTTTTGGCAGAGCACATTGACCTCACTGCAGTCACTTGTCTCATGGGTTTGCAGATAGCCTCCTAAGAGTTTCATGTCTAGCATGCTCTTTTTCATAAAAAATCTCTGGTTTTGCTGTTTGAATTAAGGGAATGCTCTTTTAAGCTTGGGATTCACTGTCACTTATATTGTACATGTTTTATCTAACCACTGTAATAATACCAAGGATCTTGCCCTTGCACAGACACACCCAGAATATATAACATTCTCTAGCCTGTGGTATCATATGCTCTAATTCTAAAACTGTTAGAAGCCCAGAAATAACTGAGAAAGCAATGTCACTAAATCTTTATCACAGGCTGAAAACTCCACAACAAATAGCCTAAAATAGCCTAAACCCCCAAAAATAGCCTAAAAGGGTAAGACATGTTCCTTTGGTTGACCATGGGTTAAAAAAACAGTGACTGTACTTTAGAGCTCTGAAAACACAATTAACTTGAGAGAATGATAGATGCCAAAGACCCCGGTTTCACATGGTAATTTCTCTGCCTCATGAACACTGACTTTCATGTAATTTTCATGGGCATCCATGTCCATGGTGGGGATTAGGAATTAGACAAACTTACAGTCTCTTCCAATATAAGACATTTTATAATTCTATGATTTTCAGTTACATAGAAAATCATCTTGGGCAAGGAAAATATAAATTATACATAAGGTTGTTGAGTAGTATAAATCCCTATGCTATTGTGGTGGGTTAACTTTGCATGACTGTCAGTTGCCCACTCAGTTGCTCTCTCAGTCCCCCCCCTCAACAAAACTGGGGGACAAAAATGTTGAGAAAGCTCATCAGTTGAGATGAAGATGCAAACATTGTTTACTAAGTACCTTTGCAGGTAGACTTAACCTGGGGAAAATTAATTTTGTGCTAATTAAAAATAAGAGTAGAATGGTAACAAAGAAAGACCAAACCAAAAATAATTTCCTCCCATCCCTCTTTTTCCCAAGCTCAACCTCCCTCCTGAATTTTCTACCTCCTCCTCCTCCTGCCCAAATGGTGCGGGGAACTGGAAAACCGGGGTTGTGATCTATTCATAACTCTCTGTCTCTCCTGCTCCTTCATGTAATCACAAAACTGTTAGAGCTGGGAGGGACCTCTGAGGTCATCCAGCCCAATGCTCCTGCCAGGGCCAGTCAGCTAGAGCAGGTGAGACCAGAATGCATCCCTGTGGGTTCAGAATGTGTCCAGAGAGGGACACTCCATAACATTCCTGGGCAGGCTGTGCCACTGCTCTGCCATCCTCAACCTAAAGTTCTTGCTCATGTTGAACTGGAACTTCAGTTTTAGTTGATGGCCATTGCTCCTCATTCCTTCTCACACTTTTTCACTTTTCCCCCCTGCTCCAATGTGGATCCATTCCATGTGCTGCAGTCCTTCAGGAACAGATTACATAAGTATTGGGTTCCTATTGGGCTGCAGTTTCTGCCAGAAAAACTGCTCCAGTGTGGGCTCCTTTTCACAATGCCATGGGTACTGCCAGGAGTCAGCTTCAGAACAGACTTTCTACAGACTGCAGCTTCCTTCTGGGCATGTCCATCTGCTGCAGCACAGGGTCCTGCAGTGACTGCACTGTGGATCTCTGCTCTTCAGTGGTACTCCATAGCCTGTGGGAGCACAGCTGCCCCACCATGGACTGGACCACAGGCTTGTCGAAGACTGAAATATGATAGTTTTATGACTTACACATCTTCATGAAGGGCTTTTGACTATTACACCAAAACTGTGTTACAAAAGCTGCAGAGAAGACCACCACACCCTGAATGGGGCCCTGACTGAGGCCTTACACTGCTCACTGATGAAGATAAGATAAAGTAACAACTCAGGGCTGGGGGAGAAGAATAAATTCACAGAGCACAAGCCTGACACCTTTGGAGCGGAGACCACAGCCCCAGGACTGTCAGCTGCCAGGCTGCAATCCGAAGGGTGGGAGGAGAGAGGCTTTGGGTGTGTGGGGAAAAGCCTCTGGTGAGGGGCAGTGACCACCCACCCTCTGCTGTGCAGAAGAGCTCAGCTGTGGAGCCCCTTCACCCTGGGAGAAGCTGCACCCACATGAAGGACACAGGGGGGTCCATGGCCTGTAAAAGCAGCGCCCAGACCCTGCATCAGAGCACTGCAGATGGTGCAACAGATCCTCAGTGTTGTGAGGGACAGTGTCAAACTGGCCCCCTGCAAAGGAAGCACCTCAGTGTTCCTACCTGCCCAAAGATATATTCACTCACGGGATTTTATACTTGTCAGCATGGTGTGGTGTGGTGGGGGAACCCTCACCACCAAGAAGACCAGAAGGAGGGGGGCAATGAGATGTCATTGGGACCCCTGGAAGAGTGACATGCTTCCATCTAACCCCTGTCACTCTCTTCCTGTCCCTCCCCATGCACGCTTCTTTTGCTATTGCTTCCCTCCCTCCCTCTTTTACTGACCTTGGTGTCTGCAGGGCTGTTGCTGTCACATAATCTCACCTTTCTCTCACAGCTGCCTTGCAGCATTTTGTACCCTTTCTCTAATATGCTTTCCAGAGGCAACACTAGTAGCTTGGCTAATGTGATCAGCAGTGTCCTGTAATGGGACTGTTCAGGCTACCCAAGGGCAGCACCATCCATTTTCTCACAGAGGCCACGCCTCCCTACTGCCAACACTTGATGTGTACCCACACCCCTACTTAAAATTCTTGCATCTCAGTAACTTCATCCCAAAACTTCTATGGTTGAAACAATTCAGAAGAGGAATTATTTGAACACAATCATCTTCATATTCAAGAAACTATAAGGCTGTTAACTCTGAAAAAATGGCTGTTCCAGGGATAGTTCTGGGGCAAAACCACAGGAACAGATCATTGCAAACAGGACATGGTGAAGAAGCAGAAAGTTGGGTCCATGACGCAAGGATCTCAGTGCTCTACCTGCCACCTGCCACTGGAAGGCTGGATCTGTTGTCTCCAGAAACCGTTAAAATTAAAGCCCCAAAGCGTAAGTCTTCCATGTTCACAGTAAGACCACATTTCATCCTGCATCTCCAGCTGGCTGTAACACAAATTCTTCCTGTGAGATGGCCCTGGATCTTGAACAGGAGTAACAGACTTGGGGTCAGACAGGACACCCTCAGTACCAGAGCATCAAGACAGAGCCTTCCTTATGTTGTTAATCCCATTGCAAAGAGAGCACTAGAGCATGGGACAGGACCACCCTTAATCTGGCCCCATCAATAAAGGATTACTGCTTCAGAACTAAGTATTTATACCCTTACAGCTCTAGTCCAAAGGCCAGTAAAAAGCAGGTTCAGTTGCTGCCACACCTTCCAGGAGCCTGCTACCTCAGTGCCATCCCAAAAGGCAGTTCAGGATTTCACACAGTTGGCCAGGTCACTTTTTCACTCCATAGCACGATTTTCTCTGGTTACTCTACGCCTTCACTCTGCCATTCAAGAGTACCAACTAATCCCAGTAAAAAAATCAAAACAAACTTTGAAATTGCATTCATTATTTCCAAAATGTTTTAGTGATATAATCAGGTAATTTACAGAAAAGCAGATGACAGAAGAATCCAAATTTCTGTCTCTGGCAGCACAGTGTATACTTCTGGTTTTTATTAATTGACTCAAAAGGACACAGACATCAGCATCACTTGTCTTTGCAATCTTTAACCTACATTGAGTGCAAAAAAATGTTTATACTCAACAGAGGAGCATCTCAAAACAAAGCATGAAGTGCATCACAGGCTTTCTGCAGTAAGGTTTTCAGCAGTCTTCAAATATTTTTTTCCCTCCACACACAAGTGTATTCTTTAAAACTTTGAAAAAATTCAGATCTCCATTTTATGCTTTGGTATGATCTGGAGTATGATTAGATAGTAACAATTAGTAGTAATTTTTGGTAGTTGTAGTTTTGTAATCTGCAAGAGTGGTATTTGTTGAACTAAAAATTCTGAATTTGGAGAACACATGGTGTTACTTTGGGCCATTTACCTACATAATTTGATTATATTTTAAATATGACCATTTTCATATGTTAAACTAAAAAAGTGGAACACAAAATGCTAAGAATCTTCTCCTATGTCCACAGCTAGTCTTGTAGTATCAACTTAAAGGCCAGGATAATGTTTGGATTTATAGTGTTAGAAAGCACTACCTATTGTAATTAATTTTCTCTTCTCCTCAGTAAAATTCAATACATTGCATTTCTCATATATTCTGAGCATCCTCCTGTTTAATCTTCCTTCCAATTTTTTTTGAATGGACTCTTATACTCAGCTCCCAGTCAGTAGATAATGGGTCCTTTCATTGTTTGGATTCTTTTTTCCCCCTACCACCCCATGTTCAGAATCAGAGTAATTAGCTGTTCTGCCTCTCTTTTTCAGAAAACTGCCCTGTAATTCTCTTTTTTACTTTTTGTTTGCCAGCTACTGAGTAGACAATACACTGAGCTGCACCAATAATAGAAGAGAATTTTGTGTCAGGCAGAATGACATTCTTTTAAGGCATAAACCTGAATGAAATGAAAAATACTGGAGAATACTGAGGATTCCCAGGAAGACAGTTTCAAATTTCCGTAATGAAATGTTTGGCAACACATCAAAAAGTTGCTTGCAAAAATTGCTGTTGCCATTCCTACACTTTAAGCACAGCCTTTGAAACACTATCTTCTCTAGTGCTTCCACTGCTAGTGCCAATTTATTTTGTTCTTACAGCTTAAAAGTTTAATGTTTTTTAACTAATTAAATTAATGGAAGTTTGACATCTGCCTCTCTAAGCTAAAAATAGCTAGGAGGTGGTAAACAGTGTTGCAAAATCAAATAAATTAATACCGGCTTTTATCCAGTGGTAAGGGTCTTTATGAAGATAATTTAATCAGTCATCCCTCAATCCATTTCAAAGCTGAATATACCACGTGTAGCTAGTTAGTGCCACAGGACTAAAATGCTTCAGCCCAAAACCCAGATGAGTGCTGCCCTGACACTGAGCAATCTTCCATAAGAGAAAAATAAGTCCTCTCTCCTCAGTGGCTGTTTACAGGCATTCACTTTGATCAACATGAATGTCTGTTTAAAAAAATATAAAGTTGTGTTGATTTTTTTTTTTAATAAAAAAAAAAAGCCTCTCATTTGTCAGATCTGGGTGGAACATCCTTAGGAAGTAACAAGATTATGCAAATCACAGCAAATGTTCAGATGTCCATGTTCATTACTAAAGTCAGCTTTGAACAGATCAGTCCATAGACTTGAGGAACAATGGCATTTGTTCCTCATATTTGGCAAAATATTCAAAAAGGGCCTGTAAAAGTCAGACTCCATTGCATATAAACAAATTTAAGGATTAATTGCAGGGAGGTGGGTGGAACCAGTGTCAAAACATAGAGGCTTTTAAACTATCAAGTTGTAAAATCATTTACACAAGCTGCATACAAGTGAAATTAAGCAAATCATGACTGATTTCAGAAAAAAATGTGCAGAGTAATGAACATCTAAGTAGAACAGGGAAGTGTTGACACCACCTTACTTAAGACTGCTGAGAGCTCAGCTGCTTTCTGTTGTATGTACATAAGTGTATATTGTGCATATGCCGCTCTGCGCTCTGTTTGGAAATCAGGAAACTCACAAAGCAGTGGGAAGAGCAGAGTCTGAGAAAAATGCTTAGTAGCTTGGTAACTTCCCGAGGCTGCAAATCCTGACATGAATTAAAAAGGTTAAGATACTGACACTGGAAAAGAGGTTAAGTGATGTAACATACTAAGGCAGGAACTTACTGAAAGAAAAACAGAAGTTAGATTGGAAAAAAAAAACACTTTTAAGTGTGTAAAACAGTAAAAATCTTATATTATTCAGTGTTTGAGGATGAAAGAACATACCTGTAATTTCCCAGACCTATTCTTACTTCTCCTTTCAGACCTTAATGACCCTAAATTGCAGCAGCCCAACCTCCTTCAGAAGATCCTTACTGAACTTTATCCCTTCCAGAAAACAATGGAGACCTCTGAAGTCATCAATGGCTCTACTGCTTACAGCATATTAAAACATAAATTATGTCAAAATAAGTAACTGAGCAAAGAGCAGCTTTTCTTTTTCCTGAAAATATAACCTCTTCATATGGACAAGGAGGAACCTGAGAATGTGAAAATACAGTACAGTAGCATTAAAGCAATAGCTCTGAGCAGGACCCCTACCACCCTCTTAAATCTGAGGGACATTACTGTCTACAAAGCACTGACATTTAAGCTGTTTATAAGTGAGCTTCTAAGAAATCAGCTCTCAGGGGTGAGTGCATTACTGGAGTGATAGACAACAAAATTATCTTTGCTTTTATAAGGTTTCCCTTTTTCTCTATACAGAGGAAGATGCCACCAATCTGAGGTTGTTTTATCAGCGGTAATACAGAACAGGTTCAGGTACTAGTCACAATATGCTAGTGTATCTATTTTTAACTACAATTTAACAGCCTGGTCACAGAGATAAAAGTCTGCTTTTTGCAGTTGATACTCCTGCTACAGCACAGTCTTAGACTCTCCCTTATCACTGATGTACACAATATACATCTTCACTGGGAGCAGTGTCAGAGGCAACAGGATACAATAAACTGGATGCTGAACTAAGGGAAGAGGCTTGGCATGCATGCTGGCATACTCCCTGTTCTTCAGCATACAACTAAATGAGCTTAGCGTCAAAAAATGTGTTTTAGAATCACAGAATCATTTAGGTTGGAAGAGATCCTTCAGATCATTGAGTCCAGCTGTTAACTTAACACTACAAAGTCCACCACTATACCACATCTTTAAGTGCCATGCACCCTTTATTATCAGAAGAGAGGCAGTAATAAGGAAAATCTGTTCAACATGGAAAGCCCGCCTTAGTAATTTAACCATATGAAGTCTTCACAACAACTTATAGGACTTTAGAAAATCTACAACATGGTGATGTTATCTGTTCATCACCTCCAATTTGCATCAACTTTGTTTTTTATCACCAGTAAAATACACTTCATTAAATTTTAAATTGTTTTAATTCAAAGCAAATGAATGTATCACCAACACTGCCAAATGCTTCTGCAGTTCCCCACTGCCAAGATATTTTGTGTGCTCTGGAAATAGAGACTGCTTCACAGACCCGCACAGCCCCTGGAGGGGAGTTTTCTGTGTTTAGTTAAATACAATTTAAAGTATGCTCTACCTTACCCTAGTTCCATCTTACCAGCACTTACATTTATTTGGAAAAGAGAATAAAGATTTAGCTTTGCAAGTAAACATATTCCATAGGGCAAGTATTATACCAGCATACATCGCTCAACATTAAAATAATAAATCCTTTGAATCAGAAAAATGAAGAATCTGCTTCTTCATAATCTGAAATCACATCACTACATTTTGCTCTTGAGAACAAAGTTTACAGGCATAAGTTGCACATAAAGGGTTTATTTTAAATGTTTTAAGGATAGAGTTACATCATAATTATAAAAATTACTTACAGAATTAAGTAACAGATTTAAAGTGTTTATACTTCTAAATGCAGAGAACAGGGAACTGTCTACATTGTTCAAAATAAAATAAAAATAAAGAAACCAAGCTCTAAAGATGAATTCATTACCTAATTTAAAAATGTGAACACGAAGACCTCTGAACTATACACATACCAAGAACCATCCAAATTGCACTAATGATGTAAAATACAAAAAAGCACAGCATTTTCAAGGAACCAGAAACTGTTTTTACCATAATTCTTTTCCTTGATGCAACTAGTAAATTCTGTCTGAAGATAAAGCCCCTATGTTTAAACAACCCATTTAAAGAATGCTTCTACCTATTACAACAAAAAGGGTTTTCCCCATCTCTACTCCAACATAGTTTAGGGTTTGGCACTCAAAAGAAAGAAGAAGAATGTAGTGTTCTGCTATTCAACTGAAATTTTATTTCTTCTTTAACAGAATACATGGTCCCTTCAAATGCTGTATGACACATACAACTGGAAAATTACCTTCCGTTGGCACTATGCTCGTCTCACCGGTGCATTTAATCCTACTAACAACCATTAAAACAGCACAATAAGCAAATTCACAAAAAACTGAACACAAAATAAAAACAGAACAAAACAAAAACCTAAACATTTTAACATGCAACTTTAGTTTGTTACATTGAATGTTCTAACCCTCTAAGCATGCAAAAAAGGATGGTCTGCATTTAAGTTGTTTTTTTTTTTTTCCCTTTTAAGTTTTACATGGCAGCCTGACATCACACACACGCACACACACAATATACAACAATACTACAGCAGGTAAATGTGAAAGGTGAATAACTTTTATACAAAGATCCATGGCTTGTGCCATCACAAGCCCTATGTGATTTTGGAAAGTAATGTTGAACCCCTATAACAAGGAACCAACATTTAGTTACCAGGGTAACGCAAGCACTGCATGCAGATCTGAAACATGAGCCTAAAACAAAGCCCAAAGCAGATGGGCAGGGAGTGGAATTAGTCTCAAGCCTCAAAACTGTGGTTTAAGCTATTAAAAAAAAAAAGGAAAGGAAAGAAAACTGAAAAGAAAATATCCACGCAACAGACAACGGGGACATCGAGAAACAACCGTGACATTTACAGTTTGTAGATTATACTCTAATTGTCAGAATACATAGTGTATTCAACAGGCTTGCAGAAAACCCACAAATGCAAGCCTAATGCTAAAAGTGTTCCAGTAGACCTAAACCTCAGATATTTCAAAACTTATTCCTCAGATATATAGCCCCAAGTTCAGTGTACTAGGTTATTCATGTATCTCGCGTGTAATTAATACGCTCACTCATTCCTGTGCCACAAATATCAACTTGGGCTCATGGAGCCAGGCTCAGCTTTGAGATTTACATGCAGGACTCTTAAGAGTCAATAGAAAACACAACAGATCTGCAGGATGAAAACACTGTGTTGCAAATCTGCTCACTTTGTTCAAACACAAGAAACACTTACGACTCAGGTACTTACTGCATAAGGACTGCATCGAGAAGCTATTCACTGAAAGACAATAGCCTGCCTTTGGTTGCCCATGATGAAAAACTGGACATAATGCAATATAGTAGCAATGGACAAAGAATTAAGGTATCATATTTATACGGAGAGTATTTATTACCATTCAACAGCATAATGAGGCACAAGCCTTAAGGCTAAAATATGAAATCAGGCAAAAAAATGGACAGAAAGGGGCTTAAACCACTTAAGTCTTCAATATCAAGAATACCCACAACAGAGGTCATCTGCACCTCTGTCCTCTGATTAACATCACCTCTCCTGCATTCTTCCACTAATGGCACACGGTTGGATATCAGGGTATTTGTTCCTTCCATCAACAGTGTTAACTGTCTTCACATTCTGTACTTCTGTGAAGCAGTTCTTTGAAACTTGCAGAGCTCTGCCTTACTGTAACATGACAACCTTGTTGCTGTGCTGGATTGTTGTTCCAATTCTGTTATTTTTAAAAGCTGCCACACTTAAGAAACCCTAATTTTCATTTACAACTATCTTGCAAGATTATAACCATGAAAAGATTTTGCAGTTGTGGGCTGCTATTTACATCCACAATCTAATGCAGATGACTGAACCACTGAGACTGCCTATAGCTTCCATTAGATAGTACACCACTGGCATGCAGAACTCTAGTGTTCATAGAATGAGATTCATGTTAACAGCATACCTCAAAGCAAGTACAATGTACACCACAAAAGGCAACAACAGGTTTGAACTGTAGATTTGTCTAGACACTCCTTATGTGGAAAAGCCAGAAAAAGAATTAAATGGGAAGATGCCTTCTTGAACCAAAATGATAAATGCAAACCAACACAAAGGAATGCAACAGACTGAGCAGAAGGCAACAAATGCTTCTCCTTCTCTAAAGTTACATCTTCATTGTAAAAGGACACCCCCTCCCACTCCCCTGGTGTGAGATTGTATTTACCATGTAAAATAGTAACTACTGTTAGGCTTCTAAGTCCACACACAAACATTCAGGTTGCTAAGTTTTGATATTAAATGAGAGACTACTGATGCCAATGAGTAGTCTAAAGTCTTCTGAAGTAGCATATATACTGTTAAAGTTGTGGCACCAAGCACTTGGGTTTTGCTAAGAAGTGTGTTTAACAAACAAAGAAAGAAGTACAACATTTAGGATTGAAGGCAGCCTTGTTGCATGTATTTTACTGGTTCCTACAACTTGTAAATATGGGCCATTAACCTGCATATTCTAATTAAGTGGTTATACAGATTAAATGTCATTTTATAGTTTAAAGCCTTTTCACTGAAAGGTGCATAATCCAAACACTTGATATCCTACTGCCCTGTGACTAGTAAAAAATGCACAAGCATTTCCACGCACTGCAAGTTCTTAAAAAGCTAAATTTGAAATAAAGTGTAGAAACACAGCAGATTGATGTTACTTGGGTTAGGCACTCCTTGATGCTGCACAAACTGTTTAAACCTTTCAGAAAAGACACCTCTGTCCCAACCCTGAAAACAAGTACTGCCAGTATCCAAGAAATTAAATTTAATGTTACAAAAGAAGGCGTATCAAAATATCAAACTACACTTGCATGTGGCAGTTGAACAAGTGAGTGCAAGATTGAAGAAAAAGTCAAAATCCATGAAAAAATTTAGATTAATGATTACAATACTAGATCAACTTCACACAGCTTGAATTTGCAGCTGTTCTTTGCTTTTAACTCCCTCCTGCCCAAACATACTGACTTCCTTCAAGAAAAGGAGTTCTCTTACACAAAATGTGTCATGTTTGTATTACTCAGAACGAAACAGTTTTGCTGGCAGAGATTGTGGGTTCGCAGGGACATTTAAGCTTTCATTAAACTGGAAAGCAGTCAAGTCTTTGTGTCTACAAATTTTACATTTAATAGTTCCACAAATTTGGCAAAAGTTCAGGATGATGTCTAGGATGTCTTCACCAAATCGTAGACATAAATATGGAAATCATCATCAAACTTGATGAAATAGACAGATGGTTTGGCCTCAACTTGATGAATGACCATGCCAGTCCTTTTCGAGCCATCTTCTTTGGCATATTCCACTTGTTTGCCTACCAGGCTGTCCACAACTTCACCTGGCTCCCGTTCTGCAGGAGGTGAATCATCTGTAACATAAACCCAGTGTGCTTTAGTAGACATCATTAAAATTTTGCAAAATGGAAGAAACTGCAGAGTCTTCTTTAAAACTCATACAAAACAATTAAAAGTTGTTAAAAGGTTAATTATTTCGTTCTGGCAAGCACCTAACAATTGCCATGCTTGTAAAAAGTAGTTGCAGAAAAAATTTTCACACAACATTGTCTTCAGTTTTATTAAGACAAAAATAGCACTTTGATTGTTAAGAGAAGTAAATCTTTGACAGAAAGGTTTATGCAGAAGTTGTAGATAATGGCTGTAGATAACTGAATTTAAGCCATGAGCAGAAAAAGACATTGGACCTCCTTTAGCAGAAAGGTAGCCTAACTTAACTTCCCTCTTCCCACACACATTATTCCATGGTTCAGTGTGTGCATTTGACTGCAACAAAAGCATCTCTTCTGATATAGCAGTAGGTGTAAACTCCTTATTAAAAGGGATGTTTGACTCCATATTTGAATAATGCTTTTGGTAAAGTCTGACTGCACTATTTTCCTGTCTGGCAGAACCTAACCAGGCAATCCTTGTGCTAAATCTGGATAATGAAAGGTGTGATTTGTAACATGCCAAGTGATTGGCTACAAGCCAGTCACAGAACAAACATGATAAAGGGTAAAAAGTACAGTATGAAGAACTGGAAGCTAACCACATCTTCTTTCTCAGCTCCTGTTCTTGGATTCCTAGTTCAGATAAACTTGTAGTTCGAAAAACTTTCTAAAGCAATTGTAATATCTGATGTGGCTTTTATTCTGGAAATCGTAAGCTTTTAAATTAACTTCGTTGTAAATTTGCATTAAGAATCCCTCACAGATTCTATGCATTTTATTTTCAGTTTTGAGAGCTGTGAAAGAACTCTCAAAGGAAAAAAAAAAAAACAACAGGCAATGAATAGATTGGCTTGCATTGACACTTAAAAACTCTGCAAACAGAAGAAGTTTCTTTTTTGTGTTTCAGTTCCTCCATAAATGTATTGTCACACACAGTTATTATCCTCTTAGTATCAGTTTTATATGAAGAGTCTTTCTTGGCAAAGACACAAGTTCAACTCCTATATTTTCACTTAGAAGTGTAGGCAAAGTTTTAGTATCAGATCCAGCAATATGTTTTCCCCTTACAAAAAGAAAAAAAGGTTAAAACTATTATTTGGTATCCTCACATGTGCAGAACCTATATTTGAAAAGGGACAGTACCCTAGAAATTTTATTTATAATATTATGGCAAGTTCCACCAAATTTACAGAAGTATTTGCAGATAACACTTAAATCTGATTTGAAAAATACTACTCGAAAATACTAACATCCAATTGTTGACTCAAGGACATGATTCAAAGTATCTGAAAAGCATTCACATTCAGGGAAGGAAGCAAATACTTGAAAGTGTTTGGAAAATCAGTAAGCAATGATCTTGTGGTGAGCACAGAGGGTAAAGTGCACTAAAAGCAATTAGGATTTAAACAGAAAGGAAACATATAAACTTTCCCTACTCTCAAGGTGGAAGAAAGCGAAGCAGACTTAAAATACATTCCTAGTCCATTTTGGTGGTTTATACAAAGAACAAGTTACTTTAACATTCAAATCTGAAGGAGCTTGCTTTATTTCTTTAAGAGGAAGGTCACTTTTCTTCCATTAACATCTGTGGTTCACCCTTTAAAAGCATCAGAGATGTTGCTTTTTGCTAGGTGTGAAAGAGAGGGTAATCTAAACTCAGATCATTAACACAGAAGTTATGCAAATAAATGCCACTTTTTTATTCCACCAGTAGATCACTACCAGTGGTGCATCTGAAAGAAGACTATCTCAAACTCAACAAATTACTAATTGGATAAAACAGTGCTTTGCATACGTATTAGTTACAATTAATTTTCTTTAGATACCAGATGGCTTCTGTCAGAAAGGGTTTTGTTACACACTAGAAGTAAACCCGAAGTATTCTTTATAAGCTTCCCCTGGCCTCTTTTTTTTACTATCTAAGTCTCTAGAACAATACTGATTCTGAGAAAATCCTTCTACATTAATAGAAGTCCTGAAGAAGACTTCCCATTCAAAACAAGAGGAAAAATACAAAATCTTTTTCTTGCTAATGAGTTACAAAATGTGAGAGAAAAACAATTTTCAAAAGGTAAGTACTTCTTTCCCACAAGCAACTACTCAAGACGTTTTTCATGCTGAAGACATACAGCTCAGTGAAACTGTTCTTACTACATTAGCTTGACCCAAAATATTCATTCCCACAAGAACTGCTTCAGAGACACAAATCAAGAGCAAACTCCACAAGATGTGATACATCTATAAGAAAAGAGCCGTGGAAGACTTCTGGTTTGTCAGTTTTCACTAAAGAACCAAAACAAAATGTCTTTCACAGTAGTACACCCATATTTTCAGCAGAATTAAGAATAATTACAAAAAAGCATTACCCTGCATATATCACCGGTAAGAAAAGTTAAGTATTTCAGCAGTCAACACAGATGTTCTTTGTTGTACCATTACATTTGTTAGTTGTGATACTTTAAAAAAAATTAAAGGCAATAATAAATATGATGCTTGTCAGCTCTCTTGTCCATAAATAAACTACAGCTAAATGTTGAATACAAAAAGAAAACAGTAACTGGGCAACTTACTTGAATCAGGCATAATGCGAAGGTCACCTTCTTTATAATCATCTAGGAGCTGGTACATGTACAAGACGGGATCTTTCTCGTAGGTAATATAAAACCATGTGTTCATAATAGGAGCTCGAGCCAAAACCATCCCCCTCCATTCATCTTTTGAGCCATCCTCTGTCTCAAACATATGCTCCACAGCTTTACCAATCATTGTGTCTGCCAGGTGGGCATCACTAATTCGAGACGAAGCTGAAATGACAGCATTTCAGAAATTCATTCAGAAGCATAGATATGTATCTTTGTAAAAAATAATCTTTATGCTGATTAAGGCACAAATCTGACTGGCAGTTAGTAAATTCATACACAAAACAAACACTGTCCATTCCAGAGAGTTTACTGCTGCAGAAATAAGAACTTCAGAATGTTGTTAAAATAACAATGAATTATTGTACTCCCTCTGATTAAGCAATCATAAAGCAAGCTAACAAGAGATATATTCGAGGTCACAGCAGCAGAGACTCTGAACTTTAACTAGACACTGGACAGGGAGAGGCAGAAACAAAAGGCCTATCTCTGAGCAGTTCCATGATGTTATTAAGCCAACTTTCAGGTTTGGTTCCCCCTTATGCTACCCTACAGACTGCTACCAATTCCTCTGCAGTTAGAAGAAGCAACAGCTTTTTGTATTTACAAACTAGTGTTTACTTGAGTAGATATCGAACTTGGTGGATGGAAAAACCTGCAGTTTAACAACCCAGTGCTAATTCTGAAAAACAAAAAGCATTATTACTAATCAGGTTAACTCACTTAGAATGTGTCCTCCTGCCATTATTATAAGTACATGGGGGTAGTACAAGAAAAAATGTGACCTTATTACTGTTAGACACACAAAATAGACAACACAGTTTAGATGGCTTAGACTTGAAATTTTAACAGAAATATCAATGTTACCCTAAAAACTACAGAATGTACTGCATACTACTTAAAGACAGAAGACAGCAACTGCACTGACTAACATCATCAAAACTTTGTGGAATAGAAAAAGAAATAAAGCATTTAGAATACCTGCCATGAGACAAAAATGAAATTGACCAGTAACATTTAAGTGGTCACATGTTATCTTGGGAGAAATCTGGAGGGATTAGTAGAAAACATTTAGTGATAAATGTCAGTCAATATATATATTTATTTAGGAGAAAAAACCCAAATACTTACCAACTCTGTCTGGTAGCACTTCAAGTGCTGAAACTCTTTCATCTTTGTGAAGTTCTAGTCCATACACACAATCAAATCCATCATACTTTATAAGATAGAGCGAGGGATTTACAGGAACTTGATCAAGAACTGTGCCCTTCCATTGTGTTACAGGTCCACTCCCTTCTTTCCATCCGTGCTGTATCCTGCAGCCTACAATATTTCTTCGTGGCTGAGAAATAGGTTTGCTTGGTCCCACATTGTTTCTATGTTTTCTGTACACAGATACAAACATTAATATTAAACAAGTATATACATATTAAAAATTCTACTTCAAAAAATAGTTGTATGCTTTTACATGACCATGTATTTTACAGCTTAGCACACCTTAATCAAATTAGGGAATAAAGCTTATCAGGCTTTATAGGAAAAAGAGAAAAACAGAAGCAGTGACACAGTTTCCTAGCAGTAATTTCTAAATCCAGTTTGTTTAAGCCAAAATAACTATTCTATCCCTTGCTACACTGGACGCCAAAAGTGAAACTCACCTGATGAAATATCAAAGCACAAGGCTACCTGGCAGCGTTACAACGTTACTACCTTGTTGCTTTCTTCAGAAAAGTATACAACTCCTTCCCAGGAGAAAGAAGTCAGTGAAAGCATTATGTAGCTGACTGAAATTCTTTCAAAAAATGTTTGTTTTCCCCCCAAAAAACCTGTTTTCACCTAAAGAAAATTTAGGCTCCTTTGTTCACAGGTAATTTTGACTCCCAAGTAGTTTTAAAGACACAGGACAGCAACAATACTTCTGTATTTAGTATGGAAAATGAAAAATTCCATGTAATATAAGTGGCCATAGAAGGGACATTACTTTATGTGGAAAACTTAACGAATAACTTTTTTGTTCTTCTGGTATTTTCATGGAACTAGCATGGAAATTCCCTCTGGTAACAGTTGCTATTCTGATGAACTGTGATGTAAGCTATTTGACAGTTTCAAATTGCTAAAGTGTTATACAAGTTTTGTTTTATCCAGCTACTGAAAACACAAACTGACAATTCTGAACACAAACGGAAGAAACTAAGGGGCATTATGACAATATACAAAATTTTCCTGGATGCCAACTAGTTGTAAAAGAAATTTTGGGCTACTGCTTGTAGCACATATCATTTTAATGGCAGTAATATATGCACACAACTAGCTTAAAAGCAACATCTAAAAGACAATCAGTTGCAGAAGGCATATTCCTCCTTAGATTAGAGATAGTGATCAAAGAAAAAGGTGTCCAGGTAAGACTAAAGCTCTCACAGAAGTCCCTATATGATCCAAAAAATACAGATAACAATCATACCACTGAAATCTTGGAAGCAGTATCTCAGAATAATACACTCACAATATGATACTGGAATGCTTAATGCTGTATCATAACTGTAATCATAACTATTAAAAACAAGATATACATTTACTGCAGTACTTGTCCCACCTCCAGACTGTAATTCACCATGAAGATCTTAGAAAGGGTGTTTTCAAATTTCACTTTTGTTATCATTTGAGGTTTTCAAAGATTAGACTGCAGTTTTGCATTCCTAACTTTGGTAGTACAGGTACCTGGAACAGGTTGGAGTTCCTGTAAAGAGAGACTCTCCCACAAATTGGTTCCAATTTTGTGCAAAAACTAGAATGCATTTTCAAATTCTAGTTCTGCACAAGTACATGTATGTGTTTCTAATTGTAACAAGTGTCAGTAATAGCCTACTATTACAAAATAAGATCAGAGACCTGGTTCTCAGCACAATAAAACTGCGTTTGTTTTGTATTAAATTCATTTATTCACTTTAGTGCTAATGAAACACTGCTTCATTCTGAAGGGAGTAAAAATAACTAGAAATAAAAAAGTTAAAACTGACATTTCTTTGTCTAGTTTAAGCAGATTATGTTGCTCATCATTTAATCTTTGAAAAAGATTATAATGCTATTGATATGCAACCTCACAGTCAATTTTACTTTGTGACTACAAAGCATAATCTACTTTAGTATTTCATTTGAAACAATAAGGCAAAAAAGCTTCACACTCATTCTAAAAAAAGATGGAAAAAGACAACATAACTGAGTTCAAACAGGTAACTACACTTAAAATGCCTCATAGAGCAAAGAGCATTAGTAATTTAATTACAAGTACCCACTAGGTGTACTTGCAGCTCCCATTTTTGTTTGAAGGTTGCATTACTGAACAGCTGCTCACTTCTTATTTGAAGCGGTTCATACTGTAAGAAATTAGATATTCAAACTAGTATATTACCAAGGAAAACCTACTTCTTGCATCTGAACATGGTAAGAAAGCAAGCAAAACTTTCTAGCTATCAATAAGTAAGTTATGAATGTACTTCCATGTAAGACAACCAAGTAACCAACTCTCCTTTGCTCAACAGTGTGGCAGTTTGGAGTAAATCAAGTTATACAAATAACCTTAACTCTGTCCAGAAGTTCCAACACATTTTTTTCATTCTCTTTCATTAAAATAATCTTTAAAATTGCCACAGATATTTGCTCTTGTGTATTTGAAAATAATTAGACATGTAAGACATGAAGCCAGGAAAAATAGAAAACAGCAACTCTTGACAATAGTTCTTGACGCATCAGACACATCCTCTTTGTAAATGGCCCTTTGATTCCTGAAAGTTTCCAATCATCTTCTTTATCTTGCAGGCTGTAAGCTGTTAAGTAAAACCTAATGTGAAAAAGTTTCATTATCAGAACCAGATACTTTGGAAATGTTCTGAAGACTACACAAACAGAAGGAAATCTGCCCAGATGTTAAAGCTGTGTTTATATGGTCCTTGCACAAACTTTAATTTGGCAACAGCTATCTGGAAAACCAACATATTGCAGAACTACAGAGGACTGGTAGCAGAAAAATCAGCCATTACCAGAGGATTGTGCTTAAGACACAAACTAGCATTTAGAAAAACAGGAATGGCAATGCCTAGTGTCCTATAAAGTTACCCATTTAGGTTTAGGCGCTGATTGTTTTTTATCCTGATCATGTCATCTCAGTAAAACACCACAAGGAAAAGAAAAAACCAGAAGGATGAAAGAAAACCACACCTCGCAGATACACAAAACACGCACAACTGTAAAAAACTGGAATGAAAACTATAAAACATTATAGAAACAGTACAGTAGCAGTAGTATGCTTTCAAACAGTCAGTATGCTTTCAAATCTTTCATGGTACAAAACAGAAAAGTTACTGAAAATAGGGCACAAAACTTAATGCAACTGTGATTTTATTAATGTCTATGACTAGTAACAGAATGTTGATTGGAGAATTGTTATTATCTGCTTTTCACAATATTCAGACTATGAGGCACATTAGTTAACACAGAAGCTTTAAAGTACATTCTGTACTCCCTGAAAATTAAAAAAAAAAATCATTCAGTTGAGAATTTCAGTTCTAGATGCTACAAAAGCCAAGAGTATGTTACCTTAAAGTGGTATCAAAATTTCTAGATGTCTAAGCTCACCTGTAGTTAAATTACGATTATAACCTACATCTTGAAGTCTGTGAATTGCAGACTACTAGAAATCTGGAGAGCCTATGAAGAAATAATTGTTTAATACTTGTGCTAAATCTGGTACTATCCTTATACACTAAGGGTGGAAAGAATGACATCTGTGAGTTTACTGACTGATCTGACATCAGTGAGGTCAGCTTCATATTGGCAGAGATTGCCACTACCCGCTGACAGAGCACCTGGAAGAACTGTCCTATAACCATGGGAACCATCTCCAAAAGGCTCAACAGTTAACTACCATTTAAAGAGTTCAGAAGGCTCATCCACACTGCTCATTCTATCACATCCTCAATTATTGAGTCATGCTTGTTCCTTCCTCTGCCACAAACCTTCTGAAGCAAACCTTTAAAATCTCAATGGCCTTTGAGTGCCAGTGGGCTTCTTTTTCTTTTCCCTTAAATGAGGAGGTAACTGAACAAATAGCTAAATCAGTGACTAAGTGTACATTACTAACTCACAGTCTATCATATTGGCTCAGAACAGTATCAGCATATAGTATTACGTCATATTCATATCCTAGTCATTTATGGTAAACTGTAAATATAAACAATATTCTACTACTCTACCTCATTCTCAGACAAGTCAGTAAGCAGCATACAAGAAGTCATCTTGGCTTGGTACACAAAAACCTTAACTAAATAATAAACAATTGAACTAGGCTAAATTAACATAAAACTAGGCTGGATGCTTAAGTTAAATACCTCAAAATTAGGTCACTTAGGATCAAAACTTTGCATGTTCCACAAAAGCCTTTATGCTAACAAATTTACAGCCTATTTAGTTATTTAAGTAAGTGTATATTAACACAACAATAATGACAAATCTAGCCACCCTCAAGTACAAAAGGCAACCCACCTCTGATAGTCTTCCCATCATACACTCCTTTCTCTGAGCGGTTGAAAGAGAACAAGAGAAATTAAATTTTAACCAACTCTACCTGCCCCTAGACAAATAAATGTTTCTCTTTGCCTTCTATGAAGATAGACAAGAATGGATAATGATGAGCTGGTGGAAGGCATCAGAGTAGTTTAACATCAGGTGTTGTCTCTGGGAAACAGTTAACACTGTTAACAGCGATTAACTAGATTAATTGTGGAAAATACACCTGCCAAGCAAATTGCTTGTGATTGATACACACTCTATGACTTTACACTTACGAACAGCCTTAACATTTTAAGTTTACCACTTACCCAGCTTAGATTTCTCTCACCAGGTATAGCAAGATGTAGTATCTTGCTGCATGACACTAAGACCAATTGTATTCAGAAGGTTACCTCTACTTTCACACAGCTACTCACCAGTGTTCAGCTGCCACTATTTAAAATGTTGAAGATGGAAAAATACATGCCATGAAACTGTAGCAAAAGCAGGTATCCTTCCTTCACATACTAATAGCAGCTTCCTTACAGAAGTATTTCAGTACATTCTTTATTTTTAAAAAAAGAAAACTCTTTTCCAACACTGCAGCTATAGTGCATACATGATTAGATACATCTAAAATTCCTTCCCGACTGGATTCTCAGTAAGCATGATTTGCAGGTTTTTTGACCTGGTGACTGCATGAACTCTGTGCCAGAGAACAGACATCCTACAGTAGACGTGGCTTATTTCAGGCTTGAAAATCCTTCTCTATAGATTCCAGAAAAAATTTCAAAATTACATTCAAGAAATACAATGTTAACAGTCAAAGCAACATTTAAAACTTTATCTGTGGGGATTTCTTTCCTAGTACCTTCCTGAAAGCATTAGAAGTCTGACTCCGCACATACACAGACTGAATATTATTCCACGATTTTCAAGAACAAAGTGAGTGGAACAATACAGATGTATTTCTAGAACAGTACATCCAGTTACTGAGAGCTATTCTTTAGTAAATATATTAACAACTTACTTGTGGGAAGTTCTTTTCTTCATCATGCTGGCAGACACTCCTGCATGACCTACAATATAAAAGATGTTGGAATTATTGAAAAATTGTTTTAAAACTCATATAAAAGCCTTCATATTGAATGTCAAAATGTAAAGAATCCAAACACTTCATGTTATGACTGATCAGGGACCTGCTAAAATGGGAAAAGGCTCTAGAGAGGTAGACATTGGCTATCTGCACATGAAACTGTGCTGGGCTGACCTTGGCTGGATGCCAGGTACCCACCAAAGCTCCTATATCTCTTCTCTCAGCTGGACAAGGGGGAGAAAATATAACCAAATGCTCCTGGGTCAAGAGAGGGACAGAGAGGTATCACTCACCAATTACCATTACAGGCAAGCCAGGCTTGACTCAGGGAATATTAATTTATTACCGAGCAAGTTAGCGTAAGAGAATGAGAAATAAAGCCGAATCTTAAAAATACCTTTCTCCCAGCTCTCCCTTCTTCCTGGGCCTAACCTTAACTCCCAATTTTCTTCTACGTTCTCTCTCCCAGGCAGCACAAGGGGACAGGGAATGAAGGTGCAATCAGTTAATCACAGGCTGTCTCTGCTGCTTCTTTCCTTCTCCTCAGGGTTAGGGTTATTTCTCCCTCCTCAGTGGGAGGATTCCTCCCACTTTTTGCCCACTGCAGTGTGGGGTCCCTCCCACAACAATCAGTTCTCCAAACTTCTCCAATGTGAATTGGTTTCAGGGGCTACAATTCTTCAAAAACAGCTCCAGCACAGATCTCTTCCACAGTGTGCCATCCTTTCAGAACAGGCTGCTCTGTAGCATGCTAGAAGTCCTGTCAGCAAATCTGCTCCAGGCACAGGTTCTTCTCTCATGGGGCCACAGGTCCAGCCAGGAAACCTGCTCCAGTGCAGACTTCCTGCAGGCTCACAGACTCCCTCAGACACATCCATCCGCCCCAGTGTAGGGTCCTCCACAGGCTGCAGGGGCACAGCTGCTTCACCATGATCTTTACCACGGGCTGCAAAGGAACCTCTGCTCCAGTGCCTGGAGCACCTCCTCCCTTCTCCTGCACTGATCTCCGTGTCTGCAGGGCTGCTACTCACAGTTTCACTCTTCTCCTGCAAGTGATGTGGTGCAGAATCTTTCCCCCGTTCTTAAATACAATAAACCAGCGGCACTACCACAGTCACTGACGGGCTCAGCTTTGGCCAGTGGCAGGTCCATCTTGAAGCCAGCTGCCACTGGCTCTGCTGGACACAGGGAGAAGCTTCTAGCTGCTTCTCACAGAAGTCACCCTTGCACCCTGCTGGTACCTTGCTATGCAAACCCGGAACAGAGCTCAGTGATGAACACAAGGAGTGACTGAGACAGCAACTACGAAAATGAAAGTTGAACTAAACACAACAGGGACAATAGCTGAGATGGACAATCAGCAACAATAGTAAATCAACAGGCTGTTTTAAGCTTTCATCCTTGAGTTAATAAAAGGAGATGTCAATACACATCATCCTGAGTTAGCCAGACCTGCACTACCTGTGCCTAACAGAGCACATAAAAAACTAAAATTAACGAAGTTTTACAGACAGAAGAACACTGCACTCAACCCACTGGTAATTTGGGATGAATACAAAAAATTGAAAGCTTTTAATAAGATGAAATGAGGAAAGGGGAAACCAGGCTTCTGCTGGTTGTTAGAGAGCTACTTATGAGCAGCTATGAAGAATTCAGCAGAGGCAAATGACAGAAAAACACTTTCAAAAGAACACTGTATATAAAAGGTGATGTGCACAGCTAGAAAAACCAAAAGTAGTTCTTAGAACAAAACCTGCAGCCTCAGATCACAGCCAATGGCCACCTGCATAGGGATCATTTACTAGGGTTGACTGAAATAGACCCTGTTTAAGTGATAGCTAATGGTTACTACACGGCTGGAAGATATCTGGCTTGCTTCTGATACTCCCTCTCTTCTTCACTATACTGCTTTTGAATGGTATGGAGTTAAATTTCTACACAGTAGCTTGTTTTGGGCTGTTTTGGATTTTTTGCTTCTTGCTTGCCATATCTAAAACAATCTGGTTACAGTGCTGGACTGAACCATGTGTAACTCTAACGCCTCATGTTTCTGTACAAACATGCCTACAATTTTAACCAGGAATGCTTGAATTAACACAGAGAAATGCTTTAATTTCTGTATAGGCCTAAACAAATCAATTATTTTAAATTTAACATGCACTATGCATGTTCCAAGCATAACTGGAGTTATATATATATTGAAGAGAATCACACAGGAGTAAAGCATTGACAGTATCTTCAAAGTCTTCATAAGCGTTTTACTATTTTCATCTTTGTATGAAAAAATTTAAGAGGACATACATGAAGTTACAGAAATGGCAGAATTAATATAATGATTAATAATTAAAATAATCTTATGTTTAGTATATTCAAGCTTGCATCAGATCATCAGGAATCTGCATTTCCAACAATAATGGTATCTGAAATGTTCCTGATTTTTAAAAATTAGGCCTCATTCGTCAAATACTGCAGTAAAGATCCTACTTGCAATTTTTTACTGTTACAAAACCAAATAATTAAACCAACTATTTGCAAGAACTTAGCAGGAAAAATAAAAACAGTGTCACAAAAAGTTTGATTAGAAACCCTTAAGACTTCAGGACTTTATTTCAACCTGTAAGAAAAGCTGTCTAAGCATAATGTCAGTTACCTCTCTGTATATGAGGTGGCTGTGTTCTACTAATACATAATAATAAAACACATTTTATTAAAAATATGGTGGTGCTTTATTAAAAAAAAAGTAATTTCTTAAAATCTGTTCTAACAAAACTGTTCTAACTGCTTTAACAAAATAGAGAAACTTCATCACCAGAAGATGAATATATGTACTTTACATTTTACATTTCTATCTAATGAGAGAAAAGTAAGATTGTGACAGGATACAGGGTAATGATTTTAAAATGGAGAAGATTAGAAATAAGAAAGAAGTTTTTTTACATTGAGTGTGGTGAAATACTAGCATAGGATGCCCAGAGGTGGTGGCTGCCGCATCCCTGGAAGTGTCCAGGTTAAGGTTGGATGGGGCTCAAAGCAACCTGATCCAGTTGAAGATGTCCCTGGTAAATGCAGAAGCTGGACAAGATGACCTTTAAAAGGTCCCTTCCATATCAAACTGTTTTATTATTTTATTATGTAAGAGCACAGAAACATGACTTTTGTAATAGAAAGTGACCACAACCTCCAGCTTCCAGAGAAAAGCAACAGAATTAAGTATTGAATTGTCATACGGTGTTTTGTCATGCTTGTGTTTTCTGCAGCTCGATAATCCTGCTCCTTACAATAAACCCTTAAAATTCAACAGCAAAAACTAGAAACCATGTTTCTGAATATTTCTACTTTACTCCAGACAAAGAAAAAGGGTATGACAAGACTGAAAAAAAAAATTCTTCAGGATATTGGCTTCAAGAGAAATATATATGCCATTCCAGCTGGGGCTATAGGAGAATAGGAAGGACGGAAAGCTACAGGCAATGTTTTGCTACTGTGAAGTGAGTTAGTACCCTCCACACAATCCATAAAAATCAGAGAACAGCAGACCATAATTTAGAAATATTGCTCAGAAAATAGCAACCATATCTTACTTCTCTAAGTATCTCCTATGTTTACAACAAGCAGCAAACCTAGATGTTTTTAAGTTGTATTCCAGAATCTTCTGTGGGAACAGCAGTAATTCCACTCTGTATCTGGGACCTAAGAAAAACTTCAGTGTGATGATTCACACCTAGCATTGCTCAATCTCAGCTTAAAAAGAACCTTTGAAGAAGGGAAGTCTTTTAATTGAAGCAAGTCAGAAGTACAGACATAAATCAAATTCTAACTCGGCAGAAAAGATTTCACAGCAATTCTAAGCAATCCACATCCACAATCTCTTTTCTTAGTTCATAATGACAATACTGAAAGAATTTACACCTGCTTTTATGGGTAAAAAACTACAAATGCTCATACATCACTTAATTGTTACGTGCTCATAAATGGGCTAAAAGTTTTCTTTACAAGAAAGTACTTTTACGTTTTCAAACTACTCAGTGAAGGCTTTACAATTGCTCCTGACTGTCATGCAGTTAAGTAGAATTCTGCATCTCTGAAAGAGCACTGTTAAGAAAGACTCCAGAGGACCATGCCTTTCACTTAAACTGCATTAAACAGGTGATCATTAGATTTAAAACGGTGAATTCTGTTAATGCAGGGTAATCACATCTTATTTTACAATCAGTTATACTGTACATTAATTTTTTTTAAAAGTCTGTATTTCTCCTATACCAAGAGCACCTATCTGATTCACTGAAACTGTATCATGGAAAGCAACTCTATGCTTTGACAAACTCCTAGAGTCTGTAGTCATATCCTCTACCGTTGCATAAAAATTAAACATCTATCTTTCCTTTTCTCCATCTTCAATCCTATCCTTTGTTTCTCAAAAAGGAACCATGTGCAATGTATGTTTCCCAGAGAGAGATTTCAAAAGCCTAGATATTATAAATCACTTGCACCTCCTTTCTTTACACCATGTAGAAAGCATTTCCTTCCCAGGCAGACAGACAGAACAGATGAAAATATGCTTTGTCAACAATGCTACCAACCTTATTGATAAGTCACTACAACAAGGATGAAAACAAAGTCAGTTGAAAAATGTTTTGTTAATGCATTAGATTTTGACCTGTATGAATACTTGACACTACCACGGGTTTATCTCTACCTCCAGATTGTTTTTTGCAACCCATACATGATCCGAAAGTCTCCTAGGGTCTAGCAATTTTATGACATGATTAACATATCAAATGTAAAATACATAGACTATTTCCAGTCTTTTACTGGATCTTTTTATTAATTTTTCTTCCTGATTAAGACTATATTACTGCTTTATTATCCAATCCCAGATGACAGCAATTTTATAGGCAAGACTTAAAATCCTAATTTCTACTTAAGATGTAGGTATTCTGGAACACTATGTGCTGTTCATAAAGTTTCTTGGCAAGTGGCAATCACCTTTAAAAAAGGAAGGCAATAAATAAGATCTTTGTATCCATAATGCTGTAAAGCTCAGAAAATCCTATTTTAAAGTTACCTGTTAAAGTACAACTTTTTTCTTTTTTTACAGCCCTTCTAGGTAATCTCACAGACCCCCTTAAGGTTACCTGGTTCAGACTTATGATGGGGGAAGGGACTTTTCACTAGATCAAGCTGCTTAATATGCCTTTGAACATGACCTTAAACATTTCCGATGAGGAGTCACTCACATTTGGGTACCTGTCCCTGGGTTTCACCATATTCATTGTAAAAAATTTCTTCTGTATACTCAAACCTAACTGTACTCTCTGTTTAAAACAATTACCCCATGTACTGTCACTGAAGGCTTTGGCAAATAACTGCTCTCTCGCAAGTCCCACTTAAAAACCTAAAAGGTTGCACTCTGGAGCCTCCTCTTCTCCAGGCTGAACAACCACAACTCTCAGCTTTTTCTCATATTAGAGGAGCTCAAACCCTTTGGTCACTCATGGCCGTCCTCTGGACCAACTTGCTTTCAGTTTGAAGACATTTCCCCTTGTCCTGTCATTACATGAGCTGCAGCTCCTCTCCAGCTTTCTTTTAAGTCCCCTTCAGGTACTGGCAGGCCATAATTAGGTCACCCTGGAGCCTTCTCTCTCCAGGCTGAACAACCGCAGCTCTAGAAACCTGTCCTTGTAGGAGAGGTGCTCCAGGCCTCAAATTATCTTCATGGCCCTCCTCTGGATTCATTCCAACTGATCCACATCATTCTTATGTTATGGGCCCCAGAGCTGGATGCAGTACTCCTGGTGGTGTCCCATTGGAGTCAACTTGAGAGGCAGTAACACCTCCCTCAACCTGCTGATCATGCTGCTTTTGATGCAGCCCAGGATGTGAGAGGCCATCAGGGCTGTGAGTGTACCCTAACAGGTCATGTTGAGCTTCCTATTTGCCAGCACCCCTGAGTCCTTCCTGTTAAGGCTGCCCTCAATCCATTCTCCACCCAGGATGTATCTGTGCTTGGAAGTGCCCCAATGCAGATGCAGCACCCGGCACTTGGTTTTGTTGAATGTCACAAGGCATGCAGATGCCCACCTGTTAATCCTGTTCAGGTCCCTCTGGATGGCATCCCTTCCCTCCAGCATGCTGACTGCAACACACAGCTTGGTGTCATCAGCAAACCTGCTGAGAGTGCACCAAATCCCACTGGCCCTACCACTGAACAAGATGTTAAACAATGCTGCACCCAGTACTGACACCTGAGGAGCTCCGCTCATCACTGTCTCCCTTCAGTCACTGAACCAAGTGTTTAAGACATAGCACTGGATCTCTCATTTGAAACCTGTAACTGTTACTTGAAAGGTGACTGTATTACCTTTGGAATCAGTACATATTTCAAGTAAGTGACAGCAAATTTTAATGCAGTCTCAGGTAAAATACAAGTTTGAAAGTTTCCGAAGGGTTACAGAGAAATCCTCCAGTATCCATTGTTTCAATGAATCAGACATGTATTTGAAAGCACCCAAATGGTCTATTGCGAGGGTATTGTAAAAGTTAACAGAACTTTCCCAATTACACTTGTCAGTTAGTTTCTTGAGAATTTCACAGAAGTTCCAATGCACAATGGCTGGTGATAAAAAAATGTTGCTTTCCCCATACAGGTCACTGATTAATAACTTTTGACACAACACAAAATAGGAAGGTCAGATCTGTACTGCTAAATTTACGTTTGTCTTTTCAATCTGTGATCTTCTAGAATAAAAGTAAATGTTCTTTTAAAACAGGAATGACGACACCTGCAAAAAATCATTAACATATTTTAAAAGTCAATAAAGTAAGAAAAATTTTCATCCATTCAAAGTAAAGAAAATCACCCAGAAAGAACACCTCACCTGCATCAGCTCTGGACCGCTGACCTGGTGATTTTCCAAATGGGGTCTTCATTCATCTGTGTTTAAGTGAGCAGCAAAGCTGCTGGACTAGGGTGAAAATCCAGTTCTTTGCAACTTCCAGGATATCTTTTTAGTCTTAGGATAAGATAACCATTTATAAATCCACCATTCAATCAAGAACTTGTCCTTCCTCAAATGTAGAAGATGCACTTTCAATTACAGTACTCTGAAAAACAAAACAGGTGAAGTGTAAGTAGCTTGATTTTGAAACAAAAATATTCTATCTTAACCAAGTCTCACTTTAATGCTTGCTTTCATATGCAACAGGATATTCCTTCGGATTCTGTACCTCTGAAAACATCCAGCAACGCAGGACATACACGGCCAAACAAATACAAGGGCTGCTACTTTTATCTCCTAGTCACAGTAAAGTTCCATGTCACTAAGTCAATTACATGGAGAAAGGAAAGCTTCCTAAAAACCACTGAGTTTAACACAGGGAAGAATAACTACTGACTTAGAAGAAACTGTACTACCTTTACCAGAGTAAAGCACCAATCAACTTTTTCCATTGGTTAGAAATAACATGCTCCCATTCACATAGCAGAATAACTTTGCTTCATAGGAGTTTAAAAAAGTCTGTTGAAAAAAATGCAACACAAAAGATTCCACTGCAACAACTACTCAAGCCAGCAATTTGTTGAGTAGGTTGACAGTTCATAGATCTGATGATACATAGATCTGTTTAAGTTTCTGGCAATTCTCTCCACCTAAGATCATCCAATTCCTAAAGCATGTAGTCATCATATTCCTCTAGATGAGAGAGGTAACTGACGACAACTTTTAATGCCCTTTTTGGGATTTAATTACAGACATTTTTGACCATGTGAAAAAAAATCAAAGCATTACAGGTTAACTTATTTCAAAGTAACATTTTTGGGCAAGAAACATTTATGCATAAGAATTCACTACTTCAGTGTCACCCACAACTAAGGCATTTAATTAAGAAATGTCACTGCTAATCTGTGAGCAAGACACAGCCTGTCTAATCTGTGAGTCAGCACTGTCTTCCCTCTTTTACTTCAGTTTTGGAAGCTGTTCTCAATTTTCGTACAGGGGTTAAAACCAGAAGAATGCCCCTAACTAGTGATTCAGCTGAGGGAAAAAATGTAGCTTAAGCTTCTGCCTTACTGAATAAGGGAATATACAGGTGACACACCTTGAGGTATGGTAAAACTGTTACACAGAAAAATGCATTTAAATCTAACACTGGACAATTCTTTCATGAATTGTACCCATTAACTTCTAGGAACAAGATAGCCACAAAGAGCAATACACCTAGGAAAAATCAGCAATGGGGAGTAATCAGCAGTTTTTAGAAGAACTAACTAAGGCATTCACAGTCAGGAATTCAAAAGAACTTGTAAAATTATGAAAAATTATTTACAGAAACTTCCTAGTTTTTTTTCACATTTCATCTCTTCCTGAAATCTACCAGTGTATACCCAAAAATGCTAAATGATACCATGGCAACAATATTTGACAATATTCTAATAGGAAGCAATTAGCTTGCTTAATTACTTTACTGGAAACACAGCATAAGGATTTTTTTTCTACTGAACTTAGATGTATTCTCCTACGGATTAAAACACATTAATACAGAAGCATCATGGACTGTGAAAACTTGACTGAATTTGTAGCACTGCTGTGATATACTACCATACTCAGTCTCACAGATACTGCATAAACACACAAGAGATCAACTGTTTTCCTCCAGAAAAGCTATTAGTTGAGAAATAACTATAATCTTGTATTGTATCTTCTGTTCTAAAAAAAACCCCACAACATTAAAAAAAACAATCCCTCCAAAACATAAACCAAACCACCATCACAAATCCACAAAATGAAAGTTCCTCTGATTTAGACAATAATACACCCTTTTACAGTATGCTGTTGAACCATTAGTCAAGCGAGTTATTTTGTAACACCTGTATTATGCACTTCCCCCTCACATGATTACCAATTCATAGTAAAAATATAAGGTACTAGATATTTTGATTGCACTGCTTATGTAGTTATATGTAGAAAAATAACTAAAACACCACAAAAGATAAGGTTTTCTATGAGTTGAATAGCCCCAATCATTACTTTGCCCCAAATCTGAAATCATGCTTCAGAGACAGAAAATTTATTCCTAATACTTGTAAACTCACAATTCATTTGCTAGCACTTAATAAAGTGCTTCACTATGCTCTCTGAACCCATGGATGGACACAAGGCTACTGAAATTAAAACCTGATACAGCTGTTTAAACTGATTTTCTAGAAACTAAACCAATAACTGTTACCGGCTCAAAGCCCTACTGAAGATGAAACTTTTGCTTTCCTAACACTAGCATTCCGAATTCAATTTACATTTCAGTTGCATAGTGACAGTTCTGAAGATACTAATAAGGAGGCATAAAATCTGATTTTCTGAAAACAAATTGATGAACTTTAAGAGCAGTAAGAATTTTTAAGAATATGTAAGTAAGTCTCACTTATTTGATTAAAAATACACCAAACCCTGTAAAACTTAGGATTCTTACATGGGATAAATGACAAAACATCAGACTTAATGCCAGCATGCAAGTATCTTGATCTCCTAATATGGAAAATCATCAAGGAAAAAAATTAACTCACAAAATGAAAAAACTCTTTTACTGTAAGTTTCAAGAAATGTCATGTTTCACGTAAAGGTTGAAAACACAAAACCAAAATGTGCTTCTGACACATTCAGTTGGAATAAAGCTGTTCTGTTGAGAAAGTGCAGATATTCTTTGTCTGACTATATGTAAGATGACCTATGAAACAACCAACTTTTTAGAGTCATTCTGTTATAGTGGCAGACACAGTAAATCCAACATAAGAAGGGTTTTTTTGGATACAGTGAGACTTCCAAAGCAAGTTAGACTAGACTTTACAGACTGCCAGTAACCTTTGGAAGAGAAGTGCCACTGCCTACTCATCAGACATCCATGTCCCCAGTCACGATCAGTGTAGCTGCAGGTTTCACTTCAAAGACATTGTTTTGACTTGTGAGATGCTACTCACCAGCCCAGGTGTGTTGCTCACCTGTTTTTACAAGCCTTTCTACAGAAAAGCATACTTTAGGAAAAATGTGGAAATTACATGACTAGTTTGTCTGATAGTAGTCTAATTACTGTGGAGTGTTTCAGAGACTATTAAGTGTTAGATTAAAATCTCCAGCATTGCAAATTGTCAATCATATCAGTTTTATTTGAGAATAGCAGAATCATACTATGAAAATAGGTAGAAAGAGAGGACATAAAGACAGAAAAAATAAAGTAATGAAAAAATAATTTTCGCAGTATAAAGGGAAATGATGGAAAAACCAACATGCACAGTTTTCACTGTGAAATATCTTATCCCTCTCTATAAACTTAGTTGTTTAGAAACACTAAAATGTTTATATGAGCTTTTAACTCCAAGAAAATAAATGTAACCACCTAAAATAATTCTCTAGCTTAAATTTTAGTCAACATTCATGTCTGTATTTCCACAAAATTGCATGCATTTCACTGTAACACACGGCACAGTGTTGTTCACAGTTTTATGAAAGCTTCATGGCTCTACTATCCACTGAAGAGGCATGTTAGCAGCACAAAACCGGCAATACTTAATGCTGACACCAAGCCCACAATTTTAAGTGCCTCACTCCTGAACAGCATATTTGAATTTTACCACCATGAACACAGAAGGAAGTACTTGCTGAGGAAATGCTTTAGGGATAGACGTTTGGAAGGAGAGGAAGGGTAACAGCGTGTGTTGCTTGTATTCAGATGGTACAATTTCTGACAAAAGCAGCAGGCTTGCACCTTCTCAAGTCTATTCCAGCTGTCAGAGCCACTAGTGCTCAGGCCTTCTGGCACCATCTGGTGGGCTTCAACATTTTTACTTTGTCATCTGAAACATTCTCTTGGATGCAACTCGCTGAGAACTTCCACTGCTGGCTGCTCATGGGAGGACCAGCACTTCACAAGAATGTTTTGGGGAAGGAGTCGTTCTAAACTGAAATACACCAACTAAATTCCTTGGTAAGTAACACTGTGATTTCTGCAACTCAGCTCAGAGCTACTGGTACATGTTTCAGACAAAGTAGTAGTATAGTTTATTCCAACACTAACAAGCTGGATGAAACATGTCTGTTATTCAGACTCCTAATCCTTATTGTATGAGCAGAAAGGATCATTCTATGCAAGCCTTCTGCAGTTGCCTTCCCAAAGGCAATCTTAAGATATCGCCTAAATAATGGGGGTAATAAAAATATGCCAGTTTTAGTTTGTTACTGTTGATTTTTTTCTTCATTCCCTAATAAAAAAATTCTGTAACACTTTCCTGTGGTACAAGAATTCAGCAACCCAAATCCCAAATTTGTTTTGAAATATCCTACTGGCTTAACCAGCATATTAATCATGAGGAACTTCTTTTATTCTATACTACAATTTTGTGTAGGTACTAAGATCTGACATCTGAGAAGAAAGCACAGTTACAGTACATGAAGTCTGAAGCTAAAAGCGATTTGCAGCTGACAACCATGGAAATAATAAATTTCAGAAACATGTTTATGAACTGAAAGACCCCAAATCAAGTATAACTGCTTCTCCACTATGATGCCTCTGCAGTTTTACCTCCACCCAGAGAAGTGCTGTCTACAATTGCACAGAAACAAGCAGCACTGGTGTGTGCATATATATAAACACACACATACTACAGCACAGGTACTGACTGTATGGCACTTTGACCTGGTCTAGGGAAAGAAGGCCCTGCCCATGGCTGGGCAGCTAGATTAGATGTTCTTTAAAGGCGCCTTCCAACTCAAACCTCTCTTATGACAGATACAAACTCACAAAATTCAAAGTTAACTCCACATTACAATGCCATAGTGATGAATTTGCAGATTATTCTTCAGAAGACTAAAAGAATCCAAAGTTCACGTGAACTATCTTTTGTTGACAAGGTGTCTTTGAAATTCAAGAGACAACACACTGCAATTTCTAATTATTTACTAAAATACTTTAGCATAAACAAATGGGCAAGTTATTTATTATAATGGAAAACAATATAAAAAGGTTTGCTAGTAGGTTCTTGAAGTTGTAGGGAGGGGGTAGAGCTCAGAACTGCATGGGCATGGCTTATATTGCTATTTTATAGCATCTAAATCACCACTGGAGGGCATGGCGTCAGGGGGAAGAAAAGGTGACTACCCCCCAGAAATTACACCACTTTGTTTACCTCTTCCTCAGAGAGGCGGCTGGAACCAGCTGAGTGGACCCTGCCCTCTCTTGCTGCGCCTCATCCATTCCTGTCCCTCAGGAGAGTGCGGCTCTGGGTGGTGAACAGAGCTGAGCCCAGCAGAGCGGTTTAAGCCGTGGTGCTGCTGGGAACCGAGCCCTAACACAGTGAAAAGAGCAAAAGCAGCGGTGCTGGGGCGGGACACAGCCATGGGGAACAAAGTAATGGCGTGGCACGATGCGAATGATCTTGCTTTCAGAGGACTGTCATTGTTTTCCATTGTCTCAGGCCTGCAGGACAGGGAGAGCAAACTGTGGGGAGTACCTGCCATCTTGTCTTTGTCTGGGGAAACCACACGGCGCTGTAGAAGTGTCCACCACTTTGTCTTCGTCCAGGCTGTCACACAGAACTACATGGAGGTGGTGAACACCTGCTTTTGTGTATAAAGCACCTTCTCATCTTGTATACTTTTGTTATTAATATTGCTGCTATTACTGTGCATTTATATTCCACTGCTGTTTGCGTTCACTAAATTGTGATCTCAACCCATAGTCTCTGCCTTTGTCAGGAAGAAGGGGAGAGGCTCATTCGGAGTTTAATTTGTGGCTGGTGTCAAACCACCACATTCCTTGGTGCCCACTGTGAGCCACAAAAGGGTAGAGATAACTCTGATCTAAGGATCTGTGTATTAGGTACAGAACTCCCTGGTTAGAGCTGCTCCATCTGTTCATGGGGGTGTGATATTTAACCCTGTATATATTCCCATACATGCTCCTCATGATGCTTTTTTTCCAGAGTAGGGAGAAGGGTCAGGATTGCTTTGTTGCTGTACTTTGTGATATCAGTTTATGACATGATAACATCAATGGCAATGAAGGTCATTTGGGATGTGTGTTCAGTGCTGTTCACCTGTCCTGGCCTTGGCTGCTACCTCTGAGGGTTCATTAGTAACAGTACCCAGCCTGTAGGGGGACCAGAGGACAATAATTTTTCTCAGTCTTTCACTCCTTTTACCTCCTTTGGGTCTGCTACAACAGTTTTTGAGAATCTTGAATTCCATTTGGATGTTAAAGAAAAGTATATTCTAATTGCAGTGTCTGCCAAATTTCTTCAGTGCAGTCTAGAGTAAGTGAAATTTAGAAAAAGTGAAGTCTGCACCATGTTTCGAGTCAGGATAGAGACATCTAGGGAAGTTGTTCAGGGAACTGCCCTGAAGCTGAACAGTCATGGGTAGCATGGGATGGGAGGGAAAATGAGCCAGCTTTTAAAGGAGTATGCTGCTCCAGTGGTTTGGAAGTCCACCCCTGAAAAACATAGGACCTTGATAAAGTGGCAAAATATCTGAAAGAAAAATGCTGTGACAGCTCCAGAGAGGCCCAAGGTTATGCAACATGCTGGGCCCTGGCTACTACTTATCAGACACTGCTTGTTACTGTACAGCACTCTCAGGGGAAGGAGAGGAAAGCAGACCAACATCAGCAAGGCCACTCAAACTGCAGCTGAACCAGAGGAACAACCCATGCCAGCAGCAGTTGCCCCTGGTTCAGACTAAAAACTTCAAGAACAAATCAATTCGCATGGTGAGGGATGAAGAAGAAACAGGACGCCCAAAACCAGAGGAGGAGACGGGGCCAGATATAATCATCTGATCCTAATAATCATTGATAATCACCCTATCCCCATAGGTGAGCTCTGAGATACAGAAAGATCACACCCACCAGCCTGGTGAGCCCCTACTGACCTGGCTGTTTGATGCTGGGATATTGTGGCAAATGGTGCAACACTAGATGGCAATGAAGCCAAGCAATTCGGATCCCTGTCCTGGAATGCAGGCATTGACCAGGGGATTTAGAAAAGATGAGAAATTCTCAGCATCTGCAAGTAACTCCTGTCACATCTGATGGAGTGGTGTCTTTGCACGGATGATGTTTTAGTGCACCAACACAAGTGGAACACCATGGAGGCAAGGTATCCAGTACCTGAGTGAATTAGTTGTGCTGGAGGTAATCTATAAGGATTCAAATAATGAGCAGTCCCCTTTAAATACAGATGACATCCAATGTACACAAAACACGTGGCGAAGTTCCTACAGAGTGTGTCGGTGTCACATGCCAACTCACTGCCAGTGAAGTCATAGAAGGAAGGAGAAAAAAAAAAGTGAACAATTTGGCTACCAAACTCCAGCTATATGAAGGAACTGTCTCCATCCCAACACAGGACTGCATCTTGTATGAGAAACGACGGTCCAAGGACTTACAGCAATTTAATGGGGAAGTTAAAGAGGACCAACAATTTAAAAAAGACTACCAAAAGTTTGAGGAGGAAATGTCCCATGCCCTGCCAGATCAGAGTTTTTGCAATTAGAGAGCAGGTGCTCCCCAGCTTGAGAGAGAAAGGTACATACCACAAGGTAGTCTGTGGTTCTGTCTGCATGACCACTGAGAATACATGAGGAAGTGGGATGGAAAACCCACCTCTGCTCTAGCAGCACCCGTGTTGAGAGGAAGCATAATCACCACAAGAAACTCTTTGATAATAAACACTACTCCAGTTTCCCTTGGGCAAGTCCTCAGAGAGATTAAAAAGGCTGATGTTATTTCTGATCCTCCTGAAGGGACCTCTGGATCATGTTTACAAGAAGTAACAGGTATCCTTGACCATACTGAGAGATGCCCTGCCTCTAAACAGGAGGGGGAAAGAAATAAGGTCTACTGGAACGTGGATCTAATGGCCTGGCACATCAGACCCCTAAGAATGTAAGGCTTTAGCTGGCACCAACACACCATGTACCCTGATGCCATCAAGATATATAGGGGCAGAATCCATCTGTTTCTGGGGCGATGAGGGATCCCAACAGTTGACTGTACTGAAAGCTAAAGTGAGCACAACTGGAAACAAATGGCAGAAACATTCCCTTGGCAGACTGTGCCTTTGGGTGCCAAGTACAGCAGAGTCCAGAGGAGCTCAGTGGAGATGTCAAAAGCAGTATCACTGGTGCAAGAAGCAGCCGTGAGGAATGATGCAGTAGTGCAGCATGATACGGGTGGTCTTGCTTTCTGTTGTCTTGGGCTTGGGGACAGGGAGAGCCTGCCACCTTGTCTTTGTCTGGGGAAACCACATGTGGAACAGTGAGTGTGGGAACAGCCACCATCCCATCTTTATCCTGGTGGCCAGGCAAAGCTAAGTCATGATAGTGAACATCTGTTTTTGTGTGTAAAGTACCTTCTCATTTTCTGTACTTTTGTTATCAATATTGCTACTATTGTTGTGTGTTTCTTATTCCATTCCTGTTTGCTTTCAGCAATTGTTATCTCAACCCATAGTGTCTGCCTTTGTCCCCCCTCTCTTACCAGAAGGGCAGGGAGAAGAGACATGATTTATTTGGAGTATAATTTCCAGCTGGTGTTAAACCACCAGTTATGAAGATAAGAGTGAAACCAGGAAAGCTGACATAACTTAGGAATCCTAAAAAAAATTTGGTAACACTGTATTATATTTGGTAACACTATATTATAAAAATAACTATCAACAGTAATTATATTGAATTATTCTGAAGGTTCAGAATTAGATGGGTAGCTTTAAAAAGGACACTATTCTTTCAGAAGGCTGCCCTCAGGCAACAGTTCGAGCAGGTTTCATTAAACCTTTTATCACCTTTTAGCACATGTCCTAACCATAGCTCTCTTAAAAGTTAGAAACAGTGATCAAGGTGAAAGGTGGATTTATTTTGTTTTAGTTTAATTTCATTAACCTGGAACATTAGTACAGTCTTACAAGATCACTTGTGAATACCTGACTACAGCATTCAGAAGTTCTTACACCCATGAAAAATAAAGATGAATGGAAAGAACAGCCAGAGATAAACCCTGAAAGTGTAATTTCCATTATTTCCTATCCAAGATTGTTTCTTACTTTTTGAATTAGCAAAACATAGCTGTTAGAGAACCCAGTTTGTGCTTTGCTTCCATTACATTTCCTTCATGCTGTATCATTAAAGCAGCTTGTATCACTTAATCCAATTCAGCATTTAAGATTTACAATGGGTGTAATTTGAAATAAACTTTGACAGTGTATATTTGAGCTACTTTGTAAAGGCAGCAGTAAAAACTTCATAAGAGCTGGTACTATAAAACAGTACTTTAAACAAACGTATGGTTTTTAATTTCAGAGACCTAATTAACACCTTTATAGGATCAGAGTAATACCTTGCAAGACTAATTTTCAGAACTCCCTCACTAACTTGTAATAAAAGCACCAGTGAAGAGGTCAGGAGTCCCCATGTTAGAATGCAGCTAGTTCTGATTTTTTTTAAAGTGTTATAGGCTAAATGATAAAAAGATGTTACTTTCTCCAAGCTTACAAATAATTTTTAGTGTCCACATTACCCTTATGCTTACACAAATCTGTATGTACATGTATTTGTAATATCCCCCACCACTGCGGGAGATTCAAGGTACAAAAAATAAATATTTTCTTGTCTGCATTAGAGCACCCATCTGTCAATAGCATGAAACCAAAAAACCCAAGGAAAGAGGACCTTTCACTTCCTACTGAGAAACACCAAACAAACATCCAAAACACAGAGTAATCATGTTAGACCCTACCATGCAGGACAACTGCTTAAAATTACAGGAAGAACACATATCACATTCGATGGCAGCAGCAGATGCTCCTTGAAGAACCCTGGATCACTGTGAGAGAGACCAATTTCAGAATACTAAGCACTATGCAAAGAAGTGTATTTGTCTTAAAACATTCACAAATATATACGTATTGTACTTTAAAATGAGTAAAATCCATAGGTGAAAAAGTGCCTGTGAAATATGAGATTTCCCAAGTATTTTCCAGCTCAAGGTAAGAGTCAACAGACCTAACTAGTACCACATCACTGCAATTAGCTATTGAAGTCCAGCTTTAGGAGTCAAAGTCTTTCCAGACAGCAAGAAGTATTTTCCTGAAAGTTTAGGTATTTAGAATCCAACACCTACTCTTTTGAAATATACCTAGGGGTCACTTTCTAAAGCATGTCCAAATCCTACTGTAAACAAAAGATTATTTCAGACTTTCTGGGCAACTGCAAATTAAGATAATGCCTTGATTCTCATCTGAATGGCCAGGTATTTTATGCTGTAGAAATTCTCTATCCAATATGAATGTGGAATTCTGGCCTCAAAAATACTACTGTTTTCACCTGCCATTAGAAAGAACATCTGGCTTGCTTCCTTTATAGATCCTTTTGTGTCGAAGGTAACATTTTCAACATACTTGAACATGACTTAAAAGAGGAAGTATGTATGATCACAGAAGAATTACCTTTTACCTTCAGGGTTACAAAGGCCCAGGCTGTACCAGCCTAGGTTGGTTTTTTTTTTATAATGGGGCAGGAAAAAAAAAAAGCCCTCACTACAAATTGCCTTAAGAATCCTGGCAAACAAAACCAGAGGTCAAAGTCTGATCCATTAGAGACCCAGAATTATTAGTTCCTTGCATACATGTAAAAATCTCAACATAGCCTCTAAAAAGCTCCATTATTAACTTGCCATTATCTGTCCACGTACTTGAAGAAATCACTGTGCAGGAAACTTTGATATGCAGTTATTGTAAGGAAAGCCTACACTAGTGGTCCACAGAACTGTGAGATCAATGCACAGAAACTCTTCTTATAGAAAGATTTCTTTTTGAGGACCCCTGTAGCTCAAACCCAGCTGGAAATTAAGCTCTGAACTGCCACTTCCTTTCCTCCAGCTGCTCCAGTGAGAAAAAGACAAAAAGGCAGAGATTATGGATTGAGACAACAATTCACTAGAAAATCAGCAATGAGCTAAGGAACACAAACAGTAGTACAACACTAATAACAACATGTATAAATGAGGGTGATCACATGCAAAAATATTTACAGAAGTCCAACTGACCCAGCGTTACTGTGTCCAGTAACACACAGATTCCTGAGACAAAGGAGAATATTGCAGACATTATCACAGCCACCATCTTCTTCCCCAAGCCCGACACAATGAAAAATAATGGCAAACAAATGGTATTGTGCCCTTCAGTTTAGGAAGGACATTGAGATGCTTGACTGCATCCAGAGGAGGGCAACAAGACTGGTGAAGGGCTTCGAACACAAGCCCTGTAAAGAACAGCTGAGGGAGATGCAGTTGTTTAGCCCGGAGAAAAGGAGGCTCAGGGGTGACCTTATCACTCTCTACAACCACCTGAAAGGAGGGTACATCCACATGGATGTTGGTCTCTTCTCTCAAGCAACAGCTGACAGAATGAGAGGACACAGTCTTAGCTGCACCAAGGGAAGCTGAAGTTAGATATTAGAAAAAAATTCTTCACTGAAAGAGTGATTGGGCAATGGAACTGTCTGCCCAGGGAGGTGGTGGAGTCACCGTCCCTGGACATGTTTAAAAAAAGACTGGAAGTGGCACTCAGTGCCATGGTTTAGTTGATGAGGAGGTGTTAGGTCATTAGCTGGAGTTGATGATCTCAGGTCTTTTCCAACCCAACTCATTCTGTGATTCTGTCTGCACCCATTCTCCTTCCCCATGTCCGAGACAAAAACAACAATGGACACATCCTCCAGTTGGACTGTCCACACCATGCCACCACACCACTCTGCTGCTTTACTCCCCTGGAAAAACAGAACAAAGTAATGGCCATTCTGCATCATATTCTCTTTTTCTTCAATTTAAAGCCATGCCCCCTAGTGATGATATAAGTGGTATAAAATAACCTGGCCTTGCCCATACAGCTCCACCTCCCTCCTGGCAACTGAGATGCAATTAACTCTGTCCTAGTCAAAATTAGGACAAGTGTGAAATTAAGTTCATAGAATAAGATTGAAAAATTAAAGATCAGAAGTTAAAATGTGCCTTAACTGTTAACAAGGGAGGGAGTGAGGGAGAATACAGGAGTTCTCCACTACCTTGGGGTGATCTTTCTTTGACTGGTGATATGTATATGAGCAGCTGCTTCCCACACACTTTGCTACAGTGGGAATTTTCGTCCCGATGCATTAACCAGGATGTGCTAACTAGATCTCACCTCTACCAGGCCCAGAATTAGCACCTTCCTGCCACAAATTCTTCCCTTCTGTCCCTGATCTCAAGTTCCCACTGTGATGCCTTACAGGCAAGTACCTTCTGTGGCCTTGATAGTCTGAGACAGGAAACTGTAGTCTTTAAGTCCACACACCACCTCGTGGCTCAAATACTGTCCTCCAAGGACTTTGTTCCTCAGCTCACAAGTTGTCCACAAGGGTGATGTATACGAAGCAACAGTAGGAGAAAAGACAGAAGCAGTAACATGAATAATCATACAATGTACAATAGCTATCCAAATCATTAAAAGTGCAAAGCCAATGGCAATCATCAACCCAAGCCTCATTAGCCACTTCTCCTATCCTCTGAGTCACAAGGATTAAAGTACTGACATCATCTAGGAATTGGGGCTGACTCTTACAAGACTGTCTTGGGCTTGGAGAGATTGGTAGCAATTTCTTTAATTTTGCCTTGGGCTTCTTCAGTCGATCCCACTGCACTGTGAATAGTGATACAACATTCAGTTTTACTAAGATGGAACATTCCACATACCCCTTGTTCCTTTAATATATCTAAAGCCCTTTTTGACACTTTGACTTGCAAGATACCTGATCCAGTTACTGAGCGTATGTACGTTCTCATGCAAAATACAAAAAAGCTCTGACACAAAAGGTTCTCATGCAAACACATGAGCCCACTGGGCCCATACTCTATTTCTCCAGGGGACAGAGAACAGCTCTGGAGGGGGGGAAGGAGAGAGAGAGGAATCTAGTGGTGTTCCATGGGTCCTTACTTCACCCTGGGCTTCTTGGTGGTGGGGCATCCCCAGGTTGTTCTTCTGAGGGTACCCCTATACAGTCCAAGTTGCACGTATCCATGGCCGCATACCCCCTTAACTTGGAGCGATCTGTGTTTGACTGATGGTAAGTATATGAGCAGTTCCTTCCTTTCACACACTGCTACAGCAGGAATTTTTGTTTGGATGCGTTAACCAGGATGCGCTAACCAGATTTTGCCAGCTCTAGGCCTAGAATTAGTATCTTCCTGTTGCAACTTCCTCATTTCTCTGCTATCACAAGTTGCTGCTATGCAGATTTATCTTATGGCAAGTTCCTTCTGAGTCCTGGACAGGCAACTGTGCTCTTTAAGTCCTTACATTTGGATTGTATCAGAATCACTTTGTACATTAAAAATAACCTAAAGCGGTGACTTCATATTCTTTTAAGAAAGTAAGTTAAATGGGAGTATAGCATGTTTCTGATCTAGTAACACATAAAGAACCTCGTTTCACAACAAGTATATTAAAACTAGGAGACAATTTTCCCCTGATCTTATTTCAGCACACTCTGTGCTAAGAACACTGTAAATAAAACACAGCCCATGATCAAACATCAGATCTGAAACAGGAACTGCTGTTGCTGAAGCTGTTGAAACTCCAAGATAGCAATGTTTTGATTTTAGATTTCTTATTTCAGAGCAATAAAAAAAATTGCTCAAAGAATATAAAAACTAAACACAAAACAAAGCAGCAGTTTACAATACACAGCATGCTGAAAACAATCCAAAATACTTGAACCTGACCTAAAAATTACATTTAAGGAAAATAAAATTCAGAGATCAAACCTCTATAAACAGCAAAGCTCAAGCTTTTGTGTACAGACCCTGTTTGATAACTTCAAGAAGGCTTCTAAATTACTTTTACATTTTTAAAGACGTGCTCTACAGAACTCAGGGAAATTCTTCTCTTTCTCCAAATCATGTAAATCAGTATTAGCACCTTTTCTAGTAGGATCTTTTAAATTTGTTGTGATGTATTGCTATTTAATAAGAGCTCAACAACTATTAAAAGCAAAGTTCAGCAACCCTTACACTTGCTTCATTCTAATTGCACAGTTTCCTTTATAAAAACACAATTCATTATTTCCACGTTCATTAGAGCTCTGCTCTTCTTGCATTTCACAACATTTTAAGTACATGTATAATGACCATTTCAGAGATGAGGCAAGCCTTAAGAGGCACACAACAGCAGGGGCTAGTGATACCACGTATGCACATTCGAATACTTCTATGGAGGGTATCAGGTTAACAAGTCTGTGCCACCGGCAGCACCTAGGCTTGGCTGGCTGCCACACTGATCATACACTGGTTACCCTTCCAGAGTGGCTGGGTCTCTTTACCTCTCAAAACCACTTGTCACTCTTTAGTTTCTAAAGCTACCTGCCACTCTGTTAGTTCAGTATTTCCACTGTTTAGTTCAGTGGAAATACTGAACTAAAGTAAGCCAAGAATTCTCTCACGTCTTTTAAAATACCTTACTTCCCAAGCACTGCCTTACGCTCTTCCTGCTTTATCCCGCTCCCTGATTCCAGCCTTTGGTCTTTCTTGCATTCAAGTCATTCTACCATTGTTTCACAGAGAAAGTCCTTCAGTCATTTGACCATGACCAGTTCAATCAGTTGCTCAACTTTTTTTACGTAGTTCCTCATACCAATAATCTTGGGATCACTGCAGCATTTTTTCTGTCATAGGTTGTTTGCAAAACCAACCAAAGGTAACAGTATACACTTCCCTGTGGTTTCTGATTTCTCACTGAAGGCTACCCATCACAGATAAAATTTATAGCCATCATCTCTGAAAAAACTCTATATTTCAATCAACATCAAAACCATTACAAAAGTATAAAGCAGATCACCGAACACAAACCAAAGAAGTCTCAGTGGTTGTCTTCAACAGTGCAACAAATTACAGTTGCAATGTCATACAGCCCACAAAATGCTGGATAGAAAACATGGGGATTTATGGAGATCTGTTGCACTGCGTCTTTGCTTAAGTATGCATAAACAAGAATTGTTCAATGCTTATTTCTTCCAAGTTGAAGTGATCCATCATTAGCAGGTCACTAGTTTTTTCCATTTAAAACAAACTATGTCCTTAAAAAAGATATACTCTTTATACTCATCTATTTCACATCTTTGATACAAAGTTTGATACACTTAATCAGGAACAATACAGCTTCTTCCTGCAGGAAAAAAAAATCACTGTTTTTCCTAACTATATCATCATAAAGAAACTTAAGAAATTTTGACTGAAGTTTTATTATAAATTTTCTTAAAAGATTTTGAAGCATACAACCAGAGTAGGAAGTACTAATGACAACCACAAGCAGTCAAAATGAACTGCAAATAAGTAGTACCACAAAATTCTTACAGGCCTTCTTAGAAGCACTCTCAAATACACTCCTCTTACTAGTTCAAAATGCAATAAAAGGAAGCCATTTTAAACCCCTCAATTTACACCATGCTCTGACCAGCTACACACTGCTCTTTTCACCGTTTTGTTAGTAGACTGGATGTTTCATTGTGAAGTCTTAGAACTAACGATCTCTTTCTTCTTTCTGCCTTTCACTCAAGGATGTCTGATTCATAATTAGTTAGGCCATCCAAACTAATAAAAGGGCTATAGTAAATATTCAGTTCATCAGCTAATAATTAAAAAACCCACAGAATCATGAAGGTCAGAAAAGACCTCCAAAATAAACTGAACACCATCTTGTTTGTCAACTAGACTGCAGCACTAAGTGCTAAATCCAGTCATTTCTTTCACATTTCCAGGAATGCAAAGTCCACCACTACCCTGGGCAGCCTGTGACTATACTTTCTAAAATATTCGTAGCTCTTAGTTCACAAACACTTGTCACAGAAGTACTGAATCAAACATGTTTGTCAGAAAATTGATATTTGACAAGTCTTGCCATACATCATTTTCAATTATGTATTCAAAAGTTTCAGCCAGTCAACAGCAACATGCAGGGCACACATGGGCCCGTACACTGCAATTTCCCCAATTCTAGAAGACAAGATGTTTTCAGATATTATTTTAAGTATTACGTAAGCTATTCTATTGCTTTCGTACTTTGTACAAAAACAGCATTTTCCATTGCAGTACATAAAACTCAACAGACTACATGCTTGATCTTATATTATTAGTTACTACATTCAGAACAAAAGAGGCAGTCCAGGACTTGGAAGCATTTGTCACATTTCCTTGCAGCTTAAAAGCAAATGATTTTACCAACATCTGCAAATCAACCAAAATTAATATTGTTAAGACGCAAAGTCCTACATAACACTTCAGTATGCCTAAGTTCACCAGCCTTTCTTCCGTGATGAGTTTACATACAACTAAAAATAGTTGATTTTCATAAGCATTCATCATCTATCAGGAATACAGCTATTTAAAACTAATACTGGACAGAATGCAATGCAAGCACATGCAATCCATGTAGTGTACAGCAAGAGAAAGAAAAGCACACTCGTTAATTCAAGTGATCTCTTTGCCTGACAGGTGTAAAAGGTAGAACAACTCTAAGCCCAGAAAAAGCTATCTACAATAGCTGACCCCAAAATGCAATGAAAAATTATACACTTTGCATACATTAAGCAAGAGACAGTCTGAAGATACACAGAGTAAGTAAGAAAACCAGTATTTCTAGATAAAGAGCACAAAGTAATTTGCTTTTAAAACCAGCAGAATAATTAAAGCTGATTATGAGCTTTAGATCTACAGAAGATCTATTCCTTTCCTATGTACACACCTAATAGTTTCCCTTTTACAGGAAGCAATCATATAAAATTCTTCTTTCTGACTTGCTTACTACTCATTGCTTTACTGAAATATAGTTATATATCTGTATTACGACTACTAACTACACAGGAGTTTCTTTGCTGTTTTCTGCAAAAAATTTCAGAGCAGAAACAGTTGTTATTCACAGGTTTTTTTTTATTTCCAATAGTATCTTTTACCACAGTTAAATCAGGGCTTTTTCTACTCTGTAAAGTATGTAATCTGTGGCAATAAAATCTACTGATATTAGAAATGCTTCAGGTGTTTTCAGAATAATTTCAGAGGCTAAATATTCCAGCAGTGAATAATGCACTGCACATTTGGCCCAATTTTTCAGCAACTCAGCATGTTCCTGATGTTTTTCTCCATTATTAAGTGCTGGAGATTTAGCCAACGTCCCTGTTCTAAGAGAAATATTTGGTTGAAAAGGAACCTGACTTCTCTTCCTCTAGTTTCCCAGGACACTGGCTGTTAAACTACAACTTTCCTGATAAGTTGGCGGATTTTATTTCCGCTATTACACCCTGTGCTGGGTTTGGCTGGGGTAGAGTTAATTTTCTTCACAATGGCTGGTATTGGGCTGTTCTGCTGAACACAGGGTTGTAATACAGCAATGGTTTTGTTATTGTTGACAAAGGCCAAGGCCTTTTATTCTTTTTGTACTGACGTGCTGGTGAGGAGACTGGGGGTACATTGGAGGCTGGGATGGGACACAGCGAGGACAGGTGGCTCCAACTGACCAAAGACATATTCCATACCATGTGACATCATGCTCAGGATACAAAGGTGGGGGGAAGAAGGAAGGGTTGGGAGACATTGGGAGTGATGCCATTTGTCTTTCCAAGTAAACATTATGTGTGATGGGACTCTGCTCTTGGAGAGATGGCTGAATACCTACCTGCCCACCGGAAACAGTAATTAATTTCTTGTTTTGATTTGCATGTTTGCATGGCTTTTGCTTTTCCTACAACATTGCCTTTCTCTCAACCGATGAGTTTTCTGGTTTTTACCCTTCCAATTCTCTCCCTGACCCTGCTGGTGTGGGAGTGAGCAAGCGGTTGCATGGGGGTTGGCTGCCAGCTGGGGTTAACCACGACACACTTAGTTCTTCTAATGTGCAGGTAGTCCAGTGACCTAATATAGGAAAATAATCCTGGCCCTCGAAGCAAGATGAATTCATCACTTCATATTGTCCAGTTCTCTTCAACATCTTCATTGATGACTTAAGGAAAACATTACAATGGCTTTTCCGGATAACAGTAGAGGATCATTTTCACTTCAAGAGCGGACAATAACCAAGGGCAAACCATGACTGACAAATCTGGTGGCTTTCTATATGGCTGGTGGATGAGAGAACAGGTTTAGATTGGGTATCAGGAAGAAATTCTTAACTGTGTAGATGGTAAGGCACTGGAACAGGCTGCCCAGAGAACTTCTGGATGCCTCCTCTCTGGAAGTGTTCAAAGTCTGGCTGAATGAGCCTTTGAGCATCCTGGTCTAGTGGACAGTGTCTGCCCATGGCAGGGGGGTTGGAACAAGATGATCTTTAGGGTCTCTTCAAAATTCTGTGATTTTTAAGATCCATATAGCCTTCTACCACAAAAAACCTGCTATGCCAGAAAAACCCCTAATCAAACCCTCTCTAAACTAACTCAACTGAATTCAAGGTCTTACCCTCAGCCAAGTTCTCTTCAAAATCTTCATTAAAGACTTGGACTCATGACTCAAAGGGATGCTAAATAAGTTTGCCAAGGACACTAAACTGGGAGATGTTGATTCCCTCAAGGACTGAGAGACATCTTGACAAATTAGAGAGGCGGGTGATCACCAACCCTATGAACATGGGCAAGTGCTGACTTCTGCACCTGTGGCAATCCTGGACATGTGTACAGACTGAGGAACAAGAGCCTAGTGAGCAGCACCATGGAAATGAACCTGGGACCCCTAATCAAAAGAAAGTTGAATCTGAGTCAGCAGTGCCCTGGCAGCCAGGAAGGCCAACCCTGTCCTGGGGTGCATCAGGCACAGCATCGCCAGCCAGGCAAGAGAGGGGACTGTCCTGCTCTGCTCTGGGACAGCCTCACCTTGAGTGCTAGGGGCAGTTCTGGGTGTCACGATATTAAGAAAAGACATTAAGCTATTAGCATCCAAAAAAGAGCCACAAAAATGGTGAAGTGTCTTGAGGGGAAGCCTTATGATGAGTGGCTGAGGTCACTTGGTCTGTTCAGCCTGGAGAAGACTGAAGGGAGACCTCATTGCAGGTACAACTTCCTCATAAGGGGAAAAGGAGGGAAAGGTACCAACCTCTTCACTGTCATGACCAGTGACAGACCTTGAGCAAACAGCATGAAGCTCAGTCAGGGGAGGTTTAGGATGGCTATCAGGAATAGGTTTTTCACCCAGAGGGTGGTTGGGCACTGGAACAGGCTCCCCAGGGAACTGGTCTAGTTCAAGAAGCATTTGGACAACTCTCTCCAGCACATGGTGTCATTCTTTGGAATGGTGCTGTCTCCATGAGAGCCAGGAGCTGTACATGATGATCCTGATGGATCCCTTCCAGCTCAGCATATTCTAAAATTCTGTGTTTTAGTTTCATCAGCATTTTCTTTAAGTAGCTTTTAAAAAACAAGTTACCAACTTATAAAAACCAAAACAGTTCTGTTAAATTACATCTACTTTATTCATCTATAGCTTTTCCAACTACTCTTGTATTACTCTGTACAGTGAAAGCTTCAAAGACAGACAGGCTTTTTCCCTCTTCTTGTAACATGCATAATAAAAAATTACCTTAGCCTTAGAATTAGGCCTTGAAAGTCCTTAAAATTATCATCTCTTTCTGTTGTTTACGTGATCACAGGTTAAATTTAGTATAGCTAAAGTAAATTTTTCATGTCTAGTATTTTCTACTTACCATTTATCTAGACTTCATATTTTTATTTTTAAAATACATTGCCTAAAATTATTCTCTGCAAGCATGCTTTCATTTTATCTTTCATATTACTAATGGAACTTTAATGAAAACTAACCCAAGGATATACTAAGTAAGGTTTATTATAACTCCAGAGATCATGCAACAAGTCATTACGTATAAGCACCTTCTACAGCTCAAGAAACTCATCTTCCGAACAAAAATTACCTCTGAGTGCACACCTACCATTTATTACTTTTATTTACAGCTCCCCTAAGTACACGTTAAATTAAGACATGTTTTCATCTGAAGATGTTTAGCTGACTGATGAAAACTATCTTTTCTGATACAACTCTTTCACAATACTTCACTGTATTTAAGAAAAAAACTTGTAAGACATTAAAGATTTTGTCTTCACTTGCAGATTCTTATGGAGCAAAAATCTTTTTTTTTAAAAAAACACAATGAATAAATGATGAAGTAACAACAAATTTCCAGACAGACAATCTGATATACACAAGCACCTATAAACTCACCACATTTTACAAGTATACCTCAATACCTGCATCATCAACACCAACAATTTCTCCATTTTGCTTCACAAGTTTTAATAGGAGTGATAGAGTGGACAACTCTCAAGCCTCAGGAAATCAGCAGTAAAATGTACCTTGTTACTTCTAATAGGCAAAACAATCCAAGATGGTAGACAATTCACTACAGTTTTTTAAAACTGTTTCCTAAAATGCATTAAAAGATCACCAGTTCTACTGAGCTTACACCAGCACCAAGTAAACTGAGAAATCCCCTTTAAATAATTATAGACAAATTTTCATTTTTCTAACCCATTAGTGGTAGATACTTCTGCTGGGAAAATCATCCTTTGGCAGAAAATTCTGTAAAAAATCAGACATACTATGGTTCAGTAAAACTTGTGACTGTTTAATTGTCCGCAGCTCTGTAACCTTTCGACTTGCACCCTTATTTAACTATCAGGAGTAGAAGTCACTAGAGTGAAAGCAACATAAAAACCACATTTATACTTAGCTTCATGTAGAACATAACCAGCAAATTTTTAACAGTTCTCTGAACTCAGGATCTCTGCAAGAGCACTGGAAGTGCAGATGTACATAATCATGTCATCATCCTCCTCTCCTATCAAATAAATGAACCGAAGACCAGCTGGTCTACTTGTGGAATTCTAAAAATGCACAATGAAGGACAAAGGGAATGACTTTGCTTTCAACAGAAGAAAGGTGTACCTTGATCATGCTTTATCTATTTTTCATTCTATTTTTTACATATAAAAGGCAATTGTGAAACCAATGGAACAACCAGTCCAGGACTGTTGTGTGGGAATTAGCCCACCTCTGTCCAGAGGTTTTAAAAGTCCTCAATCTTCCCGTAACAAACAGACAGGTGCAAAAGATGATCATGGCTGGCCCAGCGGAACAGTTCATAGGTAAGGCTTCTCCCATTGTCTGGGCCTTTGAATCAATTGGGAAGAGACTGGGAACCTCTGATCAAAACTTTCTTCATTTTATTTATGTGTTGCTCTATATGGTCCTGAAATTCTTCAGAGAAAGAAAAAGGGCCAGAAAACATACAATGCCATTACTAAAAGCACCATACATCAGTGGTTATGAAGTTTACATCCAAAAAGCACCAATTTTTAAATCCCAAGCCTCAAGTCATATGGGTGGATTACAACTAAGTGGCAGTGATAACACCACATAGTCACTAAGCCAGACAACAGCTGTTGATTGCAATTAAAAATAGGCATAGGATTTTGCCTGAAAAGGAACCACTAGTTCTCAACATGCACAGGTGGAAAAAAAACCCACTGACAAAACTAGTGATAAATTAAAGAAAAATGAGATTAATGAGGTAAAAGGAACTAGAAAATAACATACGCATATCAGATCCAGAATGCAGAAACAAAATAAAAAAAGCTCAATTAACTCCAGTTTTTAAGTTTACTCTCACCCTAAATACAACTAAGTTTCTGAAATGCACACAAACTTTCAGGGTAAAGGAAAACTGCAGGACTGCCACTTTAAGCATTCATAAATAAATAACCCAGAAAACAAAGGAAAGTTAAGTTCTCCAGAAATTCATTTCAGAAAATCTTGCAGGCTTAGTGGGGCTTTTTACAGCTTACCAACAGTGAAGCTGTGCAAAAGTAGAGCATTTTACTGAAATTAAACTGATTAAAATGTAGTAGTTTCTTATTTGATCTGCTTCCCACATAGACAACATTACAACCAGATGAAATATTTGGCTAAGGACTCACTGACATTTTGACACATGTTTGCCCTTTGAAGAATTCCTTGCTTCTCTCTTGGTTCAAAAAATAAATTCCAAAAACTGAACACAAAAATGCAAAAAAAATTTTCTTAAATCTGGTATTAAAAACACACATTTTGGCTGTTCTACTGAAAAAGAATCAAGCTAATGAAGGAATAAGAGAACTGACTCATGCCAAATGAGCTTACAAGATCTTCCTTAAAAAAAAACCAAACAAAAAACCCAACAAACGAAATATGCTTGTCAACATAAACTTTTAAGTTCCACACCAATTCATGTTGTGGTTTTTAATTAAAGTTTCTAGTCTATATTCTTTCTAATGGCTAAGAACAAATATATCTGTTTTTACATACAGACAGCAGAGCAAAACTAATTTTGAAAACAAAAAAATCTGCCTGCTACTGCAACATTACGGACACCTTAGTATGAGAACAATAAAGACACACCTAGTACATTTTAAAAGACTTTTGTCTACGCTTCTTTCAAGCTTCTCTCAAGACTTTTGTCTACTCTTCTCTCAAGCAGCATGGACAAGCACAACCTCTTTTATTATTGAATGATTTGCCTATGTTAACAGAAGATGGGGTTCAATTTCAGTATTATTCCAACCTTCTACCATGGAATCATCATCAGCTACTAAAGTTTAGCCAAACAGTTTTAAAAACAGTGACAAAGTCCTTCATGCTTAAAGCAGTCACAAGATAAAGCTTTTTCTAAAAAATGTAAAGAAGAGATCTATCTAGTACTTATTCAAAGTCAAAGTACTTATTCAAACATTCCCTGCATCACTTTATCCAAAGGTAAATTTCAACCCACTCCTAATTGTTCAGTCTACTGCAAATAACTTTGCATTTAACCACAGGGCAAGAACCTGCACAGACAGCACAATAACAAGTTGTCACAGGCCTGTGTAATCGCCCCAAGTAGCACACTTTTGCATCATGGCAAATATGAACCAGGTTACCTTCTCGGTTGATGATCACAGGGCTGGAACACATCTCTAAAAGGTCAGGTTGAAAGGTGGGGTTGTCCTGCCTGGAAAAGAAAGGCTTTGGGGCACCCTTACCGCAGCCTTTCAGTACCTGAAGAGGACCTACAAAAAGGCTGGAAGACAACTTTTTACCAAGGCAAGTAGCAACAGGACATGACAGAGAGAGAATAGGTATAGATTAGGTATCAGGAAGAAATTCTTAACTGTGTAGATGGTGAGGCACTGGAACAGGCTGCCCAGAGAACTTCTGGATGCCTCCTCTCTGGAAGTGTTCAAAGTCTGGCTGAATGAGTCTTTGAGCATCCTGGTCTAGTGGAAGGTGTACCGGCCCATGGCAGGGGAGTCAGAACTAGGTGATCTTTAGGGTCCATTCTAAACCAAACCACTCTGTGGTTCTAAAACTTTCCTTCCTTGCAGGTAACAATCCTCCTCTCCCTCCAAAAAAATGCCAAAACCCATGCACAAAAGTAACAGCTGCCCAGGATATGACAGCAGCACTGCACAATCACTGTGCTTGCTACTACACTATGGTAAATGCAAGTGAACTTTAAGTTTTACAATGCAATTATTTTGTTCTTAGTCATTCTCTTACAGACGGAAGTGACCCAAAGAATATTAAAACTCTAAGCAATTTGGTTTAGAAACATTTACAATAGGTCTCTGGAAACCATAGAGGAAAATGTCTAAAAAAGTAAGGCACTTCTCTGTTTTCTGCTCACGCCTCCTCAGGGAGTACACGTGGGTCAGCCTTTGCCGGAAGACTAGGTTTAATTTCTATTGTGCTAGTCAGAGAAAGATTGCTCCAAAGCTAAAAGGATCACTCCAACATTCTGGGAGAGCAAGCCCAGGGCAAACATACCTACCCTTGCTGTTAGAAAGGAATGGAGTGGTAAGTTACTGCAGTTACAAGTCTGTTAGATTGATCAACCGCGGCAAATCAAACTTTGCATTTACAGCTCTTCAGAGAGCTGGCTGATTTTTCTAAGTGTCATTTTAAGCACAAAACAACTATTTCTCAACAATCCAGGCAATCCAGGCTAGCAGTGCCATGAAGGGAACCTAAATAGCACGTAATTTTTAGGGGCAGGGGGATGATCTCCCTTTGATGAACTACCTGCAAGCATTTCAGACTGTGCATTGTAAGTATCAAATTATTCTTTGACGTGTTTTTGAGTACCCTGAGATGATGCCACTGCAACACTAAATTAAACCTAGGCATAATAAAAAAATTTTCGTAAACCAAATGTAAGGATTTGTGACACAAATTCTTGTGAAAATAAAATTCTTGTGCAATGCACCTGTTGATTTTAAATGCAAACAACAAAGCACATAAACATTCAAAATTCTTATTAGGACAAGCCATTATTCATAGCATTGACTAGAAAGCAAAAATTTAATTGTTATGAACCCCAACCTAAGTAACCAGTGAGGATATTGCCAAATAAGTAGCAATTCAGCACATATAAAAAAATGCACGACCACAAAAAACTGAAAAGGGAAGAGGTTAGAAAATAGTTATCTACATTAGCTTTCTATACAACTGAAATTATTATACAAGGTTTGCTACAAGATCATTTACTTATAGATTTGAGACACACTTATCTAAACTTCTCCCATAACCAACAATACAGCAGCTATAACTATAACAGACAATTTTTAACGAATCAGATATTAACTTGAGTTTCCACTGGACACAAACACTGATTGCCTCTATTCTAATAAAAATGTAGCTCTCTTTCTTAAATTAGCTGACAACAGGAAGAAGAATTAGAGTGAAATTATTGATAAAGCCTCTTCTAGTCAGAAGAAAACGGACAATTTTTTTAGGAAATACAGCAATGAAGGAGCAAATACCATTTTTGCAAACTGAAGCATGATCACACTGATAGAGATACTGAACTCGTATGCCAAGCACAGGAAAATTTCTCACTACGCACCTGGTTTTAAAAAAAGCTTATAGACACAGTTAGACAATTCAAATCAATAGCATTTTTCATCTTATCTTTGCAATGGCCAGGGAAAAAAAAAACCCTGAAAGAAGGATTCAGGAAAAATGATCCCTTGACTTTAATTTACAGTTTGAAAAAGTGGAGCAGCCAGTCCTAAACTGAATTTGTCTTATCTATTTTTGTCACATTCAGCCATTTTAGCTTGTATTAAATCAGTTCTAAAATACAGTCATGTAACTGTCTACAATGGAAACATAAACCACTTAAGTGAGAACACTTGCTGTTAAGAATGGCAGTCTCTTGCCAGGGCTACTAACTAAAAATTAGATATTAGTTTTTCCAGATCAACTGTAGAATATTCACTCACCTTCTAAAAATTGTACTCTAAAGAGATTAACATATTTAAATGGTGAATAGCTGCAATAGATGTCAAAGTTGCAATCAGCATAACAGCACGCCACTGAAAAAAATTCAGCTTTGTATTATACAACCCCTAATTGCAGCTAACTACACTGGTTTCTATAAATCTGGAGTGTCAATGAAAGAACAAAACCTGTTACTTTAAAAGAAGAGAAAATAGCTACAGAAAATTTTTAACAGATACTTGCAATATTAGTTTAAATACTGCAGTCAGCACTGGATTCATCAGCAAGCCAATGGTAACTTATTAAACCACCAATCATACATTCTTCTCTGAGATGAGAACCATCAGCATTGTAACATAACATGGTATCTTCTTTGCTTGCGTACAGTTCTTTTGCATTTTTGATGAAAAAAGACAACACATCCTGCATAAGTGTGTGTCTGTGTTGGTGAGGAGCGAGGTAACAGAAAGAAAAGTTCAACTGTGAAACCAGTGACTCTCCCTAAAAGCTGCAGAGACATCAGAACACATCATTCCTCACACCACTTGTATTTCTTTAAAAAGCACAGAAGAAAAATGCACAAAATATTAGCTCTGATTTTAGTATGGTATCTGCATACTCATGAAATTAATTAGGAGATCTGAAGAATTTAAGATGATGACAAACTGCTCCAAGTTACTCTGGAAAGTTATTTACTGGACTGGGAAAAAATGAACGGTAAGACAACATCTGCATGCGTTTGAGTACAGCTGACTTAAAACACTACATTGTCCTCATTCTCTAGTAGCAGTACAGTAACAAAATGATGGCAAGAAGGAAGTCAAGGCTTCCAGAATGACAATCACCTAAGCATTACTCGTTCCCTACCATACCATGTGTGACCCACAGTAAACCTGCTTTCCTTTCTTCAACTTCGGTGGTAAGCTGCATTCAACAACACTGCTCTGAAACTACTGCACTGTGCATGCAGCATGAATGGAAATGAAATAAGAAAGTAAATTAATTATGATAGGACTTGGAGGTAGAACTTCCAGCAGCAGTAATAGGTAAATGTGGTCTTTATTTTTTGCTTTATAATATCATTTCCTCTCTGGAAAGTTTTATATCTGATCTGAACTAGATTCACCAATAAAAATTTAAGTGTATTTCCTGAGATTCCTCTCCCAAAAAACATATAACCCTCTTCCCTTTTGAAAATACACATGCTTCTTTGAAGAGAGGACTAAATTGTCTTGTGGTGCTTGAAACAAAGTTTTGAGTCTACTCAGCTGGGCATCAGAGAGGGGAAATACAGAAACTGAAGAAGGGAAAAAGTGAGATATCTTTCAGCAAACAGGAACTCAAGGAAGCAGGATATCCTTCCCCATAAAAATCAGGTGAGGCTTTCTAGAAGTCTGTCCTGGAGATAATCAAAGCACAGCTACAACAACCACACCTTTGCCTTTTTTGGTGATGTCAGCTCCATACTGCACCACCCCCCACCCAAATATAAACTCTCCTAGAAATGCGATTAGAGGCCTAAGTACGACCAAAACCTGGCTTGCCTATTCACGTCATCACTTTTCCTTCTTCAATTAAATTACACCTAAGAGCAAAAGAAAAACGTGCCTCAAACAAATCCATGTAAATTTCGTTCTTCAAGCCACTAGCCCAAAATTATCTGTAATGCAATGCCTATTTCACTGCTGGTTAGCCACCAAGTTTACAGCATTTGAAAATGTACTTTTAATCCACTGATAACACAGCCACGTATCCCTAGTGGCATCAAGTAACATTAACCCGTCTCACCTCTTTCCATACAAGCCACAGGTGTAAGCACTGTAAACACAGCGCTGGAGTTTAAGATTCTTTCTTTTGTTTCTTTCTCTCAGAGAATTTTCTCCCGTATGTGTTGCTAGGAGACAATAACGACCGGGTACTTACGAGAGACAAAAGAAGTGGCCACAGCTCAGGGGAGGGGTCCAGCTGGCTACTCTCTCTGGGGTTTCTCTGGAAAGGGCAGAGACACAGGGAGAATCGGGCTGGAAAAAGAAGGGGCTGGGGCACCTGCTAGCTGTCTTACACTCCGCCGCTTTGGAGGAGGACGGTCGGAGCTGCTGCTTGGGGGAGGGAATTCGCTGCCGCCGCCGGAGCCCTGCACCGAAGCCCGTCCTGCTTCTTCTGCCGTGGGGTGAGCCTCTGCTCGCGAAAGGAGCCACTGAACAAGGACCTTATTAAAACCAACCCCATTAGAAGGGGGACTTTGCACCATCTGCTGGGGTGCCCCGTGGAAAAACCCCGGGATACCAAACCCTTTCCACTCTCAGGGAGCCTTTTCCCTGCCCTGCTCACAACCGGACTGCCGCTGCCCCGCTCCCGCCTTTTTTTTTTTTTTTTTTTTTTTTTTTTTGCTCCGAGTTTTCGCTACACTGTAGCCCAGCACGCCCCACCTGCCCCAACGCCAAGTGGTTCCAGCTACAGCTCCAGAGTTTTTGATACATCTCTCATCCACCACGCCGGGCCTTTGCACATCGCTGCCGTCCCAGCTTGCTGCTCCAAGGTCTCTGCTACAGCGCCTTTTGCTATCCAGAGGGAGCACTGGGATCGGCTGCCCCTGTCAATTTGTAAAGGACAGCCCTTCTCCATCCCTTCCTGCCGGCTGCGTCTGGCATTGTCCACGTGGAGAGAGACGGCCGGACTCGCGCCACAGCCCCCTGCAGCCGTGGGGGAATCACCGTGATGCGTCGGGATTTAGCTTTTGTATTTTTCAGATCCTGTACTGCTTTAGTGGATAACTCCATAGCCTGTCAGCTACTGTTCTTCCATTTTACTGAGACAAAACAATCCATTTAGACCTGAAACTCAAGGACACCTTACTGTCTCAGGCCCCGAAAAGTATAAACAAAGTGTGTTGTGGGGGGAGCAATTTGGGGGAGTATGACTTAATTACCTGAAGCTGTAATTGGAAGATTAACCCCTGACATGTAAATAGACCAAAGTTATAACTGTATGAGAAAAACTCATAACCATCATCCATCTTGGGTGCAGCCCCTCGGAGGCTTCTGGCTGCCCAAGGTATACCTATTGAAGGCCTTTAATAAATACCCACTTTTATTCTCTTAATCTTGTCTAGCCTGTTTCAGGTAGCCACTCCAAGGCATAAACTGCACCCGCCCTGCCTGGCCAGGAGCCACAAGCGCCCCTGCCAGCTGCGACCGTAACCACACCAAAGGGAAAGTGCTTTAAGAACGGGAAGAGACTGTTCATTTGGTTTGCTGTTCTCGTTTGCTGTTGCTGTCACTGTTTGTTTGCCTTGTTATACACCCTAGTAAAAAACTGTTATTTCTTTTCTCATATCTTTGCCTGAAAGCCACTTGATTTCAATACTGTAACAATTCAGAGGGAAGGGGATCATATTTTGCATTCCAGGGAAGGTTCCTGCCTTCCTTAGCCAACTCCTGTCTTTCAAACCAAGACAGACAGGTATAACTGAAAGCAAGAGTGAAACTCCCCCTGAATCAAACAGATGAAGGTCTGCTTGCCCTCTCGTCTTCTAACAGTATGTATGCTTTACCAGCAAAATGGAGGTGCAGAAGACAGAGATGTAATTCACCTGAGATGTACTCCCGCAGTCCAGGGACTGAAGGCTTCTGTGCTTATTCACTCCTCCCTTCAGCAGTAGTGAGAGGTGACACAGCGGCCAGCTGCTCCCCCATCAACATAAAACCGTAAGAATATGCAACAAATCTGTAGTATATCAAACACCTGCATATCCCTTAACCCTAAGAGCCCACAAGAACAGATTTCTGTGAAGTCACATGAAAGTCAGAATCTACTGTTAAGCTGCTTTTGAAGGCATTCTTGTCAGAGTACAGATTTCAGCCTATCATATCACAAAATCTCAGCATCACAATATCTCATTTGCAGTTCCACTGACACCTAAACAACCAATTAATGGGTTTGTAGGCTATCTTTCACCATCAAGACAAAGAACTTCTGAAGGGGATTTCTGAAGAAAAAAGTAATTACATCCATTGAACAAAGCTCTCTGCAACTGGAATGTTTTGAGAAAGAAGGAGTAATTTGATCTGCCCCCATTCTAGCTTCACAGTAATCTTTAGCCCATTGTCGAAAACATACATGGTTATTAAACATGACAGGCAAACAATTGTCCAGAATCAGTCAACTCTTTTCCAAGTATAATTTTATGAGTTACACAAGCTCCATATCTGAAGCATAGTTTTTAGTAATTTTTATCATTCCTAGAAAACTGAAGAAAGACAGTCTAATCGGCAGACACTTTTAAATGTGCAGTTAAAACCAGAAGTAAGTTACAGATATGCAGCAAAACACACATAACACTTCCCAGTCCATGGCAGGTACTTGACCTTTGCTTACTAAAAGAACCCTAAGCACAACTATGGACTTCAGCAAACATTGCGTTTGTCATAGTAGCTAGAAAAGTTTGTCAACAAAACTTTACGGAATTTTCACTGGAGAACTAATCTAGAACATGTTTTTTCTTGTGCTACTCAGCTCACAAAACATTAAATCTAGAAAGGTGAAAATCTGCCTATTCAAAACTTTCAGCTGAAACCACGAGATAATATAGGGCCTTGGTTCTGCGTAACTAGCAAGTTATGCAGAACCAACTACTAACATCCATGTAGGAAACATAAATACTAAGTTAGGGAAAACGGAAACAGTTCTGAAACAAATAATTATTTTAATAAATCAAATAGACCAGAAGTCTGACATCTAACTACTTTACATTCTTATCCACCTAGGTTAAGAAATCATAATCTAGCAAAGTTCTATTTTACATTTAAATTGGATTAAAATAAGTTAATGGGAAAAAAAGTTGGGCAGTCAGGTTTTGCTTGTTTGTTTTGTTGTTGTTTATGGTTTTTTTTGAAGTCTATGTTGGTGACATTTTACAGACCTTAGCATGACAGCATAGACTAGCTAGAACATCTTACTATACTACAAAGTAACTAACTGACACAGCTCCATTTCCTTCAAAATACCATAGGGAACAGAAGTTCTAAAGTTCAGCATCCATCCCGTGGAAACCAAGTATTTACTGAATCACTGAAATCCACAGAACTGCTTCTGAAATAAGCACCTACTCTCACCAGTATTTGTAGGTGCACAACTTCAACACTCTACTGGAATATTCCACAATAACATTAAAAAAAAACTACACCAAAAAAACCCCAATTAACCAAAAAAAACACCAATCCAATCAAAGAGCTAATCAAGTCTTTGGGATTTTTAAGTCTTATTTAAAAGAGTATAAATTCATCAAAATATTTCAAGAACATTTCAACCAAGGTGCAATAACTGCAAAAATTTAAATATGATTAATTAACAGTTACAGCTAGTAGACACCACAGGTAATCACTACTATTTCTACACATTAGATTTTGTGGAACTGTTCCACAAATAGCGAAGTTTTCAAGTCAATCATTCAAGACCTCATATAATACAGATTTACAGCAGTTTCACAATAATACATAACAGGAAAGAAACTAAAAAAGTATAACCTGGATTTGTGGAGTCATCCTCCACAAAAGCCAAATCCATTCACTTCTTGAATTCTGTATGCTATTAGCAAATCCACATTTTACTCTATATATACACTCTACAACAGAAAGTTAACTTCAACCACCACGTGGTGAAAGCAGTTAGTTCAAATTCAACATTGTTTGAAATGGATCAGTGACAAGGCCCCTTTGTCTCAAGAATCAGCTATTCATAGCCAAATACAAACCGGTTAACTGCATCATTTTAAGGATCTCAATATATATTCATGACAGAGATGTAGATGAAAGCAAGTCTATGCATTCATAAAGCAAAATCAGATTCCCCATTTTTTAAGGCAGGTGGCATGATGACATCTAGATAGCATCTGGACAGCAAGTAGGATATACTTGCTCTTGATATACAAAGATATAAAGAGAACCAGTGTCAAGAAAGATCAGCACTCACCCTTCCATCATAAAATCACTGACCTCTGAAGAGCAGTAAGAGAAGGAACATGACAGAAACAACAAACCAAAAAATTCTCTCACACCTGTCATGAGAACCAAGCCATCTAACCACACGACAGGAAACAACTTTCTGTAAGAGCATTCTCTCTTTTGGTTCAGCTTCAATGAACAGCTTTCGAAGATGGTTTTCTAAACCAGTTTGCTGAATCAGTTTTAGTCACCTATGAAAACACATTCTCCTGCCAAACCATCAAGAAATCAAGTTTGATCTTTCTACTACCTGGTGAAAAAAAAGGAAAGGAGACAAGAAAAAACAAAATGGAATGATGAACAGTTTGCAGCAAAAGGCTTCATTCTTAGGAAAGGAAAAAAAAAGGTTAAAAAATAATGTTTTGCTTCAGTAAACAGAATCCTTCTAAAAATATTTCATTTGTCAAACATTAAGCAAATCATGCATTACATTTAACACACAGCTCTTGCATCAGCTAGAGGTTTACAGATCTGAACATGTCAAAGAGTGCAGCCTGGCAACAGATAGCAAGGAAAGATACCGGGTAAGAAGAGGATGAAAGAATACTTAGACTGAGAAAATACAAAGTACTGAATAAGAATGTACTAAATGCTTGTTACCTTTAGGACTGTAGCTTATTTGGTAATTTCATAAATATTTAGAACTACACTGAGTCATGATTTACTTCATTAAAGATGCACTGAAAAGCACACCTGGGTAAAAAAAAATAGTTAATTTCTAATTTCTTCCAGCAAGCTGATCACTGAGACTGCATTTCTTTCAGTCTTTTTCCTCAGTCTCATTTGCCAAACAGTTTTTCAAAAGAAGGTTTTACTAGTGTCAGGTTTTTAATTTGGTTGAACACAGCCTAGCATAACACACAACAGCAGTAACACTGGAGTGTCAGAGATTTGGCAAGTTCTTCAACTACATCTGCTCCTTTTGGGATATGAAGGCCCACAATACTGGATTTTGACTAAATCAACACACAACCAAGTCAGAAAGAAAAATCTTCTGAGTGTCATAGAATACAATGACAAGCTAAAGACGTTTCAAACAAGAAACTTCACAAAGATGATGGAATTTTACAGAATAAAATTTAGTTACAAATTTTACAGAATAAAATTTAGTTCTAGCAACAAAACTGCAATGCAACATTTAAACGTGACTACTTTTAAGTGATCCATTATTTAAACAGATGTGCTGTGGATGAATTATTTTTATGTTGTTTATTTTGCTCTTCAGCCTAAGAATTGGCTCAAACATCCAAAGGCCTATTCTGAGGGAGGAGCTGTATACTTGAAAGCATTTCACATTTTTAGTAGGTGAGCATAATTTCAAAACATGGTAGTTATCAAGACAAATGATGAATTAACTACAACTGGTAAACTATTCTAGCTTAGGCAATATTTCCTTCAGACTGAAAAATAGAAAAAAGGAAAAAGTAACTGACTGCTGCAGGAATCTACTGATGTATTAAACTACAGACTTTTGCTCAATTTTCCATCTACAAGTAACACAGTTGCCTCAGAAGCCACGATGTAGACACACATTCCAAAATGATCTTGTAACTTGGATGACTTCTCTTAAGTTTCAAGGAATTGTAAACTCTTTCTATATATTATTTTCTCCATGATCAATGTTTGCTAATCAATGGGGATGGAAAAAGTAGTAGAAAGAAGTATTCATACACAATATTTATTTTGCGTATTTCTATCTCAGTAAAAGCTACAAGATTATGCCATTCCAATGCTTCTCCACTAGAAGTTTCTAAAGCAAAATAGACAAAAGACGCCATAGCTAGGACATTTGTTACTTAAGAGAAGGACTCAGAAACTACAGCTATCCATGTATATAAATAAAGACCATGTCTTTAAGTATGATCGTTGAAAAATTAAACATTTACTTCGAATGACAGTAACATATCTAAAAAGCAAATATAAAGTATCATGTCTTCACACCTTCAGCATTCACCCTTAATTTACTAGAAGCTAGAAATAAAACCATTCCATGGCAGACCACTTTAGATACGCTTGAACTACCTTCAAGTGTTTTGGTTTTACGTCACAAGCAGCAAAAAAATAAGCCATATTTATCAAAGCCAGAAGGGGGTGCTCTGAATAACTGAGGTGGAGGGTACTGAACTGAGCATTTGCCTTGCACTAGTAAAGAGGTCAAAAGCATGCTGTCTTGTTTTCATTTGGGAGCTCACTTAACTTCATGTATCCATGCCTTTTATACAAAAACCCAAACAAATACACAGTAACAATGACAACAAAAAAAACCCCAAAATAAAAAAATCTGAAAACACTCCTTTTCGGAAAAAGGGAATGCTTCGGCTTGTACTATTGTCATCACAAGGACAAATTAACCTGTGACAGAAAGCTAGCAACACAAAGACCTGACAAGTGTAAATTCTGGTTTTCTATTTCATGGTTTGCAAGCTGTTTAAGATACTAACAAGGAGATTCAGGAAACGCAAAAAAGCCAAAACGCCTGTGCTACGGGTTCTACCTATACAGTGCCTATTCTGACATAACTAGTTCATATCTTTTTAACGTGATTGTGCAGAGTTGACCCCTTATGCCGAATTACATCCTGAAATGAAATAAAAGGCCTAGTTCATTCTGCCAAGTGTAACACAGTATTTCATCTCTGCCAGCACTTTGGTGCATCAGCCTCCCCCCACCCAACACGAGAAAAAGATACGCACATTCCAATCAAGCCTCTCTCAGCGGGGCTCATCCAGCTCCCCCCTCCTTCCCTCCCTTCCTCCCTCGCCCCAGGCCTTGCCAGGTTCCCAAATCACCTCTGATTTTAGGTTTCATTTTGTTGTAAACAGCAAAACGAAAGGAGAAAGCTTCCAAAGCGAGGATCCTTACCCTTGAAATCCCGCCATGCGCGCAAATAAGGAGGGTGAATTGTTTTTCCTCTTTTTTTTTTTTTTTTTTTTTTGGATGGGCGATGAAGGGGGAGGGGGGAAGAAACAAAAGCCTACACGGAGGAGCGGCTAAGCAGCGGAGACTGAGGGAGAAGGCGGAGACCCTGGTGGAGGAGCAGGGCGAGCGTCAGCCATGTTGTGTGTGTGTGTCTGTGTGCCTGTGTGTGTGTTGGTCCAGTATTTACAAACCTGCAGCTGCAGCAGCGCTTGGAGCCTGGGAGAGAGAGGGGAACGCAGAGAGGGAGAGGGAAGGGAGGAGGGAGGAAAGGAGCGAGGGAGGAGGGGAAAGCGGCACAGCAGACAAAGGATCGCAGCAGCGCAGAGCGAGCGGGGCGCACACACAACCGCGCCGGCGCTGTCTCCCGCGGCCCCGGCTCCCCCGCCGCCCTCACGCCCCCCTCGTCCCGCTTTCCCGCCTCCACCTCCCCCGGGAAAAGCTTATCCGCCAGCAGCCCCTCGGCGGGCCCCAGCCCGCACACAATAGCTCCGCAGCGGGGAAAGGGGGAGGGCACCGCTCCCCTACGGGTGGATGCGGCGCGGGGTCGTGCCGGGGGAGGGCGGCAGAGCCCCGGAGCCCGGAAGGGCGGGGGGGTTGCCAAGCAGCCGGAGAGCTTGCGGGGGAAGGGAGAGCAGAGACGACACCGCCAGACCGGAGCCCCTGCGGCCCCGATGCCGCCCGCGGCTTCCGGGCGGGGAGGGCGGGGGATCCACGATGCGAAAGCCCCGAGGGAGGCGAGGCGCGGCCGGGCTGGGAGCAGCGGTCCCCCCACAGCGACTCCCTCCGGCTCTGCCCGGTACTGGGCCGGGCCAGGCCAAGGGCGGCGCGACGGGCTGCGCTCCCCCCGTCCCCTCCCTCGCCCCGGTCGCTCACCTGCCGGCGGGGCGGGCGCCCGGGGGTGCCAGGGCTGCCGCTCAGCCCCTCCCGGCCGGGCCGCTCAGCTTCTCTGCGGCGGCGGCAGCAGCGGCGGCGGCGGGCACGGCCGCTCCCCTCGTCTCGCTTGTCCCCCTCCGCCGCCGCTGCCTCCAGCTCGCCTCTGCCACATTTGGATCCCCCTCTCCCTACGCGAGCTCCGCCGCCAGGATAGAGGCCTCCTCACCTTCCTGCCAAATAGTGAGCCGCCCGCATCGCGCCGTTCAAAACACAGGGCCGGGGCCCGCCCTCCTCCGCCGCGCTGCCCCCCCTGCTGGCGCGCAGGCGCACTGTGCCGCCCCGACTGCGGCGGGCGCGGGGAGCCCCACCCGCGCCGCCATGGGCCGGGAGCGCGGCCTCAGGGCTGCTGCTGGAGCACGGCGTGTCCCTGGCGTGCCCCAGGGCACCCTGAGCCCGCTGTGTGTACACAGAAACACCGAACCATCACAGAATGGCCTGTGCTGGAAGGCATCCAAAAGGATCATCGTGTTATAAATAAAAGCGGGAAATTCGTGCTCAAATGTGTAATATCGAAATATATACTAAAAAAGTTAAGTTGTAACCAGTTTTAGAACGAGCAGAGCCTGCCCAAGAAAAGAATTGTGGCCTCGCCCAGGGAACTGATTTACGTCCCAAAGACAGCACTACAGAGAACGGCGGCACATCGGGAAAGCATTAAGCCGACTCCTGATATCTGCATTTTCCAAGGAGAATTTCCCGGCTGAGCTGATGGCAGAACTGATCGACCATCTCTGAAAATCCCATCCCAGCTCAGGTGTTAGCGACCAGATCGGACCAGGATAAGGAACATCATGAGCCATCAGATAACATCCCCTGGTGATGAGGAATCAATTAAACACAGGATGCGTTTAGTCTACCTCAGTTCTATGAATAACATGCTTCATGAATATGCTGAGTGACAAAAATAATACCCAAAATCCGGACTTTGTGGTCAAAACTGTATATAAACCCACTGTTGGAAGCAGTCGGGGTGAACAGAGGGAGGTCTGATGCGACAGAGGTCAGACCTGCGTTCACCCAGTGGCAACCCCGGGCTTGGCACTGTCTCCCTTTTCGATCGTGGCATTGCGTGTTCGAACTCTCGGACATGAAATAAATTTTATACTTGTTTTACTGTAAATTGGGCGTACTTATTTATCACAATCGAGTCCAGCTCCCGGCCCTGCACGGGACATCCCCAGCAGTCACACCATGTGCCCAAGATCATTGTCCAAACTCTTCTTGAATTCTGTCGGGATTGGTGCTGAAGGAGGTCAGGAGTGTAGTGCAGATGCCAAAAGGCCGACTAGCACTTCAGCTGAGCAGGGAAAGTATTTCTTAATAAGCAAACGACTGCATTTTGTGTGAAGTTGTCTTTTCATTTCAAGAGAGGCAACATTACTGGGAGAAAGAAGGAGTAGTTCCTTCAGAACTTAAAGGGTCCTTTGAAAACATGTTCATTGATGCAATAAGGACATGAAAAAAGGTGGGGAAGCCTTCAAAAATTTGTGCTGAGCAAAAGCAATAGTTACAAATTCTTACCCTGTCCATGCAGGGATGTCCTGCATGCTCCTGGCAGGCTGAGAGACAGTACTTGAAGGAGCTGTAATGGAAAACCCGCAAGTAATCAAGACTTGTTCAGCAGTTGACAGACCATAAGTAAGTGTCATCTTTCCAACTGTTAGCATTAGATGCCAGGACGTCTAGGAGAAAAGCAGTGCAGTTTCTTAATCCTAATGGGGAGTATTTTCTAATTTACGAAGCATACATGATCTACATGAAGTGGGACACAAGGAAGAAATTTGGTAAGCCATACCAGAAATTCTCAGATGAAACAGTGTCTAAGGCATTAATCAGAGAGGAAAAAAAAACTATAGAATCATCTGTAAATGTATTGATGAAAATACGATAGTGTCATCAAATCCTAGTCTTTGGAAAATCATTCAAGCGCAGACCTCTAAGATCCATTCATACTGTCATTCTGACAGCAAATTGGGAATCATCAGTAAGATTGTTACTTCCTGACAAATTTGTTTAATAATGAAAGCAGGTGAATAGCTGATCTGCCATAACAGATCAAACTGGTACCTTTTTCTGAAGCAAGGCTTGGCAAGAAATTAGGTCAGTTTGGGAAAGGGAAGATTTGGTTCAAAGAATGGACATTTGGGATTTCTTAGTTCAACAGTAGCAACTGCACAGAGTAGTACCCAGATTCCTAAGTCACATTTACAGATCACATCATTCACTCATTCCGTGCCTGTGACAGAAAATAAAATACAGATATGTGAAGGTACAGACATACATAACTTTGCTTAAAATTCTTATTGGCAGAACAGGAGAAGAATCATATTTTTAGTTACTCCTTTGTTGTTTTCACAACTCCTATTTTAATCAGAGGGGCTGTATCCCCAGTAATTCATATGATAAAAGAGTCCTGAGATTCTGAGAGTTTTTAATTTACAATTTAAAGGAAGAAATTTCTGAGAGAAAAAAAGAGAGAAACAAGGAAGTAGCAGACAAAGACTGGTAAAGGTGAGGGTACAGGTTAATAATGTTGTACCATCCAGGTAGGATTGTAAAATCCATAACCAGCTTCTCATATCACTGAGATACTACAAGACAGTTGTTGAGATAAGCAGTAATTTTCCTGAAATTAAAATAGGCATAGAGTCATGGAATGGTGTGGGTTGGAAGGGACCTTCAAAGCTCATGTAGTCCAATTCCCCTGCAATGAGCAGGGATGTCTTCAACTAGATCAGGCTGCACAGAGCCCCTTCCAGTCTGACCTTGAACGTTTTCAGGGATCAGGCATCTGTCACCTCTCTGGGCAACCTGTGCCAGTGTTTCACCACCCTCAATGTAAAAAATTGCTTTCTACCATCTCTAAATCCCCACTCATTTAGTGTATAATCATTGCCCCTTGTTCAGCTGCTAAAAAGTCTGTCCCTGTCTTTCTTGCAACGTTTGCTTAAGTACTGAAAGGCCACAATAAGGCCTTCCTAGCACCTTCTCTTCCTCAGGCTGAACAATCCCAAATCTTTCAGCCTTCCTTTGTAGCAGATGTGCTTCATCCCTTTGATCATTTCTGTATCCCTCCTCTGGACTCACTCCAACAGGTCCATGTCCTTCCTGTGCTGGGACCCCAGAGCTGCATGCAGGGTTCCAGGGGGGTCTCACCAGAGCAGAGCAGAGGGGCAGAATCCCCTCCCTCCCCTGCTGCCCACGCTGCTTTGGATGCAGCCCAGGACACATTTGGCTTTCTGGGCTGGGAGTGCCCATGGCTGGGTCATGTCCAGCCTCATCCACCAGCACCCCCAAGTCCTTCTCCCCAGGACTTCTCTCCATCTGTTCATCCTCCAGCCTGTGCTAATACTGGAGATTGCTCTGACCCAGGTGCAGCACTTGCACTTAGTCTTGTTAAACCTCATGAGATTCCCATGGACCCACTTGCTGAGCTTGTCTGGGTCCTTAAGGATGGTATCTTATCCCTTAGTTGTGTCAGTTGCACCACTCAGCTTGATGTTGTCTGCAGATTTGCTGAGGGTGCACTTGATCTCACTGTCTGTGACATTGATGAAGATATAAAATAGTACAGATCCTTGAGGGACACCACTTGTCACCAGTTTCCATCTGAACACGGAGCTGTTGAACACTATTCTCTGGATGCGAACATCCTACCAATTCCTCTACTGAGCAGTCCAACCAACAAATCATGCACGACTGTTCAGACAGAGAGAATACCGACATCTGAATATATGGTGTGAAGCATACAACATCATGGCAAGATACTGAGTAACAGCTTTGCAGTAGTGGCTGCAGTGTTATTTTTCTGAAAGGATTTAATGGTAGTAGGATGTATTAGTTCTTTTGAGCTGTCATTGACTATAGTAGGATGTTCTGCCTAACTGGGGATAAACCAGCTTAAACTTCACTCTATTTGTAAAAATCATCAGTGATAGATAGAGAAGGGATTCATGCTGCTTTTGGTTTTGAAGAACTCTGAAACCAGCCTGAGCCCTTCATCCCAAAACTAAACGTTTTGAGGATGTGAAAAACAGTGTTCTGACAGCAACTGACATTGTTGAGGAGGCTGCAGACAGAGATCCTGATAAAGAAACCAGCAAGTGATAATACAGTAATCAATTTAAAGGTGCTGAGCTAGAGGCTGCTGAGCTGACACAGCTGGCCTACAAACATATATTTGACAGTCAGTGACTTCATACTATGAAAGACCTGTCCCTCTTCTTACAGCAGAGACTTGCAACACACTCTTAGGAGTGTGTCGAAGGTTCCTCCCTTGAGTGGTGATGTCCCTCAGGATTACTTTACCCATGGTCATTGGTATGGCTAAGTAACATCAATCTCCATTTAACAATCATTAAGCTAGCTTCAAAATTATTGATTTAACAAATAGTGCACTCTGCTAGTAGTTACAGTTCTGATTGAAGTCTTTTAGTCTAATCACTATCATCAATTAAAATAACTGATTCACTTTCTTCATATAAATGTATTTGATTTGCCATTCTCAATCTTGCAGGACAAAGTCATATAAAAGTTCAGTCACACCTATGCAATCCTTTAGACATAATTGTTGATTAAGTCTGCCATCAAGATTGGATCCAGCCACACCTAGACTTCTGCCTGAGAAGGAGTTCAGAAAGCAAGGGGGTCTTTTCTGGACCCTCTGTCACGATGGGAAGGTCTCTCTGTTAAACTTTGTCTGGAGCTTCCATTCAGACCACAACGTATAAGAACCAGTTTCTGATTCTTCTTCAGTTCAGATGTTTCTAAGTACCTAGGAAGCCAGACCAAAATGTGCATTGCCAATAACTCCAGTTACCATGCCCACCCAGAAGCCTTTAGGTTGTACCACAGGGTTTCTTTCTCAGTTTATGGGCCACAGAACATAAATGGGATGTACCTGCTTTTTGAATGAATTAGTGCTTGAGTCCAACGAGGTCTTCTTCCTGAAGTCATCAGACCACACGGGAAATCAACGAAGTAATTTCTGCACTCCCAGGAGCAAGAACTGCGTTCAGTCCTGCACACTGCTGCTGACATTGTAGTTTTGTTATGCTGTTGGAGGGGGGAGGAGCAATTTAAACAAAAACTGTAGCTACTGTTAATCCTGAGCTGTGTCAGGGTTGTTGTAACTGTTTTCTTTTCTTGGGAACAATGGGAGAGCCATTATCTTGGAAAACCCTCGTAGAAAACGATCTCAGTGCTATCAACCCATCCTTGCTTCACCATCTGAGGTGTGATGATCCCTGAGGGAGATCACTTGATTGAAAAGCACTTGAAACTGACTGCCCATCAAGGCCATTTGTTCTTCCTTCTGAATTGCTAATAGCTCCTGCCTGACTGTAGGCAGGACAGTGCAAATAGAACTGTGTAACCCTTGCATCTTTGGATCTGACCGTCTGCTTCAGCCAGACTGTGAATCTGTGGATTCCTTGGCACAAACTAGGGGCTCTCATGTCCATTCAGGTTTTCTGGGGAAGTGTGAGTGGTAATGTCTGTACAGAGAAGGCCAAGATTGTGCAGCTACCTGACAACTAATTAGCATTTCATGTGACTAGGCGAAGTGTGACCAATACAGGCCCTCAGGTGCTGACAAAAGCAAACCCAAATAGTACATTTTGTACTAAATAGTCTTTCTTATGGAAGAGACACGGTAGTATTTCTTCCAATACAGGAGGAATAATTCCTTCAGAAGGATTCCTTTAAAATAGTTTCCTTGTCATCTGTGAACAGGGAAACAAAAAAGAGGGTGAGGGAACATTTCAAAAATCCCTGCTAAAAAAAAGCACAGGTTGGAAGTTCTTTACAAGTCCTGATGGCCTTGGTGAACTGCTGTTTGTGCTCCTAGCTTTTTGGTTCCATTAGGCTGGAAAGCCTTCCATTGGAGCTTGGCAACTATAACATGACATAATGTGACTTTTTTTGTTACAACATAAGACAAAGAAACTTTAATTCCTGGAGACCCATAAAAGGCTCTTCATTTGGCTTTCTTAAGAGTACCTTAAGAGTCATGAAGAGTTCAATTTGAGGCCATCATATTGTGAACTCAAAAGGCAGCTTAATCCAGTTATTAGTATTCTAGGTTTTTACAAAGTGTTGTACAAAAACTTCTTAGAATTTTGGAATGCTCTTAATGCTACCTAGCTTCTCTGGGAACAGAATGGCTGAAAACTCCCACAAGCTTTGAATGCTGTTCTGACGCTTTGGGTAGGAACCAGGTTCCCTCCAGTTCCAGAAACATTTTCTTTTCCAACAAAGAATCAACCTTAAGTCCTGAAGAAACAAATTGACTATTGACTGTTGATGGTAGAATCAAGAACTTTCAGAATCCAAGTGGGAAAACCTTCACTTGATGTGAATTTGAAGGGGAAATAACATCCTGCCTCTGAGCCTGATTTTCAATCCACATCCTTAAATACTGGGATCAGTCTGCCTGTTTTAATTTTCTTTAAGGGACTAAGGGGACTTATTTGCTGTATTAAATGGTAGCTTTAATTGACTCTCTGGTCTATTCCAAGAAAGTTGTTATAAAGCTGATACAGAAGTTATTTAAAACTAAAAGAAACAGAGGCTTCCTATTGTGTTTACTGAATGACATTGTGGCAACATTTGTAGATTTGTAGACAATATCATGTCTACAGAAACTAAATACCTGTCTCCTAACGATTTAAGTAAAACAGCAATACAGTTCAAATACTGGTGATCTATGTTAAAACTTGTCGTTGTTTAAATTAATCTATGCATACATCAGAACGTGGTGAATAAAGTTCAGCTTAAAGGGATCCTCCAACTACTACAGAACTGAAGCTCAAGACCTATCAGAGGTTACTATCATGTACTAACAGAGAGAGAGTGACTTCTGATCAATGTGTTTAATTTTGAGGACTGGCTTACAATGTATCTGCTTCAAATTGAAATACAAATAAAAAGTTTATAAAAATGAATTTTTAAAATAAACTAAATCAGAACTTCGGTTTGAAGCAAAATCCAAAAACTAACTGAAATTTTAAGGGTTTAATAGGGAAGCTTCTGTAGCAAAATCAATTATTTTTCTTATAGCTCAGTCTCTATTCATAATTACTTTTTTCTTACTATTAACAAAAGTCTTCATTTTTACTGGTGTAGTTACATCTCTTTTATAAGTGAATTATCTATTACTAAGTGTCAAGGAGTGATAAACTACTGAAGGGGAAAGAGTCTAATAAATGTGCTTGGAGAGAAGAATCACAGATATTAACCCAACATTTTTTTAAAACGGATACATATTTCTGTCACATGAGACCCTGCTTCACAGACTTACTTTGGTCACAGCAAGAGAGAATTCCAAATGGATCCTACTACTGTTGCAGAAATTTAAACCCTTCTCCTCCCACTCTTGTGTCTTCCCTCCTTACTTTCACACACATATATATACAAAATAATTAGTTGTCAGCCTTTTGCAGGACAAAGTACAGCATTTTTCCTCTTTATAATTTCCATATAGGTAGAAGAAATAAATCTCTATGACAGAAAAGAAAGATACCTACTCCAAAGTACACCTTTTCTGCATGATTTTCATTATATGGTCTTTGAAAGATGAAAAGTTTGGTGAACAAATTATTTTGCAAATATATGACAATCATTTTCATTCTGATAATTTTTGTTTTGAAGACGATAGAGAACCACTTGAGATACATGTGATCTCTGTGTAATGTTCTTTAAAGATTTCCAGGGGAACCAATCAATAATATTAAAAAAGTACACAGCAGGAAGAAAAAGAAAGAAAACTGCAGTGACAAATCTTGGAAAAAAGGCATATCATTACAAGTTAGTAATAGCTTTTAAAGAAGATAGGAAGATTGTTCTTTCAAAGATTTAGTACTGAATTGAGAGGAGAAATTGTGAAATACTGATCTATTTTTAAGAAAGGCAAATGTATTTCTATGATAGAAATAGGAAAATAGAAAATAGGGTGTAGATAATCTTGTGTGATTTTCCTCCCAGTTGTGTTGGATTAATTAGGAAACCTTAAAAGGTATTTTCAAGTTGCATTAAGAGCATAATAGCTCATTCTGTTTCAATTTTTCATAATATTACAACTTGTACTTCGTATTTAATATTTTCACTTGTCCATTCACTTTTTATGTGTACTATCTTAATTACTTTTTTTTTTTTTGCTTTATTTACAGTCGTGTGACTTCCAGTTCAGATGTGTTTGCTACTTCTTATGCATGGGTTGTATAAAAAGGAAAGTAGGCTTTACTGTGTTCTGTATTGATACTGAAGATGGAGTCTGTACAAAACTTAGTAGGATGAATATTTTATTGGTCTCAGCTGTGATGGTCTAGGGATACAAATTAGTCTGTTTTTATTGTGATACTTAACCAGTAAGCTTTGAGTAGAATGATGAGCATGAAAAGAAATAGCAACCTGTGGACTACTAGGTGCACTTAAATGCAGACATAACACATCCACCTTCATAAAACCTGCAACCATCCAAAACATATGCTTGCATAAAAGCCTCAATTACTTTATACTCAGCTGCACTTGCAACAGAACTTGAAAAGAAATTTACAAAGTAATACAAGAAAAAAGTAGTTTGAGATGCTTAGTGTGGTGAGAAAAATTTAAGGAAAACCTATATAGAATTAGTACAATAGTGATAATGCATGCAGTTATTTTATACCACTCTGCTTTGAAAATTCCATAAGAATTCATAGAATATATTTAAAGCAGGAACTTCATTTCCCCACAGCCCTGTGAGACTCATTTGGGTCAGGCTTCCTGGAGACCATACAGCAAGTGGAACCAAATTGCACCAGAACAATGGATAGAAGACTAACCCACAGAACTTCACAGCTATTTCACTAGGTACCTCCCACCACAGGAATATCAAAATATAATAATGCTACATATGTACTTAGCAGAATGTGATCCACTCCAATGCATCTATCACGTGTCTTCATGGAAACAGTGTGGTGTTGTGCTGAGCAAACACTGCTCATCAGCATTGAAACAGTTGATAAAGGATGGAGACATCTATTTAGTAGTAGTAGTATTTTCACAAAGTAACTGTCTTTTGTTCCTTAATATTTTTCTTCTGGGGAGATTAAAAAAAAAACCTTCTAAACCATACTTGGGAGCAAACATTCATACAAGGAGTCTAAAAGTTCCTAACTGAATTTAATAAAAATACTGGATTTTGATGTAGTATCATAGAATTATTTTGGTTGGAGAAGACCTTTAAGATCAAGTCTAGCCACTAGCCTACCACAGCCAAGTCCACCATTAACTATGTCTTTCTGTGTCACACCCACATGTCTTCTGAATACATTTAGTGACAGTGACTCTACCACTTCTGTGGGCAGCCTGTTCCAGTGCCTGACAACCCTATTAGTGAAGAAATTGTTCCTAATATGTATACGTAATTCATGTATTCAGTATACGTATGTATTCAGTATACGTAATCTAAAATTTCACTTTAAATACTCCCTACTAGCACATTCTTTCCTCTATAACTTGCTACTCTTTGCTAGTCTTTTGGTGCAGAGCACTGGTTTTTCCCTCGTTTTTTATGTTGATGTGTATGGTTCAGTTAAATTTAGTGTAAATGTTCTTAGCTTGATACGTGCAATTTTTGTTTGATTGCTCAAAAGATCTTAATCTGGTTTGATTTCTCCCACAACTTCCTTTTCACTGATAGACGCAGTAAAAGAAATTGGTATATAAATACATGTTTGTGGTACTGTGAATGAACATTCTTGTGGGCAGACGTGCCTAGATAAAGATTCTTAAGGCTTTCCTGTGCTTCTTGTGCTAGACTTAACCAAACTACAGCATATACTGACTGTTCATATAATGAAATTCTGTAGTCTACAATCTAAAAATATTTTTTTCATTCTGTTTATATTTAATAGTATTATTGGAGCAGTCAGCCCGAGCACTCTTCCATTTTCTCTAGCAGTCAGACAACATGTATTTCTAGTATGCAGTTAATATGGAGAATAAAGATCACTTTGTAAATCTTGTGAAGATTTAAGAGAGCTCATTGACTTAGAGATATTCTCAGCCCCTTCATGTTAAATATTTTCCTTCCTTCTTAACTCAAAAGAAAACTGTTAAAATGTAACACCTAGGTTAATTCCAGAAAGTTGATAGTTAATGATCACCAAAATTTGCAAGCGCTAGTATTTAGTGATCATTATAATTGCAGAACAGTTTCTTCCATTTTTTTTCTGTGCCTTTTAAACATCTTGAATATTTCTGTGTATTGTATACATTTAAAATCGAAATTCACATGAACATCTCACAGGTGAGTAGATCTCTCTAAAATGCATTTTCTCTCAGCTTTCCATGAATATACGTTTTTGGATTATGCTGAGCAATGACTGACAAGATTTCACTGTGCTGTTTCAGACCCAACATATGAATTTGTGATCTGGGAAGATACCTCTTGATACCAGAGCTGATTAATTTACTCTGTATTATTTTCTAGACCCTGCAGAATCTATAATACAGATGGTTACGAAGCAATCCATCATGTTTTAAACAAACACAAAGGATTGTCATTCAAATACACGATTGTGGAAAACATGTTCCTGTCTAACCAGAGTTAGATTTTCATGGTTTTTTTTTTCACTTTAACTCCCATTCACAGTGATAAAAAAATATACAATATGAAATCATGCAATCATTGGGAAAAATAAATTATATGCCATGGAATTTAAATCAATATTGAAAAATAAAAGAAAATTGCTTCAAACTGTTCTGGCTTGAGGTGTTAATGAATCAAATGGATCTGAAATAAGCTAGCCAGCCTACCAGCAAAGATGCTGCAGAAAGAAAATAGTTCAAAAAACACTGAGGTAAGGTTTCTCTGTTTTTGATCTGGAGTGGATTTGCTTGCATTAAGAAAGAAAAATAATTTATGAGCTCCTGCTGTTAGGAGACGTTCAGAGTTAACTCCCAAAAAAGCTTACCATTCAAAGAAGTCTTAACTGCTTGCAGAAATCATCAATCTTTGCAACAGGATAGTATCTGAATATCTTGGAGTTTAATGCATGATTTTTATCTACTGTAGCAGAATTGAGGAAGGTGATTGAAGTTTTTTTACCTGTGGTTCCAGAGAATTCAAAGATACCATTTTTTAATCAGGTAGGTGGAAAATAAATCTTTCTTACTTGTGTAGACAACTTATGAATCAGAGAAAACAAGTAGCATGGGTTGTCCAATGGCAGCATCAACATGCATCCTGTTTGGGAGGTGGGAATGCCAGCTGGGGATTTAGATTGCAGCTACATGTGTCAGTAGTGGGGCTGAAGCTGTTGCTACCTCTCTGCTCACTGACAGACAACATAGACAATACAGAGAATAGAAACTTTCTGTTCCACTTGCAGTTGCTAAAGAGGGCTTAAAGATAACTGGCAAAATAGATAAAAGAATTTGAAAGTAGACACACAGATGCTAAACGTAGGTGGAACCAGTGGATAAACAGATCATGAGGAATATAGTGGCTTTTGTGGCAAAGAAGGCTTGATGGTTTTCGTACCTTGCCCTTTGTATCATTATCTGAATCCCATAAAGGCACCCGGCAGCACACTAAGTGGCACCTGATGCTTCACAGATGACACAGCTCATGGACACTCACTTCTTGAGTGCACTTGTGAGTGTGTGGATATGACAGTGTGGGTGAAACTGATATCATTGTAAAATAGATAAGCCTTTTCTTCATAGAAGGTCTCATCTTGAGCTTTGCTGCCATGGTTGCAATATTATTTCAAATATAGAGATTTTGTAGTAAAGGGAATGTTGGAAAAGGAAAGACTATAAGAGGAAATTAGACTGCAAATAAATAAACGGAGGCCTCTTATGAGAATGTGTGTTACTTCACTTGACTGGAACACAGCTCCCTTAAGGCTCCTCCATTAAGTCTGAATTACAGTGAAAGTGTAGTTAAAACATAAATGTATGCTCTAGCATGATAATTAATTCAACTTGTCTAACCAACACTGGTGTTGTGTAAAATGGGGGTGCTGAATGAGCACAAAAGGGATGTTGAGGTTAAAGTCTCTCATTTCACCAGAGACGGATCCTGTCATCTATCTCCAAGATACCTGTTTACTCAGATAAGGCCTGTGATGAGTTGTCAGATTTTTTATGCTAGTGTATGCCTATTGCAGTGTAACCACCTTCTTGAAAATTTGCTTTGGCTGTTCATAATGGAAATGGAAAAATGGGGCAACAGTTATATAATGGAGGGTCACTTTTGGCAGGTGAGGTGAATTCAACATGATTTACAGGGAACCTGTTGCTTTCCTTCACATGGAGGGTGGTGTCTTTTTTATCATGTGTATGTGCTTTGTTTTAATTATGTGATATCTAAACTTGTGCTTGTAAGCAGTTTCTTCAAGGTGATTGGGTGTGTTAGTAGTAAATCTTCAAGGTGATTGGGGATGTGGTAGTTTTAACCACCCAAACACTTATCAGAGGTACACAGCAAAAGGACAAGAGACAGCAGTCATAAATTACAGCAGTGAAATTTTGAACTCAATGTAAACGACAGCTTGTTTCTGGTAAAAGGATCAGACCCTGGAATGAGCTGCCCAGAAACTGTGGAATTTCCGTCTTCAGAGATTTTCAAAACTGGACAAGTCCCTTAGCAGCCCTAAGTCTGAAGTTAGCTCTGCTTTGAGCACTTCAGATGTCCCTTCCCTGTTAAGAAAATTCTAGTTATTTAACATCTTCATTCTGCTTCAGGGCTGAGCACCCTCCTCTGTGGAGGCACTTCTGAGCTTTCTTAAACAACTTCTGAAATCTGCTTATATAAATGCTGGAGACAGAAACACTATTTTCCTATAAATAAGAAATACCAAGGAAGCATCACCTTTCAATTTTCTAGTAAAGTCAAAACTGTACTAATATTAAAAAAAAACAAAACCAAAAACCAACAGTATAAAAAGACAGGAAAACAAATATTGTTCAGAAATATTTCAGATCATTAAAGTGGTGTCTTCCATAAATTCAAATAAGATGTAACTTTTGCTTGGTAGACAGCTACTCCTTTCTTCTACATCCTTCTAGGAAAGTGTTCACAACAGCAGACTCTAGGAGCAAGCAGGAGGAGGCAATCAACTATAGGCAACCACATTATTTGAAGAGAAAAGATGTCATCCCTTCTGTACCAACTGTTTAATTATAAATGTGGGAACCAGTTTCATCCTTCTGCTCTGAGCTGCATGAAACCACAGGCTTTGGTTCACCTCAACTGATCAAGGAGCATGAGATACAGAGGAAAATAAGAAGCAATGCAATTAATTATACAGACATTTTTAAAGATACGGTGCTAATGCAGTTAATTTGTATATGTTAAGTAATTATTTTGTTACTGATAGTGTATATTTTCAAAGTTGCTGCACAAGCTTATTGAAGACACAATATCTAAATTATGGTTTGTTGTTATTTGTGAATTTCATCCAGAACCTGTTAACACTTTCAGAACATAAGGAATTATATTGTCCCCAAAGCCTTGACTTCAAAATCATCACAATCTTGTGATAAACAGATTTTAGTAAATGCACAAAGTCAGACAATTCTCATTCAGGCCTGAGTAATTTCAGATTTTCATTATGTACCTGTTGCCATCAGTGCAGAGAGGTTTAAATTTTTTGAAGGTACTGAAGATTCAGTGAAAGAAATATGGATTGGCTACCCATCTCTAAATCAAAAAGGGGAGAAAACCACTGGTAAATTGACAGTTCTGTATTTGTATAGTGTTCAATATTTTTGATTATTGAGTTAATGTGACTCAGTAGTGAATATGGGATAGAAGAAAGGGACGGAACAATATTTATGGGATGGAATGGAGACCCTTTGTCTGATTGAAAGACTACTTTGTTACTCTCAGTATAATATGATACTCCTATTGCCTTACAGAAAAGAAGGACATATGCTAGCAGTAAGACTGGATTGTAGTGTCTCTAGAGTATCAACTTGAAAATAAACCCTTTTCACATACAGACACACATACACACACACAGGTTTCGTAAATGGATAAAGAGCTTTCAAGCGTCAAATCGGCAGGTCTGACTAATACTGGAGAAGAGTATTGTGAGACTTGATGGATAGATTTGAAGAGCACTCAGCATATCCAGATGGGGAAACCTTAGAAACATTTCTCTGGGTCCAGATTACATCCCAGCTGAATGAGACCTGGGAGTATCCTTCTTTGTAGCCTGGATGTTTTTTGCAGTCAAGATATGTGTAGTCAAGCAGGAGGAAGTCAGCTGCATTTTCCTATCTCCTGAAGTCCAGATGGTTAGTGCATGAGAACTGTAGAATTGCCTAAAAAGTGCATCTGTCATGTGTTCTAACACTGGAAACAGATTTATGATGGCCGTGCACAATGCCTTTCCAGTCTTTTCAAGTGGCTTGCCTAGAAAGTACTCCTACTTTTACAAATCTGGGGGTGGATAGAGTTTATGGTTCAGGGATCGTTAAAAAAAAAACAAACCACTTTGGACATATGGCTGTCACTGTATTCTTCCATACCTTGACATTCAGAACTACTGATTTTGTCTGTGCACTGTCTGGCAACCTGAGGGCAGGAGCAAAACATTCTATAGCTGCCTCTTGACTGCCTTCTCATGTTCCATGTACAGAGAACCAGCTTCATGAATCTGTATTATTTATTAGAAGTGGTAACTTACTGTGTCCTTAATAGTTCTTGATGGAGAGCTGTGGCTCTCCTTCCTTTCCTCTCTCTTACTAAAAACAAAGCCAGCAAAGGACACAATGTTTACCGTAATGTTGGACATTTAAAAGTTTGGTTTTCAAATGACCAAATTGACAGTGTTAAGTTAGAGATAGTGCAGTTTAGGGGGTTTAACTGGAAAGCAAACCAGGTAAAACCCCCTTGTTTTTTTAGTAAAGTCTTTCATGACTAAATTTTGTGTCTGCTGTACCTTGATGTTGATTTGCAGTGTTAAGTCTTACCCTTTTTTACATGGCGATGCGACATGGTACGTGTTATAGGCGGTAGCTGTTTGTATTGGTGCTTAAATAGAACGAAGGGGAAAAAAGGCAAGAGGTGAGGGGCATGTGGAAATAATTAAGCCAAGGTCTACATTAAAGCAAAATGTTGTTGCTGGATTAAAAACTACTATGGCTCTACTGTTTTACTCTGCACTCAGTCCTGTCGGTTTAATGTTTCTTGTGATTTTGATTGTATTATGAGGAAATTAGGCCACATGGTAATACATAGAAATTATTAATATTTATGTTTACATTGAAAAATCATATATCTTTCTGTATAAAAAAGGTAAATTAAGAAGCATAAAGCATCATCTTTGGAAATACAGTAACTAACAAACCCATTTCCATGAATAAATGGATATTCACGTGGCTTTGCTATCTTGAGAACCAGACTACTACTGAAAGTGATTCAGAAGGGGAAGTAAAAGAGGAGCTATTCTGTGTGCAGTATTACTATAATAAAAGATTAATACAAAAACAAGAACCATCCAATATAAAGTGTTTAATGGTGAAGTTTAAATGGGGAATTTACTCATCAGGTACAAAAAGTGGGTGCCACAGTCCTCCTGTCTACCCATCACCAGATTTGAAAACTCTTTCAGATCAAAGAGTCTGAAAGTTTGTACCCTTCATCTTTTTGTTTATACAACCAGAGTATGCCAGAATTAAAACATGTAACACAGCTAAGATTGTTAAATAAAGATTACACTATTAAATGTTGTATGTTGGAGAAAACAAATTTGTGATACTGCACGAAAAATTGTTTTGAATTCAATTAATATTACAAAATAGCTACGATGGTGTTAGAAGAAAGAGGAAGGCAGGAAACTCATGGTGTTATGGCATGAACAGTAAAGAAAATGGTGGAGGTCTTTATACTTAATTCCAAGAGGGCCTGCAGAAATCTTCAGTCTTCCAGTTAGTCACAAATGGATTGACACATATGATATATACATTTAAGTGACACAATAGTTAAAAGTGGCACTAAGAATATAAGCTACAATGCATTTCAAAATAAGGTACATATTAATGTTTTACACATGGCTGTTAAAATAGAACCAAAAGATGTGAGAGAAAGGTGAGAGAAAGAGACAGGAAAAAAAGAACTTGCTAGTATGTCAATGTGGGTGTTCACTGTGTTTCAGTTGAGGAAATTCTGCTGAAGCATGTGTCAGTCTAATTTGCATCTGTAGTGAATAAGCACCAGGAATACCTGAACAAGTCATTCAGTTAACATCACATTTCCTTTTCCAACCAGCAGTCCATTTTGAAAATCTGAGGCAAAAATAATTTTCCTTTGACTCTTCTGTAACCTAGTGGGTCAGGTGATTTATGAATGGACACACTCTGGGGAGATCATTATTTTTTTATTAAACTTTCAGGTTTTGGGGGCAGGGTGCTGTAGCTTTGTTTGTTTGTTTGTTGTTTTCTTTTCCTGCTATTACCAGATTACTGGCAGGAAAATAAAAAGGAAAGACATCATGATTTGCAATGAATGGGTTTGCCCATAGTGAAGAAGCTGAAGTTATTTGGCAAATATTAATTCAAGATTTCTTTTTAGAAAGCATGAATAATGGGCTGGTTTAAATAATTCTTGAAGTGATTTCAAGTGAAGAAATAAAAAAATCTTGTTTCTGTTCAATTCAAATCTATATTATCTGATGATCAAAGGCAGATTCACTGCCACCAATCTAATTGTGGGATACTATGAAATATGTTGATCATTTACCAATTAGAGAGTCACATTATGAATATCATATATTTGTATATTTGTAAATAAAATTAGAAATTAACATTTGTTTCTTTGTAATATCTTAAACTAATTTTAAAAAAATTTTGCTATTTCTTACTGATTCTTGAACACAGAATGAGACCTATAGCAGTTTAAGAAAGCTATGCTGCATAAACAAGATTTTTCCAGAAACAGGGTTTTTTTCAGGACATCTGAGGAACAGTATGTAGATAAAGATTCATTGACAGCCAAGAAAACATATGAAAGTCACATGTAACAGCAATAGACAGTCTCTTACTGCACACAGTGTAAAATAAATATGTAAATTCAATACTGAAAATTGTGCTGTTAAGGTGGGAACTTTCCTTGGAATCTCTTCCAGTCTGAATTACTCTATGATTCTGTGACAGTGAGTCAGCCTATTGGGGAGGTAATTTCACTGGGTATTCACCGCAAGAATAAATTCTGGAGAAAATTTGTGGCGCTTGCAGATGGATACCTCTGAAGAACAGAGTTTAGTGGCACAGAAACATCATGCCAATACCTTTTATCTGCATATTAATTACATAGAATTACTTAGCCTTTAATATGTATGTGGACATAATTAATAGCAAATTAACAATCTGTGTGAGGCAAACGATTTTTTTTCTTTCTTGCTTTTAAGCTATCTTCTGACTCCTGCTTTCAGAAAATACTAGCTTATTTCTCAGATACTCTCCCAGAGTCTTCTGGTTGTCTTACTTCCAGTTAGCCTAGAAAAGACAAACTATGGCTATACAATATAAAGCTTTGCTGAACTTCTCAGCATATTGGAAATAGATATATTATCTAGCATGAACTGATACATTTGTTAGTATATAATATTTGTATCATAGCTATGTAATTTACGTGTACATAACTAATATACTAATACCTGTATAATAAGCTCAGGTGACTTAGTAGGTAGTTTATGCATTCTAGAAGTCACAGTTATTGTGGGAGAGGACTTCGACTTAAGAAGAACAAAGTAAATGGTTAAGCTGATGTTTTTCTATGACAAGATGAACACAACTGCCTAGTGGATGAGGGAAAGTCTGTGGATATTGCCTACCTGGGCTTTAGAAAAGCCTTCAACATTGTTTTTCAGAGTGTTCTCCATTCCTGTTCATGGTTTGGATGGACATGCTTTTTGCTAGGTAGAAAACTGGTTGGATGGCCTGAGTGGTGAATGGAGTTACATCCATTACATTTTGTGTCCAGTCACAAGCAGTGTTGCCACTGTCAACTGGAGCCAGTTGTATTTAACATTTCTATTGATGATCTGAACCAAGGGGATTGAGTCATCCCTTGGTCAGTTCACAGATGACACTAAGTTTGTTGGGAATGTTGATCTGCTGGAGGGTAGGAAGGCTGTGCAGAGGGATCTGAGCAGGCTGAATTGACAGGCTGAGGCCAGTGGTGTGAGGTTCAACAAGGTTAAGTGATGGGTCCTGCCCTTGAGTCACAACTGCAGGCAGTGCTGCTGGCTGGAGGCAGAATGGCTGGAAAGCAGCTCAGTGGAAAAGACCCTGGGGGTGCTGGTCAACAGTGACTGAACAGGAGCCAGCTGTGCCCAGGTGGACAAGAAGGCCAATGGCATCCTGGCCTGTGGCAAACAGGACCAGGGCAGTGATTGTCCCCCTGAACTTGGCACTGGCGAGGCCACACCTTGAATCCTGTGTTCAGTTCTGGACCCTTCAGTGCAAGAAGAACACTGAGGTGCTGGAGTGGGCCCAGAGAAGGGTAACGGAGTTGGAGAAGGGTCAGGAGCACAAGTCCTGTGCGGGCAGCTGAGGGAGCTGGGGTGTTTATGCTGGAGGAAAGGAGGCTCAGGGGTGACCTTACTGCTCTCTGAAAGGAGGTTGAAATTAAGCGGGGGTTGGTCTCTTCTGCCAGGTAACAAGTAACAAAACAGGAGGAAATGGCCTGAGGTTGTCCCAGGGGATGTTTAGATTGGATATTAGGAAAAATTTCTTCATTGAAAGAGTTACCAAGCACTGGTACAGGCTGCCTAGGAAAATGGTTGAGTCACCATGTGTGGAGGTATTTAAAAGACACAGAGAGTGGTTTTATGGTGGACTTGTTAGTGTCACATTGATGTTGAACTCAATGATCTTAAAGATCTTTTCCAACCTAAATGATATTATGATTCTAAATTATAGATAAGAGATCATATCTTTGGTAACAGCTTTAAAAACAAAATCTTCAAATACACCTCTATCTCCTAAACTTACCTTCATTTACATATCAGTTGTAATCTATACTATGGATACTTTATGAGTTAACAATAGTATCCAATCCCTTCCATTAGTAGCAGACCAAAGTTTCATCTTGCAAAATTTTTTTAAAAAGTAGGTGTCGGCATGAGACAGCATCATTATTTGTGTTGTGTAAGAGTACTCGCTGCAAACACATCCTCATCATCTCATTGTTTCCCAGATCAAAGTGATGCAGAAGTGTCTGGCCAGGCTTATTGGATTTTCACCCCAGTAGTAAGCTGTACTATTTCTATGGCTGACATACTGAACCTTTTCCCGCTTTCCAAACTAATGCAAGTTTTATATCAATATGTCTTTTAATAATTAATAATTTTCAATCTGCAAGTTGAGTAATGTGGTCAACAAATTCATATGTTGCAGGAAAGTAATCTTCTTACCCCTAGAATAGAAAACTACTCTTATAATTGTTTTAATGAGAAACAATTGTGTCAGTTCACAGTTATTTTTTGTGCCTCTTTTTTAAAAGTGAAATAACTGTAGAGATAATTGTAGAGTCTTGCACTGTTATTGAATTATGGAGAGTTTATTGCTTGAATCATTCATAAAGATTCAAGTGAGGAACAGCCTATCTATAATATGGAGAGGTCTGAGAAGTTTTGTTTATTTGAAAAATAAGATTTCAATACTGCTACTTGATTCCATTTTTGTATTCAGTGGTTGTTTGATGATAACATGATAAAGAGCAGTTACAGTTTCAGTAAATTATTCAGTAAAGATGCAGTGAGAAGGACTGGAGAGGTGTTTGGATTCAGCTCATACTCCATTTTCTCAGGAAGGGCGTAAAGACCTGGAAAGTGCTTGCACAACAACGAAAGCTGCTGTGAAATTTCAGAATGTCTACACTCAGGATGTCCATGGACTATGGGTAAACTCAGTAAATCTGGCAAGTCTACATGCTGTCACTTTGCTAGGCAGTCAAAAATTAATCTGAACTTGAAAGAAAATAAAAAACCGAGTAGGAACTATCCTATTCACATCTTTCATTCTCAGAAGATGCTTCAGGACTGGTTCAAATTAAGCTGAACAGTGCTGTTGCCAGCTGGTCCTGCCTTTTTTTACCCTTTTGATGTGCACTCCTACTGATTAGCCTGTGTTGGATCTAGTGACAGTGAAGCTGTGTGTTGAGTGGGAGCTGCCTTTTCACTGAAAACATATCTGTGCAAAATGCAAAATGGGATTTTTTTATTTGGATCAGCATACTGGGAAGGGTGGGGAGGAGATAAGAAGAAAAATAAATGGTTGGACTGCTCATGCTAACAGCAGCTGCGTATCTGGTTCATTTAAGTCCAAATCTTCATGAAGAGAAGAATGAAAAAAGGATCTTTTTTGGTCAATATTTTGAATAAATATACATTCACCAATGTGTCTTTTATTACAGTATGCTGAATTTAAAGGAAAGAAAAAATACTTGTATCCCAGAGCAAATATTTGTAACAGCATGTAGTGCTGCAGAAAAACATACAACTAACTTGACCTAATTATGATCAGTCCACTCTTGGTAAGAAGCCTAAGAGATGAATCAAGATGGTGAAAAATGAGACATATGTTTTTCTTGGATTGGATTAGCCTTGTTTATCTGTAAAGAATTGTTAATTAGCTCTTAGACTTTTAACCTAATTGTGAAGACTGATTTGCACAATTTGCGAATATTTGCTCCAAGACATAGCCATCTCTGCTTAGATGCAATTACATCTGTTTTGGAAATAATGGAGAATCTTATTGTGAAAGTCACTGGTGCTGTAGTTACTTTGGACAGTATTCTAAAGAATTACATATTTCTGAATTCAAAAATTTTGATGTTTTCTACTGTTGCACTTGGAAAATTTTAAATAAATACTTTAAAATATTTATTTACTTGGGTATTTAACTTACCAAGCACATCAATCCAGCATGGTCAAATCTAATCCAAATGCTATTACAATTTTGTAGTTATACTTAGGTCAACTTATTCGTATTTCAAAAACAGTAAATTAAGACCCCACACACCAAATTACCTGGTCTCATGTTAAGGGTGTGGGAATTCAGCAGAAAATGAGACCTCTTGAGTTCCAGCTGGCCTTCAGGGATCAGAGGGCCTGTGTGTGGCCTGATGATAACCAATTCAGCACTTTAAGTCTGGTTGAGTTCAAAAGAAGAATTTGAAACACAGGTGCAGTTTACCAGTCCAGCACTCTAGCTCTGGTTGCACTTAAGAAGCACTGTGCAAAATCCAGATTCACAATCATGAGGTTTATTGAAGCAACAGAAGAACATGTTCAGGATTGACAGTGATAAATGCACTAAAAATACAGATCATTGATATGTGTCACATCAGAAAGTACTGTAAGATGTTCTAATAGTGGTGTATATATATATGAAAATGAATATTCTTAGGTGTGCTACAGTGCAGTTGGAGGTGTAAAGCTCACCCAAGGGCATCCCTTCAGGAGTGGAGGAAAGATACAGTTCATTGACAGATGCCAAGCAGGCAGAGATGTTTACCCTCTCCAGAAGTGTTTTCTTCCTTTAGCCTTTTCTGCCCTGAAGCCCACCTTTAATACTATAAATTTTGGTCCATCCCAAGGGGATGGAACAATCACGTTATGGGTGGGGTTCGATTGCTTTGGTAATATATGCATTGCACAACATGTTCTTCATTTGCATCCCAAAGATGCTGAAGTTAGTCTGTTAATAGGGCTTAATGAGGGTCTCAATTACTTTTAGTCAGCATGTATAGCTGACAGAAGACGTAGAATAAACACTTTACTGCAATCTCAGTATGTGGAGGAGGACAGGAGGTCGGAGGGCGCCTGACCTTCTTCAGAGGGCCTTTGTGCTCATCCTTATCTCCTTAATGAACCAGGGCTTTTTTTTCCTGGTGAAGGGAGTGTGACAATTGGCTGGTACAGGGGTCGAGTATTTTTCTGTGTCTCACTGAAACAACATTGGGAGTCTCCACTCCAGACATAATTCTGTTGTTAAGCCTTGCTTGAGCCAGATGCAAGATAAGCAAACAGCCCAGCTCATGTTTTCCTCAACCAGCTTCATCAATTCTTTGCCTGTCTTAAAGCAACACTGTACAATTCTATTTACCACACCTGGGAACAGATTTTATACCGCACCAGAAATCTATCAAGATAGTAGGATTTTAGTGTACTGTAGAACTCATGTTTATACTTCGTCTGTTCAAATTAATTAGTGCTAAAAGTGAATGATTCAAAAACTTGCAAATAAATTCAATTATACTGAATTACCACCATCCTACCTTCAAACCTGTCTGGACTGCTTCTGGTGTGTAATTACTTTAATGACCCAGAAAATAAATACCAGTTCAGATGATGTGATAAGCAACGTATCAAATCCCTTGCTCCTTTACCTAATGGCGCTGTGCTGTATTCAGCATGGTACACTATTTTTTTCATACAACATTGAGAGTTACAAATGCAATGTCGTTTCCAAGCACTGCAGAAAAACGATAAATGGGATCAAGTGGTAATACATTGTACTTGTATGACTGCCAGAGGCCCTCTCAGCTGCTCTTTCACTCCTCCTCAACAAGACAGCAGGACGAAGTAAGATGGAAAAGTTCATTGTCTGAGATAAAGGCAGTTTAACCAGAAAAGAAAAAGCTGCACATGGAAACAAAGAAAAAAAAGAGGAATTATCCACTACTTCCCATTGCCTGTCCATTGCCTTGGAAGCTAGGCCTCAACTTATGTAGGATTGCTGCTTTTCCTTTTCCACAGTTTTATTGCTGAGTAGAACTTTGCATGAGACGGGGTATCTCTTCCATGTCTTGGAGACTGCTGTCCCTTGCAAATTCTTGCCCAGCTGCAGCCTACGCTCCTTTAGTGGTAGTTGAAGGCTGTTGCAGAGATAACCTTGATGCTGATCAAGGACTGCTCAGCACTAGCCGAAACACCGGTGTGTTTTCAATACTGTTCTAACCACAAATGCAAAGCCTTGCACTATAAGGGCTGCTCTGAGGAAAATAGCTCCATCACAGCCAGACATTGTACACACATACTCATCCTTTCTCTTCTGTCCTGTATTTTAAATGTCTACATCGACCAAGTTGGATTTGAAATATATATTTTTATTCAGTGTATATAATTTTATGTATACACTCATATATTTGAGAAATTATGTGTTTTGAATAGTGCATATATATTGCTTATAAATGTGCAAAGTTTGAAGTCTTTTGGGGTTACTGAGAAATGTGTGGCATCAAAAGTACGATGAAAAGCCCAGCTTTATCAAATAAGTTATATTCAGAAGTATAGACAACCCAGAAGCCTCAACTTCCCAGTCCCTTTTCCAGCTGAAGGGACAATTTTCTCAAACAATAAGACTATTTACCATTTCTATTCTGCATAGGATATGTTTATGTCAGCAGTTTATTTATGTATCAGTATTGAGAAATTAATTTTGCAGTAAAATTTGAATTTATTAAAAGGACTGACAGAAAAAATTATATACAAATTATATAATTTCTTGTGTCCAACAGTAAGATGTCCATGAAATCCTAGCTGATTCTGTTAGTCAGGGCTAAAACTTGTCGTTTTTTTCCTCCCCTGGTATGGCAGACTTCCTCTCCTACATTATTATTTATGTATTCACCTTTCCATGAAAATGGTTACCCACATCTGAAGATTAATTTTCAAAATTCAGCTACTCATATTGCACACTCTTTGTGTCACCTTCTGCTTTTCCTGTCAGAGTCAAACATGTTGTAAACAAAGTTTTGCTTCATCCCATTTCCACCACTTGAGAAACTAGGTATGAAATCTGGCAGAAGGTACAAGCATGCTAAGTGCTGCTTAGGGTGATGGACACATTTGTGTCTTAATGTTTAAGTAGATATATGAATGCAAATTCCTGCTTGAATGGTCTCACACAAGGTCAAAAGAACCAAGTGCCACTGTGGAAGAAACAAGGGAGAAATCAAGATGTGGTTTACTTAGATTGCAGCAGATGAGGTATTATTTGGGGAGTATTGAAACTTGTATGTAGGTAAGCACAGAAATAAGTTGATTAAGAAAATGGAGGAACCACATAAACATTGCAAAAGGAAAATGCATCTGCCAAGAACAAACTAGGTACATCATAATGGTTTTTCCCATACAAATTTTCTACAGTTCAGTGAAAAACGTTTGGAAAAATAGAGAAAAATTTTAATGCTGTAACACAATAAAAAAGTGGTGTAAACTGCCAACAAAATGTTACTGCAGTGTATTTTAGACCATTCTGAAATGGCATGAATGAAGTAGTAAAGGGCAGCTCCTGGGAGATCAGGCTGGTCTCCACTTCGGGTGGTTGTCCAGCAGATTTCCACTGTTAATCGCTGAAGAGAACTTTTGTGAGCCTTCCTGTCACTGAAATTTTCAGGGGGGGTTTTGTTTGTCTAATTCTTTGACTGCCTTCACCATGATTCACTCAAACAATATCTGCAGGTATTAGGACTTGACAGCAAAAGTATTGAGGAACTTCATGGTGAAGCTTTTCCTGCAAGTTTTATTTTATATAACTGAAATAGTTGACCTTATTAGGAATGAATACAACAGTGGTCCTGAATGCCAGATAGAATTAGATTTTATATATATATATATATATATATATATAACTTTATCTATATCTATGCTGGAAAGACAGGTAGCTGTTTAAAAAAAGAAGGGCCTAGTATAGAAATGAAATCCTTGTAAGTTTTTGCACAAACATGAGAAAACAGAAGAAAAGAACTCGAATATACAACTTCCATTGTAAATTGGAAGAGAAGTAAGATTTACCAACTGAAGCCAGATTTGTTGTGAAAAAACATACAGCATAAGAATCAAACTATCAATCCTCCATTCGAATGTTATTCTCAGCATATAGTCATTAAATCTGGAAATCCATCAGAGACACAAGGAGGTGCAGATTCATATATGTATATGCTGATCTGAATTACCTCCTCTTTGATCCCTCTTTCTCTGACATATTTCTCTTTTAAAAAGGTTTAGAACCATAAAATATTCCTATTTGTTTCACAGGTCCTGCTACTGTTCTGCCTTTTATGTGGTATATAAATGCTGTTGAGCTGAATAACTCTGTCAATGTTTTTGTGATGACTTCTTTAACTCTAGTTACAGCTTTGCCCATTCTTTTACATGAGAAGAGTTTGAGTGTGTGTTGTCACTAGCTCCAAAGTGATCAAAGCATGTCTTGGGATTGTGGAGAAACTGAAAAGACCTAACAAGAAGAAGTATCCTTATGAATGAAAGTAAGGCACAGGATTTAGGTGGATGATGCTGAGGACATTTTGTATGAAATATGCTGAAAGTAATAGACACGCATTTCATACTGTTGTGAGAAATCAAAAGAGGCTTGAGATGCTTTTGAATATCAATCAGAGGAGTACAAAGGACAAGTGCAGCTCACGTCTTCTATTTTAAACCAGGCAAAATAATATTTAGATTTTTTTTTCTATAAGCAGGTACACAGAGCTGCATGCTAGCTAATTCAAGTACAAGTTTTCACAAAAATATATAGCATGAAAACAACACAGAAAAAAAAAGATAAAATGTAATACTATTAAAATGAAAAAAGTCATCAACCAGCTTTACTGCATAAAATCCTGGCTTCATGTAAGACTTGGGAATTTTGCCAAAAACTTTAATAAGTTGAGAATTTCACCATTTGCATTCTATGATAGAAGAGAAAGGGAAATTAGATTAAATATAAAGAAAGAAGGGAAGGAAAACTCATACACATAATCAGCTGATGTGTAAATTCACATGGCTATGGATTTAATGTATAATGACAGCTGTTATTATTTATCAGCATAATTTAAAAATGTTAATGAAGCTGTAGATTTATGTCTATTTTATCCTATTTTATACCTGTATTTAGCGGGTAAAACCAAGGCAAACTCGAGTTGATGACTTTCTGTGGCAGCAGTTTGTTTCAAGTGACATGTGAGAGTCTGGAGATTGAACAAGGATTAATATTGAAAGGAAATGTAGCAGGAATTCTGATAATCACTCTTTGTATTCAAGAATGCAGTTGGTAAGAAATAGCTGTGCAAATGTGAATAGAATATCATAGTGAGTGATTTTTGTGTAAGTGGGTGGGTATTTGTGCTTGAGCATGGTTCTATCAAGCCCTGGAAAATTATTTATTTAAATAATCTGCCCATTTTAAGACATTTTTCAATATGAATAGAGTGCCTTAGTCCCTGTACATGACTCACAAATGGCTACTCATTCACTAGCTGGAGGATGATTACAGCATGATCAGAACACACAAATTTTCTTCCTAAATACACAGTTCCTTCTCCAAGAGGTTTTTTTTAAATCTGCTATTGTTTTGACAGTATGCATTATCTTTCAACATAAAGACTTTGGAGAAAGAGTGATTTATTTGTATTCATGATGATTCAGTGGTCCTTAAAAATGTTTAGTCTTTGGCAAAGGAAAAGAAAAGAAATTAGTTTCCCAGGACAACTTCAACCCCAAGAGTTCCTCATGAGCTAAGAAGTATGAGGAGGAAAAGGAGACCCCATCCACTGCCTTGTCAGGACAGGAGATTAAAGAGATGGAAGCCACGGTATCCACATGTGAGGTCTGTAAAAGAGGAAAGGGAGGTGCCAGCTCCAGTTTGGCCAACTTTCTGAGCAGTAGGGTGGCAGCACAGACCCCCAAGTAGAAACACTAGAATGAGAATGTGTTGTCACAAGTGTCTTGCTTGCTTCCTCCTTGTTAGAAACTCATGAGCCTGATAGAGCATGCTTTCCCCTCAGTAGAGCTAGACAGCATTCTCATATCACATCTTGCCTTTGTTCAGACCTAGCAATCATTTCAGGTGCTGGATCAGTAATGAATGGCATCTTAGTAATCCACCAATTTAGGTATGATTTCCACTCTTTTCTTTCCAGGAGCATGCCACAGACATAGCTCCCATCACTGGGGTAGGCTTTACAGAGCTTTTACAATGGCAATTGCATTTCACAGACATAGATACTGGTGAGACATCCAGTAAACTGAAGACTGCCCTGCTCTGACTCCTGCTCCCTCCTCAGTGTGTTGTGGAGAGACACCTGAGATCGGCAGACTATCCTCATTTTACTTGGCATTTACAGCACTCAGCTGTGTGCCTGGGGTGACTCGGTCCACACCACCGCTTGCCTGGTGACTTGGTTCCTGTGTGATCATTTGCTTTCCAACCAATTCTCCTTGCTGAAGGACAACCTGCACGCTTCTTCTAGGACAGGACCATCAGGATTAACAATTTGTTAGACTGGATCTTTACTCCCTTGAGCACCAGCACAACTGGAAACAAACCAAACCAAACCAAACCAAACAAAAAAAACCCCAAAAAAACCATATCGAACTGACCAAAACCCACAAAAAGCAAAACCAAACAGAAAACAAAAACAAAAAGAAGAATACCAAATGCCGAAAACAAACAAACAAAAAAAATGAAGACTTGAGAAAGAAACAATACTTAGGAAAAAAAATAAAGGAAGCCTTGAGTTTCCCAAGTGGAGCATTCATACACAGCATGTTCATGATCTCATACAAAATGAATGAGTAGTTTTAAAAAAAGTAATCGTATTTTAAAAATCATTACATTAAATATGGGTAATAAGTCATTAGCATGTAAGGAACCATTCAAACTCAGGAGAAGTCTGTTACATGGAGATACATGAAGAGAAGTAAAATTTTCATATTAAACAAGCCTTGTCCGTAACTCAGAAAGTTTATTAGTGTCTTCAATAAATATATGGATTTGTTAATTTTTAATTTCCAATTTACATATTTTTCTCATCTCTTTCATTATAAAGCGTCTGTGACTTTCACAACTTAAGGAACAGCAGTGTTTGGAAAGTAGCCTGGAGACCACTTTGCACTATCTAAAAAGGATATGATTTTTGTGAGGCATGAGATTATCACATTGATAAAGCTCAAATACTGGAGCAGGGTGCTGGAGAAAAGCAGAATAGAACTGAGAGGGGCAGACAAAGTTATACTGGTAACTTACTGTTCTGAGTTGCTGGGTACAGCAACATTTAGAGGAGAATACTGCAAGGAAAAGCGAGCTTGTGGTGTTAGTCATCAGCAAACCTCTGTGGAAAAGCCTGTTTACACATAGAAGCAGTAAAGGCTGCGTCTCATTACAGCAACAGTAGGAAAAATTGCAATCGTGAAAGGTAAAATTACAAGTGGATATAATGGCAACAGGCACCCAACAGACCTGAGGAGCATATCTAATAGAAAAGTGCTCTCATTAGGCAAAGTTACTTCCACACAATAGTTATTTCTCCACTTCCTACATGTCTTCAGTGTGCAAATGTAATGACTCTGCAAAATGAGTCATGCAAATAGGAGGAAATACAGCATCGGTTTTGCAAGAGCATGGAAGAAACCTTCAGCAACAAATGCCTTTGCAGGAATGCTGCAGTCCTGTGAACAAAAGAAACCTCTGAGAGGAGGAAGAGTGTGAATTCATGGGGATGCTACTGTCTCTCACAGCTGCAGCTGTGCCACTTTTGTCTTGGAGGTGAAGGTGTAATGAGATACAGTGGCTGTCAGATGGTATCACGAATGTTCCTGCAGGAACCGCAGTTTTAACGGGACATATAATTAAACACTGGAACAAATATGAGACAACACACATCTGAAGACATAACAGCTCATTTCAAGATTAGATGCAGGACTCACTGTGTGAAGCCTGTGGCTTGCTTTATTCAGTGAGTCAGCCTAATTGCTGATTAATTGACTCTGATCTTTTGAGTGTACTGTTGCTCTTAGTACATTAAAAAAAATAAAAAAGAAGAAAACACAGTCACAGTGGAGTCTGCAGAAAAATGTTTGCTAAAAATATGTAAATCAAGGAGTTGAATCCCATCAGTGTGCACTCTGCCTCTCTGGCACACATTGGTGAGCCTCAGAAAGAGAACTGTGAACTAAGTGGAGACCACCAGGAAAGCTGAGATTCCAAAGACAGTGCATAATTCCTGTACCCCCCGTGGTTGTTTTGTTTATTTGGATTTTTTTGAGGTTGGTTGATTCATGGGCCTTACTGAGCCTTGCATCTTGACCACAGCTGAGATGGCTTTCTGTCACTGTGACCCAAGGAAGTGGTTTTCATGGACAAGACACTGGCCACTCTAGTTTGGGAATGTTTCCAGAACAACTTAATTCAAATTAGAGGAAATACAGAAATTTTGTCTCTAAACAGAAAATTTTAATCAGATTCTGGAAAACTGGGCTTTTGATGGAAACAGGATTCTGGCAAAGTTATTACCATGAACCTGAAAATACCAGTTTGGGGTTTTCAAACTACATAGCTCTACTTTGTACTAACTCCCTGTCCCAAACTGATGTCTCTTGAGAAAGAGTGATCAAGTAGGGTGATCTGGAGAATTTTTATTTTAAGATAGGAATGTCTGAAAAAAGGAAGGTTAAAGACTTCGGGAGAGGATGTTTTGTTTCATGATCATTTTCTTCAGGGGGATGGGGAGAGATGACAGGCTGACATAATCCCACTTAATTCCTGAGAATTCTTCCCTGATTAGTCACACTCCAAGCCAGTCTCCTGCTTTTCCATTTGTGAAACAAAGGGAGATCATGACTATTATCTGAACAGTGATAGCAGTGTATGCTCCTGTGCAAATGCACATACATTCCTTCTCTTTATCTTCTAATTCATGGATGAAATGTGACTGTAAGGATCAGTGTGAACAGAAGTAAAAAGAGCTAAACACAGCTGACAACTACTGATACATAGGTAATACGTGAGTATTATAGCAGTTTGTCATACAGTTCAAGGATTAAAGAGAATTTAAAAACTATACATGACAAAATTTCACACTTAAATTAAAAAATTAAACCAATCTAACCTCTTCAGCTGGTACCAAGTCCTGTAACACCATAGTCAATGGGAGATTTATCAATCCTAAGTCTGGGACTGTAGACCTAAAGTAAGGGCAGACCTGTATTAACTATCAAAAGTTTCTCCAAATACATTGCAGTTACTAGGTGGCAGAATTTGGAAACTGATACACGCCTAAATTTTTAAGATAAATAAACATTTGCCTTGAAGTTTTGAGAGACAGTACATGGAATGTGATTAATTTCAAAGGGTGTCAGTGTAAATAGAAAAAGAAGAAAGTGGTTCTTGCTCAGAACTGGAAACGTACAGTAATCCTAACCACTCTATGATCCTTTTTGACTGAAGTAGCTGGTTAGATATTCAAGTCTTCACAAGTTTTGGGGAAAATTATGTCAGAGATTGAAGACACAGTAAGGTATCTTTAGTACAAAATTATTTACTTACAAATGCTGACTAGAATCTCTTCCCCTGAATAATAGAAATTAAGTGCTATGAGGAGAATGTTCTTCCAAAGCTTATTAAACTTACTGGCTGATCATATCACTCTGTAAGATTTTGTTCCTCAAGGTTGTGTTTCATCTGATTCTGTGACCATTGGCCAGTGAAACTTGGTGTCTACACACTTCAAGCTCTGAAACAGATTTGGGTTTTTGGGATGGGAGACCTTTTTTGAGACCTCTTGTAGTTTCAACTTAAACCATAACTTTACACAGATGCAAAGATGCAAGTGCAGATATTATCTGGTGGGTTTTTTTGCTTTGCAATCTTTTTGATCAAATTTAAAAAATAGTAAATCAACTTTCAATCTTCCCAGAAGCTTCCCCTTCCCACCCCCCATTTACTTATCTTATTTTTCCTCCACATTTTGATATTCTCTGTAAGTGGTTTGCAGTTTAAGCAATCCACAGCAGTCTGAGCAACCCAAGTACAAAAGCCAGGTTAAGGTAAGGAGGAGCATTTAGCAAAGAACAGTGGCATAGAGAGGAGCAGAGGCATGGCTTGGAGGACCAACTTGAGATCAAAACAGTTGAGCCTATTTAACAAGACAGAGGCAGAAGGATTACTCCAACAATTAATAACCTGTTAAAAATAGCTTCCTAGAATTGTGCTTTGTGAGATTGTCAGCCATTTTGGAAGCTTTCAGGTTATCAAAAGTCTTGTTGTTTCAAGCAATATTTGTAGCTAAAGGTGTATATTGGAGGATTCTATCAATACTAGGGACAAAAGATTGGTGGAGTTGATTTGGCTGACTTAACAGCCAAACTGATAAGTTCATCCAAATTTGAGACTTCTGGTCTCACCTGTAGAAACCCTTGCTCTATTTCTCCATCTTCCATGCTATACTTTGCTTTTGTTTTGTTCTTCGTTTTTGTACTCCATTTTTTGTTTTCTCTTTGTGCTTTTATGTTTAAGCAAAATGTTTGACCTATGCAAACAAAATTGAATAAATCAGTAGGCTGCTGAACCAGGAGGAATGGAACTTATAGTGATGTGATGGAAACAAAATCACTGCATAACTTCATGCCACATAACTGGTGGTATTTCACTGTACTGAATTTATATGCATTCATAACATAAACTCTTCACTCTTTGACAAAGAGGCTGTAGTTCTGAACTTCATTTTTCCCCTTCTGTATTTTTTTATTTTTCCTTTCATAAGAAAATAAACTAATTAAAGAGTGAGGAGAATCCTCATTTAAATTATTAACATCGTTTTAGCAATCTAAGTTAAACAAAACAAAATTTTCTGCTCCTTCAAATCAACTTAATTAATCCTGTGAGAACTAAATTAGTTTTTATGCTGATTGTATTAAGGTTCCTTGTTAACTGGCAGAATCATTAGCTCATTATATGTCTCAGTGTTCATAAGAAATACAGAAATAAGATTTCCAAGTACAGTTCTGAAAGTAGAAATAAAAACTCTCTATCTACTTAAAAAATACTTTTTTAAAAATAGAAACATTAGAAACAAACCCCATAGTCTTTTATGTCCTATGCTTCAACATTTTTTCTCTTTATTTTTTAGAAAAGGGAAAAGTTTGATCTTTTTTTCCTCCAAAAATGAAAATCAGCCTAAAAAAGAAAAAAACAAACCAAATAAAAAAACCTCTCACAAAACAAAAAAGTGGCTTTTTTTTGCTGTTTAGAAGAATTGCATCTGATGAATGGATGTGTGGATTTCATTTTCAACTGCAGATAATCAGGAGCTCTGACTCAGGTCTCTCTCATTGTCAGAACAGAAGGAAAGCTGGGTAGTTGGGATTCTTTCTCTTTATCATGGTGGAGTCTTATCTGGGCCAAGGAGTACTAGTAAACCTTTTCTGCTGCTTCTGCTGTTTTCTATCATTGTTTTCACCAAGTTGTTAGAAATTTAGTTTTTAAAATTTAAATCATAATTAAATTTGAATAAGACAGCAGGTCCAAAATTTGTTTGGGATAACAAGGTAGAGAGATGGGCTTGTAAAAAGGCATACAGATTAGTTGATAAGTGTAGCTTCTGTAGATAGTCATAAAAAATCCACCTCAGGTGATCTCTTTTTTCCCTATGGGAAAAAAAAATTATTTCAGCTGAAAATAACTTAATTTCTTTGAGAAATATGCTTCTGAAAAAAGGAATCAGCCAGCTCTTGCTGTGACCCTCAGATTTGATGTGGGGACAAAATTCACAAGAGAAAGGAGTTGATGCATAGTATTTGAATGTTGTGAAATTACAGTTATTCAGTTGTGTTCAAACATGTTACTTAGCATTGAAGAGTTCTTCTTTGAAAAACAATAGATCTTTGGCTGAGAAACAGGAGATTACTTGATAAAATTAATGCTACTCTCTCGTCTCAGTTCAAAAGATTTGTCACTTGCATTTTTTGTGGCTGTTATCAGCTGGAGCAGCTTTCTCAGGCTTTTTGTAAGAAGGTCTTGGTGCATAGGTAGAAACAGAAACGTTTAAATGTGGCAGTGTGGTTTATCAGACTGGTGTCTTTTCTGAAACAGTACTGATTGCAACAGTGATAAACATGAGGCCAAATTTAAGGGGTAAGAGTCAAGGCACATCTTTGTTTTTAAAAGCTGACATTGAGTTTAGAAAGAAGAGTTAGTCTTCCAGGATTTAAATTTGAGCAACCTGTGAGAAGCTTACAGATCCCTAGAATCATAGAGAATCTCAATTTAGAATGGATCCATAAAGCTCATGAAGTGCAACTCCCTGCTCCCTGCAGGACTACCCAAAACTAAATCATATCTATGCAGCTTTGTTTCATTTCCTGGTGTTCTACTGCTGCTCACCAGAGTGGAGATCAGCACATGCCCTGCACTGCCCACCTCAAGGAAGCTGTAGCCTGCGGTGAAATCACCCCTCAGCCTTCTCTTCTCCAGCCTAATTAAACGAAATGACCTCAGCTGCTCCTTATAAATCTTGGCCTTGAGACCTCCCACCCCCTTGATAACCCTCCTCTGCACTCCTTAATAGCTTTATGTCCTTCTTATGTTGTGAGACCCAGAACTGCCCCCAGCACTCAAGGTGAGGCTGCCCCAGTGCAGAGTAGAGCAGGACAATCCCCTCCCTTGCCCAGCTGGTGATGCTGTGCCTGATGCACCCCAGGACAGGGTTGGCCCTCCTGGCTGCCAGGGCACTGCTGACTCATGGTCAATTTGCCATCGACCCAACATCCCCCACCCCCATCTCTTTCTGGAGGACTGCCCTCCAGGGTCTCACTCCTAATTTGTATGTATAAACAGGATTACCTTGCCCCAGGGGGAGAATCTGGGACTAGATCCTGTTACATTTCAAATGGTTGGTGATTGCCCAGCTCTCCAGATCTCTCCGTACAGACTACCTGCCCTGGAGGGAGTCCATGGCTCCTCCTATTTTAGTATCACAAGCCAACTTACATATACACATTTGCCTTCTACGTCCAAGTTACTTATAAAAACACTGAAAAGCACTGACCCTAATATTGAGCCTTGTAGAACCCCTCTGGTGACTGAGCACCAGCCTGGTATAACCCCATTTACTAAAACTCTATGAATCTGGGCTGTCAGCCATTTGTTCACCTGATCTATTGTGGATTTGCCCAGTTATCTCGCAGTTTATGATATTAGATGTCAACCACAATTGCGTCCACGGGGAAGTGGTCACAGCATCAGCCTGACAGAGTTCGAGAAGTGTTTGGATGATGCTGTCAGACGCATGGTGGTGTTGGAAATGATATAACTTTTAAAATGCTTTGTGTAACTTTAGTCGGGGGTTTGCTTGATTTTATCCAGGGGGAGGGGAATTGAAGTTCCTCTTCAAAAGGCTTGTTCACCAAGCCTGAGGTCTGATGGGTTTAAAATCGACAGACTGGGAGTAGCCAGAAGATGCACAGGAGATAAGTGAACATTAGTGATCATTACCTCCTGGAGCTGTCATGTGGTCTGGGAAAAGACTGATAAGAGAACCAAAGAATGAGGACCAAATTAGCGTCGAATACTAAGAATAGTGTGATTTGGAGAAATGAATGAGAATTGCTTTGGGGTGTGTATGGATAAACATGGAAAAAGGTAAAAAACCCTGTGTGATGGAATGATTTTCTGCACAACCCGGGCATGTGTGGATGAAATAATTTCTATAGGACATCTTGACCAGAATAACATCCTGGCCAGAATAAAGTAATGCCTAATTTCTCTAACACTGAAAAGATGTTGTGGGAGAGTTTCTGTTTTTCTCGCTGTTTTGGTGACAGTGTGACTCTTGGGGTTGTTCTGTGCAGGGCCAGGAGTTGGAGTTGATGATCCTTGTGTGTCCCTTCCAGCTCAGAATATTTTGTGATTCTGTGATAATGCTTAATTCTTGAGTAGGAGAGGCTGTTTTTGTCTCAGTAAAAATGCAGCTTTTCTGGAAGGCCACATATCACATGCAGTTGATAAACAGATGTACAAAATTACATGCTCTGCCTCCTATGAAATGTACAACAAAGCAGTTGCCAAGAACTTTGAGTTTCAAGACAAGATGCTGATTATACAAATAAATAAACAAATAAGAAATGTTTCATGTTTGCAAGTCAGGTCAATTTTAGTGGTGGAAACTCTGAAGCTAGTCAGTCTCCTATACATCCTAACAGTAAAAAGGAAATTTAAAGGCAATCTGAAGGCTGAAGGAATATCATGTAGCTGATGGTATGAAACTATTTTCAGTAAAATACTTTGGGTTTAAATGGTCTGGTAATCACAGAGAGTAGTCAAGGTGCTGTTAAAATAAATATGCATAGTGGGAACCCAAGTGAATACAAGTAATATTTTAAAATAAAGGGAATTGAAAAAGAGTTGCTGGAGAAGGCAGTGTAGATAGAAACACTGTCCTGTATCCTACTTCTTGGGTTTGCTGTTTGCACTCCTTTTTTACACTACATGATAACAGAAGCCAGTAAATCGAAAGCTACAGCTTTGGTTGGCCTTGAGGCATGAGCAAGGCTTCAACACAGCAAAAGGATGCTCTTCATCATGAAGACCATCTTGATGTTAAAGATCCCAGTTAACAGTGAGAGTGCAAGTGCCTGACAGCATTTCTCTGGTAAATTGTAGGTTCAAGGATTCATTATCCTTGGGAGTTAAATTCATGTGAAATCAGCAAACAGTTCTTTGGCCTTTGCTGATTTTTGAGTGCAAGAAAGCCACATCTTTAATATGAAATAAATTTTAGCAAAAGCAGAAGGCTGTTGCTTCCCATAAAGTAGAATTACACTAAAAAGAATGTAATTAGAATTTGCATGCCTTGAACCTAGTCAAAAATACATCAAAATAGGGTAAATGATAGCAATATGTAGGCATTTTCTAGCACTGTAATACTGCTAATGACATGACTGGTACCAACTTGTAAGAGACTTGCAATAGAGTTGCACAGCCAAGGTGCAGGAATACACCTCAACAGTTGTTCAAGTAGAAAACCTGGGAGATGAGCACCTGGACACAAAACACAGGGAAAACAGAAAAATTCTGTGGAACAAAGAGGAAATCTGCCTGGTGAGACCAAGCCCCCAAAATCAGATGAACAATCCTGGGTGAAGATGAAATTCCTCACCTTTTTATTACTGTACTGGAAGGATCAAGGAACACAACGCCACCAAAGGTGTGGAAATAAGGATGAAGCATGTTGTCCCCTTTTGATTTCAGCTTCTCTCCTCTTCATCAAAGGGCTTTCAAGCCAGAGCAGCTGAACCTTAATTACTAACACAGCGGAGAACTGTAGCCATCAGTGCTATCAGCATGGCATCAACTCTTCTTCTACAGCTGATTTCAGACAAGATTATTAAGAACTAATTTTGAAAATGCAGTGGTATTGATGGAGAGCAAATAAAAGGTAGCCATTGGCAAAGTGTATTTTTAGTCAGTGGCAGGTTTATTATAGTTTTGTTTTGAAGACTGAAACTGGCCTGATTTATTGATCTCCTACACACCCTAGTGAAAGAAAGAACATATAAAGGAAAGCTAAAAGCTGGAGGAGTATCGCATAATTGGTAGACTGTATACAACCATTTGGGTAAAAGATATTGATTTTAAATATCAAATGAACTCCCTTGCTATGCAGTTACATTGATTTTTGTTATTTTTGCCTTAAAAGTCATGAATATCCCTCTGGTGATTGCTATTACAGGGGTTATTATTCTCAGAGAAATTAAGAAACATGGTACTACTTTTTATGTAGGGAGTTAAAGTCCTTTGCTACTCTAATAGTTTTCAAGAGCTTTCCTGGAGTAACTTTGTTGGTACCTGGTGGTTTCAGTGGCTGAAGCCAGAAGAGTTGATCTGTATTGGGTTTTCACGGCAAGGTGCTGGCAGCAGGATGACTTCAGGAGTGGTTCTTAGTGAGAAAAGAGCAGGAACTGCCCAGATGTGGGACAGAGCAAGCACCAGCTCTCTTCAAAACAGATCCGAAGCTGAGACAGTCAGCAACACTGATGGCTGGCACCTCTGCGATGACACGCTTGTTACAGAGTTAAAAATGATACACAGCAGCTCAGAGAGAGAGGATTGAGAGAAGCGTGAGACTCTGCAGATACAAAGGTCAGTGAAGAAGGGGGGCAGGAGATGCTCCAGGTGCTACAGCCTGTGGTGAAGATGGTGGTGGTGCAGATTGTTCCCCCTGAAGCACAGGACTGTGGTGGTGCAGGTTCTCCCCCTGCAGCTCACTGAGAAGCATGCTGGAGCAGAAATTCCTTCTGCAGACCTTCCTGCTGCCATGGTTTAACCTTGCTGGCAGCTAATTGTGTGCTAATAGGTGCTTCCCCCTCTCCTACACCATGCCCTGTGGCATGGAGGGGAGAATCAGGGGAACACTAAAACTCACGGGTTCAGATAAAAACAGTTAGTAATTGAAACAAAATAAAATTTGATTATGCCCAGACTGTCCCCCAGGAGCAATCAGCACCTCCAGCTGACATCCCCCATATACTGGGCATGATACTCTATGATGTGGAATGTCCCTTTCACCAGTCTTTGACCCACCTTGGAGAAGTTTGTGAAGGACTGTACCCCATGGAAGTGACCACTTGTAGCAAGAGAAGAGCAGACACATCATAATGAGCAGACCACAGCCCCTGTTCCCCATTCTCTACCTGGCTTCTGAGACTGCATGTGCTTGTGTAGGGGTAGAGGACTCAGGAATGAAGGAATAGAGATGAGCTCCCAAAGAAGAGAGAGGTGGGGGGAAGGTGGCTGTAGTCTTGTTTTTATTTGTTGTTACGCTACTCTTCATTGGCAATATATTAAATTAATTTTCCCCAAGTTTTCAGTTTTGACCATGCTGGTTACTGGTGATTGATCTCCCTGTCCTTATGTCAACCAATGGTCTTTTTCTTGATATTTTGTTCACCTGTCCTATTGAGTAGGGGGAATGAGAGAGGGTTGGGTGTGAGGGCTGCAATCAAGGTCAGCCTATCACATTGTCTCACATAACCTTGTTCTGTTATTCTCATTAACACCAGTGGAGCCGCAGCACTTCCAGCATGATAAGAAGCCAACTACAATGCACATTAGGCAAATTAGAAATACAGTTTTTTTGTAGAAGACAGAAGTAGCCTAGCTATGAATGCATCTTCTCATTTGCTGAGAAGAAAATAGTTTGTAACAGTAAATTAATTTTTAAAAGCTTGCACTACCATGAAAGCAGCTATTGCAACACACAATTCTAGTAAAAAGATGTTGCTGTACCTGCCTTACTGTAGCTAATTGTGTTGGGTCCAATTGCTGAGCCATACTGCTAATTCACATGGCAGTAAGAGCACCCTTAGCTACAAGATTCAAAATACAAAGCCTCCCCCCCCTATTCCTAGTTAAATTTTCTGATACAAAACCCCACTTTTTCATAGCCGTGTTCAGATGCTTAAAATCCTCTTGTTTGGCTGCCCTGAAAGCAGAAAGCTTACAAAAAACCTTCCACAGTGAGAAAGGAGGTAAAGGGATGGTGTGTGTTAATTTCTGAATCATCAGGCTGACCAAACCCACAAAAGAAGGAAGAAGAAATAATCAATGTGACCATACAGACCTGAAGCAAAACTTAGTGGTCACCAGGCCAGATTTAAGAGGAGCCCTACACATCAGGTAGCCTCCAGTTTTCATCTACTGTTGTATTTTGTCCAAGGGAACAATAATAATAATAATTTAAAAACCACCACCTTACAAGGGGTAGCTAAACTTTACAATTACCTTTATGTGTCTGAAAAATCACAGTAGTCTGAAAATTTTCCTATTTGAACCTATGATAACTTCGAAAATTGCTGTGGTCTGACTCATACTTGGGAGGGCAGCCTTCTGGCCTGCTCAATCCAAAAATAAATATACTTTTACACACACAAAGAGCAATTTTTTATCAAAAATCCATGTTTGTTGAAAGAAAACAAAGCTGTAATAAGGTTTTCTACAGTCTTATCTCACCACTTACACTGTTTTTACAGAGTAATTTGTTTAAAATGGTAGGCAGTTCTTTAAATGGCTGGTTAGTTACGGTGCTGTAAGGATTGTATTTTACTGTTTTGTAATCAGTTGCTGACAAGACACTTGAACTCATTTTACCATCTCAGAGTAAAGTATAGCCTTTTTCCTGAAAGGCACTAAATAATTTACTTTTCCTGCAGCAAGATAACATTTACAATCTTAATTTAAGTATCTATTATTTGATTTCTTTGAACTGTAGTCCTCTCCTCTTTTGTGTTTTGTTTCTGCCTTGTTGAACACAGCACAGTCTGAGGACAGATAAAATCTGAATTCCAAAGGCAGCCAGCCAGCCAGCAGCAAAAGATACTTTTGGAGATTTGATCTTCCTGTTCCCAGTTTACTCTGTTCTATCATTGCCCAGGAAACTCCTTGCTATTTTGTGCTGACATCCATTGCTTAAAAAGTTCAGGAACTTCTTTCTGCTTGCAACAAAGTGAAATGGAGTTTTCCCCTGGCTTAGAGAAAGGTGTCATTTTGGTTGCAACAAACTGCAAAGTGTAAAGAACTTTGTGAACATTTTCCATGAAAATAGTGCCTTTTACTTTAAGAATTTATAAGTACTCTATCTGTCTTATTTAAGGATACTGTTTACCGTTTTTGCTCATTATTCCTACTGACCAGATGGTGGGGGTATCAGAAACAAGCTTTTAATTCTCAAAGGGGAACTGTTACGTTGCAATTATGCACTTCATAGAAGAGGGTATACAGATACAGTCCCCTTAAGTCCTTGTGATCCTCAGACTATTAGGTATACTTTAAATCTCTAGTATGCCCAACACAGAAGATTTTTATTCTATTTTTGCATATCTACCACGGTTAAGTATAAAATTATACATGTTATGTTATGTTATGTTATGTTATGTTATGTTATGTTATGTTTTGTTAGTGTGTAAATAAACACTAGCATAAAATACACACATTAAAAACTTGAAAGAACAATCAAAATGTTTAATTCATAAACAGGACTTCCCCCTTCATGGCAGATAATGAACACATAACATAATAAATAACTTCACCATTACAAACATTGGAAACTGTCTACTAAAATATATTTTTAATTAATAGGGGTACAACACACACCATTTCTTTTCAAGGCCAGATTTAAAACAGTAGTGAGTTGGCTGGACACCTGACAGTATAAAGCAACCTATTTATATCCAAAAGGGAGACATAGCTTAATGCAGAGAAACAGATGACTGAAATGCCTGTCCTTATCAATTTGAGATTGAAAAACTAAGAGGCCTTGAAACAGGATACCACTTCTTCTCCCCCAAAGAAACAGATTTTTTTCACCTGTTACCAAAATATTGCAACATAATTTATATCTGGACCCTTCTATATGAAGCTATAATTACATCCTTACCCTTTCCAAAATCTCTGCATTGCAGGCAATTGCTATGATTTTTATTTTTATGATGATTCAGCTCAAATACCCACCTGTTTTGTTGTATATGAGACCCATTCCTATCCTAGCCCTGCAAGACAAAATCGTAGAACTGGCATACAAGTAACAACCAACAGTCAGAAATTTCATAGGGCAGATAAGCATTTTTTTCCCTTCTGCTTTTTAAATCTCACAGAGGGCAAAGAGATGAATTTTCAAGGATCTGACGAAAAGTATTAAGTGAAAAGGGAAAATATGCTAAATATGGTGATGTGGAAATTTAATTAATATGTTGTTCCATTGTTGAAAAGCAGCCATCTGAGCAACCTGCTGAGATTAAAATCCTATTCACTGTATTTGAAACTGGACTTCCACCATGCTCTTCTAGCTGGGTCTTTGTGCTAGCACATAGGAGCTCGGTTGTTCATTTGGCTCTGGGTTGTTGCTGTGATCTTGGTCACATGAGGAGGATTTCGGCAGACTGTTCACATTCCTTTAAACTCTTGCATAATAGAAAGCAGTCGCTGAACATGCTGCTGAATACTCTGCTGTTCTTCTTCTAACCTCTCCTCAGCATGAATAATCTTCTCCTGCAGGGAAACTGGTCATGAAACCTTAGATGAAGCATTCGGATAGAGCAATTAACATGGAGAATGGCTTATAACTAACTACCCATTCTTCCTCCAACCTATCCTTACAAGTTCTAGAGAGCTATTGCTCTGGTAAGCTGAATTGCATGCAGAGTTCCCCCTGCACTGCAACAAACCCGAAGAAAAAAACACAAAAATACCCAGAGACAGAACTTCACAAAATTAACCTACACAGTCAAGGGGCAGAGCTGTAATATTGAGGGTGCCCTGTACAAAGAAACACAAAAGAATGGATAATTCAGTTCTGGTTTTGCAGGGGAGCAGTCCTTCCCCATGTGATGCCTTTGGAGACAGAAAATGTTTACCTCAGGGTGATTACCAGGACTGACAGTGGATTTACCAGGAGCTGAGAAGATTGCAGTATTTTTCTTTCCCTACTAGTGCTGTCTAGTCTTCCAGGTCACATACTATGATGGAACAATAAATGTACAGACAGCTCCTCTTCTGTCCAGCCCCACTCAGCCCCACAGGTGCATTCAGCCTTGCCAAGGAAGAGCCTTTCCTCATCCTCAGAAGTAGAGGAGGCAACACCATGGAGAGGTAGCTGTGGTTGCAGGATGGGAACAATCCTGTCTCCTGTCATCAGAAAGTACAGGCACATGTCAGGTCATGCGACTCAAACACAGCCAAGTATTTACTGCTCACAACTGTCTCCTAGGGGAGGGTCATCATTTCCCAGTGCTGAAAGACTGAGTGAGGGAAGCTGGGAAGAATTAAAGACAGTAGGCATGTGGTTATTTATCTCATACACTTTTTTTATGATTCAGGACAGAGCAGTTGACCTAAAGACTCTCTTTGTGTATGCTGGAATATGAATTTGTAATGTGTGACTCTCCTAAGATGTCAGCCAGTGTATCTTGTCCTTGTTTTCTGTTTAATCACAGGTCCAGTAAGTCAGTCACATCTGAAGAAACTCAGGAGACTAACTTATTCATGGATCAGCATGATGTCCTGGTGATGGGAACAGGACTGTCTCAGTTTCAGTTCCTGTGTGTAAACCCACTGCCAAAGAGAGGGTGCTCCTTCAGAATGCGCTTGACTCCCTGGCAGCTTATTTCTGTCCCCAGGTACCTCTCATGCCAAAACCCAAAAGGCTGAAGGAGGGTTTGCAGAAACCTGCGGGTGGGTGGTGTGGCATCTGAGACCCTTGAGGGAGTGGTGAGGGACAACAGGTGTGATGGCACTGCCAACCCCCTCCTCCAGCCCGAGTTCTGCTTCTGTCTGAAAAAAAGACCCAAAGCCATGTCTTCATTTGCTGATCTTGTGAGAAGGAGAACCACCCAAGTCTCATCTTGAAGTGCCTCTCCTTGTTATAACTGCAGAAGGCTGTATCTGTGATTTTACTGTGATAAAAGAAAGGTGTCTTAGTAATGATAAGGAAGCCTCACTTCGCATGGACTAATAATGATATTTTAAATATATGTGACCAATAAAGCAATCGAAGAAAAAGGGGTTTGTTATCTTCCTACAAAACAAACTTTTTTTTGGTTCAGTTCCTAATGTGGGAGTTTCATAATAATAAATTAGGTCTGTGGTGAAAAAAATGTTCTTAGTATTTATGCAACTGTTCCATTCTTCCATGTCCACAAAACATAACTAAGAAGTTGAATAAAAACCCAAGTATAATATTTGAAAACAATTAAAACTGTTGCTCAGAAAAAGCAGTCAGTAAATTGTTCTAACAGTTCCCTGGAGTATTTAGATAATAGAGTCTGTGTATCATGTTGGTATGCAGTATTCAAGAAAAAAAGAAAATTGTTTTGCAGTAAGAACTGTGTTCAAAACACATATGAAAAGGATTCAAGTGGAATGTGCAGTTATACCCACAGCTGTACAACCTCATGTGGAAAAAGTTTACCCTTAGTTTATGGATCTCTCTCTCTTCTTTCCTTGTCATTCTCCAACGTGGCTTTGAGCCAGGCTTTGTTTTGGGTTTTTTTCTTTCTGAGGAGCCTGTGCAGTTCATATTTTAAAAATAAAAATTGCAAAAATGAATAAAAAGCCTAGTACCTATTTAGTTTTAGTAAGTCTGTCCATGATTGAGCAGATGAAAACGTAATCCAGTGTCTGAGAGATGTCACTTCTCTGATAAAATTTTTTGGAAGCACATTCCCATTCAACTTGATATCTTTCTCTATATTGCATTTCACTTATTTTTCTGTTTAGCAGGCACCAAGAAACACTGCAAAGTGCAGGCATTTACTATTTGAGTGTCTGGTCCTATATATCCCACATTCATTTGGCTAAGTTTCGCTTGCGTGATACATGGTAATCAGTGAGTGTTTGTACCTGAAGGGTTGAACTTCTGAGTGAAATCTAAAACCTTTTTCTTCTGTAGCTGCACTGAATGTCCTTCAATATTCCAAGGAAGAGACATAACCACATATGAGATGGGGATTGGTAGGGGATTCCCTGAACAGATCCAATGCAAGTCTGAAGCTGCACAAGTAAGGCTTATTTTTGTAAATGTGGTCTGAAAATTGAACTCCAGCATCGATGAGTGTATAGCTAATGGCCTAACAATGTTGCTTGAAAGAAGTTGTTCACAAATTAATAGAAAAATTGCAAATGAGAATTAGAAAAAACCCAAACTAGAAAGCTAAGATATGCGAAAAGTGGATAGCAATTATACAGCAATGTACGGGTACAAAAAAACCTACGAGAAGAGTATACAGCCATGGAAATGATACCATTGTACTTGCTGAGGTTAAGTTAATGAACCATACAGACTGAATCTATGAATGATATCATAGCACATGATTACTGATGTTGCACTAGCTCTAAATAGACCAAGTTTTTAAAATATGAATTTTAATAGTATTGAAATCTCTGCATTGGAGCTGTTTACGTCCTTTTCTAAAGTCTGTCTTTACCCTGAAAGTTACTCAACTTGCTGTTCTGAATTAGCTGTATATTAGGGAGGTATGAATAGACTATTACAAGGATTTGTTTGCAGTTCTTAAAACTAGGGGTTTTTTTCTGACCACTGGGAGGCAATTTGGAATCTTAGATGTGTGTTGAGCAATTAATCATCAAGCAGTTACAGAAAATGGCATCTTAGAAAACGTATGTAACTTGCTATATTCACTAAGACACACATCCAAGCTGAAAAGGTCAGGAACAGACAAAAGAATCAACTAAATGTAAGCAGCCAAAGAACGTAAGTAAAACTAGATTAAATTTCTAATTGGATATCCTCTTCTAGCAGTAACATGAGCTTCGAGCTTGTCCATGTAACCAGGTCCTCTACTGCTTATTCTTGTAATTCTTACAGACTTAATGCAGCTAAGAGGAGCTAAGCTGAATTTGACTGTGATTCATGTACAAATACAGTTAAATCTGTGGATATTTATTGTGACCCTGCAGCTAGTGAAAGATCATTTTTTCTTTCTTCTTCTTACAAACTCTGTATGCATTTTCAGTGTTAGTGAAGTCTTGCAGGCAAAAGTATGAAGGCCCATCCTTTACTTGGCTGTGGTTTGTCTGGTTAAAAGAATAGAAAAGAAACATGTAAGAGCACAAGAGAAGAGGTTAAACAACTGAACTCAAAAGAATGAAGGAAAAAAGATTGGCTTTTAAGTTTCCATATTCAGTGAACAATGTTCTGTACAAAAGCTTGGTTGATTCTAATGCTGATATTTGATTCCAGCTATTGTTGAAATAAGCGCATAAGTGATTTAGAGAATAAGTGCTGGGAAATACAGTATTTCATTGGAGTGGTGAAACATTGAATGTATCTGGCAACACATTATTAGAACCAAGGCAATTAGGAGAGGAATAATTTAGAATAAATAAATTTTAAACTTCCTCCATAAACAGCAGAAATCTCTCAGTGGAAATTCAGACAATCTATTCTCAAGAGTTGCAACAACCCATTTGAACAACATTTATAAAACACCACTAAGCCTTTAGCATGAAATCCCTTCAGCCCTGACACAAGGACTGTTTGCATAAGGAATATGTGCTTTATCAATTCAATTTGCAATGATTATTTCTTCAATATTCCTGCTCAATTCACACAACTATTTTATGTCAAATACTTATCTGTAATTCAGCTGAAAACTCTTCCAAAAAGAGCTGAACCAGTTCATTCACTTAAGTTGCTGTTCAGTTGACACTTTGAGCTGATGTAAGCCAGTCCTTCTGTCAGAAGAATCAGTCCTACCCTCAGTTACCCATGACTTGAACCCACTGCCTTGTTCCAGCACAGTGTGACTACAAGGTTAGCTAAATAAGGAACTTGTGCAGGTCAAATATAACAATTTTACTCATTTGTTCCTGTCACCTAGCTCCACAATTGACTTCACTGCATGGCTGCACAAATACTTGTACAGGAGGAATGAATAGGACTCCTTCTCTTGGCATTGCAAAACAACTGTGGCCATTCAAGCTTTAACAGTTTGTTCTGATTACTCTAGTGAAGGTTTCCCAGTGTACACATATTCAGAGCAGAGGTTGCAAAAACAGAAAAAGAATGTGTTTCTGCTGTTCAATGCGAGGTCTGGAAGCCTATCTAAACGCACTATTATGATCAATTTAAGACAATCCTCCATGGTTTCCACAGAAGCCTATATTCTTCCCTCTATAGAGGGATTAATTTCTAGTTAAGGGATGGAGCAATCATTGGTTGAGTAAGATGTTTTTAGCTTCTATGTCTTTTTATCAGTGCTTTTGGTGCAGGAAAACAGAAATAAGAATGGAAAGACCCTAGTGAAAACCTTGTAGAAAACAGCTATTACACTGTAGCTGTTCTGAGATGAGGCTTTGAGCATAGATGGGCCATTGACCACGGTAACAAAGACAAAACCCTGATATGTTTAAGGAACAAAAGGGGATCCCAAAAAAGGAAAGGAAAAGAAAGACTGCCTGAAACATAGTGCAGGGACTTCATACACTGGGTTTGGAGCTGCAACCATCTGTACGTGAAATTTACAGCTGTGGTGAGACAGGTAAAAAAAAATCATCCTGACTGACAATGGTGAAAAGAGAAGAAGCTATTGAGATCAAGAGTATTGTCAGGCTGTTTTTTATGTTAAAGTGAAATTTAAAAGGATTCTATGTGGTTAGACCCAAGCAAAATCTTCAAGTGTTCTTCAAGAGAAGACAATGAAAGGAAAAGACCAAACAATGAGAAGTAAATAATTGGGAAATCATACTCCCAGTATGAGAAAATCTTACCATACATTGCTGTTATTCTTGTTGAAGAAAATAACTCTTTTCACTGTAAGCACTTCTGAATGTCTTTATAATAGCATGAAAACCATTACAATGCCACTGCCACTAGTGAAAAACATAATGTGGAAGAGATGAAAAATGAAAGAGACATCACCAGGAGCAATAAAATTCTGTGTGCATTAGTCTTGTTCAAAACACAGGGGGTGTGCAGTGAATTTGTTACTACCTTAACTTTTTAAATGAATTGCACAGGCAGTCTGTAGAAAAGCCATCTAGATCATTACGATTTGCAAGATTCTTGAGAGAGAATTATTTTGCTGACCAGGTTATTAGTTCGATATCAATAGCAAGCAGCAGCTCAACTCTGAGGTCAGAAAGAAGGAGGCAATTATGCAGAAATAACCTTGCTTTTTAAGGTTGTCTTCACAAAGACTTTTCCTTCCCCTGCTCCCCCTTTCCACACCCAAATTTAAGTGAGCTCAGTGCTGAATAAACGAGTTGCTGCAGGAGACAAAAGATGTCAGGCATAAATGTTGTAATAGTATATGGAAGGCCAGATTTACCAAAAAGAATGTTACATTTAACTATCTATAGTACTGCAATGAAGAAAAGGTATAAAGCATTGTTTGAACACCTGGTGTTGGCCCAGCAATGACATGGATGAGAAAATTGCTGCGATATACTGAAAACTTTGTCAGGAAAATTAATCCACAAACACCAGAGGTTTATGTCCAAAAAGGAGACAGAGGAGTCTTGTAACTTTATTCAAAATAAGGAAGTGGCCATGGGGCAAGTTCCCATGGGGTCTCTCAAATTTTTGGAGGATGCAGCCTCCTTTTTACCCTAATTTCCCAACCACATGTTCCTCTCTTTTTCCCCATTGGCTGAGGTACTTCAGAAATACAGACTTCCCAAAGTGCCTAATACCTAACATATACCCCCCTTTATCTTTTCCTTGTGTCACCCAGTGGAATTCCTTATGGAATTTATGGTTCTTCCCATTGTTTCTTTCATCTCTCAGTGTCCAGTTTTATTTACCAGCAGACCTACAGTTTGTTTGTAAAGACAAATCTCCCTCATTCCATTCATCAATCAGTGGAATCCTCCCCATTGTTTCTTTTATCTCTCAGTGCTAGTTTTATCTATCAGCAGACCCACAGTTTGTTTGTAAAGACAAGTCCCTCATTCCTTTCAACAGTGAAAACCAAGAAAGTGATGTAGTTGAGACTCAAATTCAAGTGCACAGTGGCTATCTATCATAGTACCAGGAAAGATGAAATTTTCAGAGCATGAAAATGGCCAGTGATTGGTCTCTATGTATTTGAGAGATAAGGAAATTCATAAACACTTAGGATGCAATTAATATTTGTGGGACTTCTTTCAGTACCACCTATTTTTCAGAAAAGTTGATTCTACTGAAGGCCCATAATGTAGTAGCACTTAAAACCTAGCTCCAAAAATTTTAGTGGTAAAAGAAAAGCGTTTTTAGAAGGCTACAGAATTAATGGCTCATATAAATTTAAAAAAAAATGTATATTCTTTAAGAAAGATCAGCACAAAATATACAGAGCTTCCTCCAAGTTACTACTACAGAATAAAGATCTGATGAAAAGAAGTTGTATGTTACAGAAAGAAACACACAAGTCTAATTTTTTAGAACATGAGGTCACCTTGGAACTGGCAAACCAAGGGGCATAACTGCTGGTTAAGTCATGTAGTGACATATTACAACTTTTGTTAGGATTAGAAATAACCCTCAACACCCTGTGGGAAAGTGTTGCTACATTTTCCATCTTGTATTTTGCAGTGGTAAATCCATATTCTGAGCAAGGGATCATTTCACCCTATTCAGCAAAAGGTGCAGCACAGACCAGGTGTTCACATTCCAAGGAAAAATCAAAGAAAGCAAGCTGTGATGCAATAAAAATGAGAAAAAGTTCTCAAAGAAGCTTGCTAATGCAAAATTTTCTGTTAAAGGGTATTTAGGTATGCACAAGATAAATTTTATATACGTTCAAATTTTAGTTGGTTTATTCCTGTTCTTTCCTGGGCACTGAATATTTCCTCTTGAAGACCCATGATGGATTCTTATATTCCACCTCAAGACTCTGGATCAAGAGGCATGTTGTAAATTTGTCATTGCATTATTATTAATTTTATTGAAATAAAAATTTACACAGTATTCATGTGCAATTTATTTATTTATTTGTTTATGTGTTTATTCATTCAGTTATTTCAACTGGTAAAATGAGGAGTGCAGTCCATGTAAACTTTTTTCTCAACTGAATTTATTAATTCTTTGCCTGTTGTATTTCTTTTTTTATCACAGAGGGGTAGTTTCCATGTATAAAAGTTGAGGAGAAAAACTGCATCCAGATGTCTGCTGCCCAAGAAACCTCCTTCGTGCAGCCCTTATTTAAAGGCAGCATTTTCAGTTTGTGAGGTAATGCAGAAAGCACACTGGAGGCAAATAAATACACAGAATCACACCAGGAAGGTCATTCCATCATACAGAGAGCATGGTAAGTGCAGAGAAAGAAAGGTGTGGCCACACAATTCACATGGTAGCACATGATGGTACCTCCAGGATTCTCTTATCCCAGAAGTTGTCTTCAGTCAGTGACCAGGAGAGGGAACTGTAGACATGAGTCTCACACACCACAGGAGATTCCTGTTCCCCTCCATATGGCAGTGAGCCAAAGAGGAAATACTGTCTGTGAGTATGGAACCATTATTTATTATATTAGTTTTGCCTGGAAACCTACCTGCTGCTCTTTTCTCAGTCATTTTCAAGCTTTGTTTTCCTATTGAAAAGTAATAGTAGATTGGAACAGTTCAGATTTTCTTCCTTAAAATTCTAAGAAATAAAAAAGCCAGAATACTTCTATTGAAGTTTTGTAAGTCCTAATGCAAAGATTCTAATGTTTTTAATTTTCTATAACAAAAATCATATTATCATTTGAAGTGGAAATCTATTTTCAGAAACCTGATGTGGGAAATCAGTGTTTCTAGTGGGTGCACATGCAGGATGGAGCAACATGAAATAGGATAAGACGTCTGAAACACACTCAGCTTACAGCCTGTTCTGATTTTTTGAGAATGCAGTAACCATAACCCACTTCTTTTCTTTCTAAGAAGTGGGTATGTACAGAAGAGGTGCAACAACAACACAACCTTTTTGTAGTACCGAGGATGTACCTGAAGAAGACTCAAGCAGCATAGCCTGAGCTGGTTGTAAAAGTGTACTTCAGGATGGATATAAGAGATGATGATGCATAGCACATTCCCATCCAACGAATTTATGCATTCTTAACAAATTTAGAAGAGTATGTTTAGTTGCATAATTAGTATAATGTGATATTTAGAGGTGAATTTTCCAAAATACGAACTTGGATGTCTCAGGGGTTTTCCAGACACCTACTAAGGAGACTTTTCAGTCTGACCATTCGTGACAGCGTTCACAGCAGTCACACTCCCGCCACCAGAGACTGTCACTGCTGGGTCCCAAGCCCCTTCACAGCAGGTGGCTCCAGTGACACACTGGGAGCATTGCTTGAGTCCCTGCTCACCCCACTCTCACAGTCAGAGGAGGTTTCTCAGGGCAGAGTCGCAAATGTCTCATCCCACAGAACAATTTACTCACAGTGCAGTATCACAGAAACACCCGAGCTGGTGCCTCCGACGAGGATCCCGAGCAAAGGAACCCCTGGGCTTTTATACCCTCGCAGTCGAAGAGAGCTTAGATCTCGGTCTTCCTCCTGAGTCCTCAGCTCCTGCTGTGTCTCCCAGTGTCCATTCACCTGTCTGGCAGAACCAGTCATCCTGCCCTTTGTTATCCAAAATGTTGTCACTTCACTGCTCCCCCTTCCCCTGGCTGGCCAACGCCAGACTTCGTGCCCTTTGTTGTGCAAAGAGTCAGCAGTTCACAGCCTCTTGTCTCGAGTTCCCACCCAAAGCTCAATCTGCATCTCAGTCTGCATTTTGCTAACCGACCTACCTGCACCAGATTCCTCAACACATCTTTCCAAAGTTATTTTGTTCTGTGGTTCCAAGCATCTCAGATTCTCCTGACACCACATCAACCAAGACTGCTGGGATTAGCTTCTAAAACCATGGTTCCTACCGGGGTTTGGATGCAGGGAGAAGTCGGCCAAATAAAGTGAATTCCAAAAGGTAGAAAATATAAGTATATTCTGACAGGAAAAAACCCCCACGGAATGAGTTGTCTGGAGAGGCGGTTCCTTCGGCAACAAAGAAGATGCTTGGATGCCAGACAACTATCTTTGGACAGAATGAAGCACATTCTTCCACTTGTAGTTGCCAGCACTGTTTAGCAAAAGTTGTGAGTTGATAGACCACATGGCACCCCAGCTAAGTTCCTCAGTCCTTTCTATTGAAGGAGCAATTACATTATCGTCCCTCATGATATAAAGCTCCTTGATGAGTCAGGCCAAAGCCTTCTTCTGTCAGGACTTCTATGAAATTCTTTCAGCACTTCTTCAACCTCTGGCACAGCAGCTGTGACTAGAACTGGCCAGATTTGCCTGTGTACAAAAAACTGTTTTGCCTGTGTAGAAAAACATTAGAAAACACAGCTTGAGTTACCACAGGAGAAATAATTTAATTACTATGAGCTTCTGCTTATCCCTACTATAGTATGTCAATATCAATCCAAATTTCTCGTGAAGATCCACTGTTTAGATAACCCATTTTTACCTTTTGGTGACTAGTGGAGGCAGGTTTGATTGCAGCACTGACCTGTGTTGGTCATTATTCCACAACAGCCAGCCACCTCAGAACTTGTACCTTATTCAAATCAATTGCTTCAAAGTTTTTTCACCCCATCTCACTCCATAGGCACTTTACTTTCTCTGTTCCCAAAAGAGATTTATTGTAACATGGATTTTCCTTGTTTATTCCCTTTTACAGCTTTTGTTATTAAATTCCAGTGTCTCAAGTAGTACAGGCATCTACTACTGGTCCTGGAGGCAGGGATGCAACTCTGCTCAAGTTCAGACTTGAATCATCTGCAGTCTTCCCTAAAAGGGATGACTCTTCCTTTAAATTGTTAATAGTAATAAAATAATGCACCCATTCTGCTAATACCTCATAAAGGATTTCAAGCCATGCAGGATGAATTAATTTCTTTGCTGAGCAATGTTTTTATTTAATACTTGAGTGCCTATTATATATTTTACTAAGTAAATTAAGCATTTGGTAGCTTACCTGTTCACTACTCTTGTTACTGGATAATCTGGAAAATCTCCCCAAGCAAGTAACTGAAGGAACGTGTGACCCATTTAAATTGTTCCTTCTGGCAAATAATTTATATAGTAATTATTCTGTAGCAAAAGTTTTGAAATTATATTCCCAGAAGACCACGTGAAGGTTGTACACTGAGCCTGCAAACTCAAATTTTCTTGAGACACCATAAAAATATATGATAATGACCTAGATGGTTTTTACCAAATAAGGAGTTTATTAGTTCACAATTTGAAAGTTGTTCCTAAAATTTCCATGTGTTTGACAGTAGTGATGGAAAAATGTCACGTGCTCCACTTTTGTTGTCCTCTGCTGTGCAGTAAACAAGCCCTTCTGAAGCTGAGTGAATGCTTTGTAGAACTGGGATCTTAACCAGCAGATCATTAAAGTTGTCTTAAAGATAAGTAATCTAAATGTCACTCTTGTTTTGTGAAGACTGAAGACCACCCATTTTTTATGTTTTACCCCAGCCAAAAGCACGTATTAGCACTGTTGGGAAAGCCTGAGTCTATAGAAAATGATTCTGTTCCATGCTTTGTAAAAAAATTTATGCTAAAACAGAGTCTTAGCTCAATGCTGGGTTCAGCCTAAGCACATTTTCTGTCTTAGCATGGGCCTTCCTTTTCTTGTTTCTGGTTCTGGATTAATCAAATGCTGATGGATCTGTCCAGCACACAGATTCAGAGGTAGGGGTGGAGATGTTTCGAGTAGGAACACTGGGGTTTTTTCCAGCTTTCTGAAGTCATTCACCTCTCCAGAAATGTTTACAGAGTCACCAATTTTGACATGTGGCACTTTCTGGGACAAAAAGAATATTCTTTCCCTTTGCAACATTACCCCTTCCTTGCTGATCATGGATGCTTGTCTGTGGGACTTCAGCCTGCTTCTCATCCAGCTCTGCCCGGCTCACTGTGCAAAGTCTGAGAGCAGAGGAGTGGGAGGACTGGTGTCTCAGCCACAGAGCTTTGCCAGCCTCAGGTCTGCTAGCAGGTATCTATGTATCTATCTGGGAGCAAATACAGATATATTAACTGTCTGAGTCACCTCTGAGCTGCTACTGAACAGCATAGATGGGCATCAGCCTCTAACAGTTCAAGTCCTCTGGAAGTCATGTTGCCAAAGGTTAGGGAAGCAGAAAAGGAGCTGTCATTTCTGCAGGACACCTCTGGTTCTCAATAAATACATTGTGAAGAAGAATCACTCTTCCCTCCTGTGCTCTTGGAGTGGCATGCAAGTTCTGGGGCAGGAGTGTTTCTCGTGATTATTTCTCTCTCAGGCAGAGATGTCTATATAAAACATGCACTTAAAAAAATCAAAAAATAAAACCCAGCTCTGAAAATACAAACGAATAGGAAAGTGTACCTGTAAAGAAGCCATTTTGCATTTGCCCAGAGGCATAAGATACAATGACAGTGGTTTCTGGACATCTGTCTTTTTTCCTTGCAATAAACCTTAGGGTTAATATCATAGAGAATGAAATAGATGCAATACTTCACCTCTTCCTGCTTTACTTTCAGGTAAACATGCACTTCCTCAATGTATCTAACAAACCTATAGGGCTGCTAAGAGAAAGAAATGGATAATCCAGCTTTGCTGAGAAGGAATCGAGATGCTTATTGTACTGCAGGCAGGTGTCCATCCTGGTTTGGAGTGGTGATTCTATTAATTTGTTGTTTTGTTTGGGGATTTTAGAAGGAAACCTCAGTCATGCACACACACACACACACACACACACACACACACACACACAGAGACACTGTAATTGGACAGATTTCAAAGAAAGAGAAAATTCTCTGTAGGGAATGAGTGCTGATTTCCCTTAGTTTCATCTGGAAGTCTGGTTTAGTGAATGGCAGCCAAACTGTTCATATCAACAGAATTGTTTGCTATATGTGGGTAAAAATGAATGAAGCCACTAGCCCAGCATAGATGGACTATGCAGGACTTCAGCCTGCTTGTTTTCAACAAATTAGTAATGCTATTTGAGAACCTGAACATACAGCATTGAATTCTATTTTCTTTCTTATTACATCAAATTCAGTATCCCTGATTTGTATTTTATATCATTATTGTATTCTTACTTACTAATACCAGTAGATATTACCAGTACTCCCATTGCATCAGAAGGGGCTATAGAAGGAAAGCAAGATTTATTCATTATATTTTAAGTTCCCAAGTATTGAAAACTTTGGTAATTTGAAAACTGTCCCTGAAGATTGACCATACTTTCAAATTATGGAATGTTGTATCAATATAAATTGGTTGTATTAATATATCTGGGTACATAAAAGTATCTATTACAGATCCATACTTTAATAATGAAGAGAAAACATTTATTCTGCTTTAAAAATGAAGAAGAAAACAGGCCAGTTTAAATTTAAATATGTGATAACACCTTAAAAACATTTCAGTGGACCTAGGAGTAGAATATCAGCTTTTTTTTTCACTTGCCTGGTTTAATATTCCAGCCAGAGGAATAGTGTTTTACTAGATGCTCCCTGTTCATAGAATTCACCTGAGACGTCTGAAGTTTTTGACTGAAGTCACTAATTTGGCTGCTCCATCTAAGAATGACAGGACAAATAAATGAGCTGCTGCCACATTAACACACTGAAATGTTGGTTTGTCTTAATACACGGTCAGAATTGTCTTAACATATGAACAGCTGAGAAACAACCTTCCAACAGATAGAGATCTCCTGGGCAGAAAAACAGTCCTTCAATTTGTTAAATTTTGTAAACCTGTTTTAGCCCTATGTAGGTGAGTAATACCTCAGAACACAGCTAAGTTTAAGTTCTTACATTTGTCAGTGTTTTGCTGAGTTTCCATTTGGAAGATGGACATTGTGTAAATGAAGCATAATGAAGGTGTTTTTATAACAGATATTACGTCACCATTCTGCCTGTAGTTTGTAGTTCCCTCTGTTTGCATCGAGCAAAGTCCTTCTATTCACTTCAATGCTGTTTTACCTCTAGAAAACACACATGATCCATTTGTGCACTCACATTGACTTCTGTGACAAAGTATTTATTCTCTTGATCTGGATAAATGCTAGTTTTCAGTTATTTTTCATCTGTTTTGAATGCATTGTAGTTACTTGACATGATAGACTTAACCCCACTCTTTAAAAGCTCAATACGTATCTGATGGTTTTCAGCAAGCTTCTTTTTTGTATAAAGGATTAACAAAGATTATCTGAGTTTACCTGCTCCATGTGCCTCAGTTCAAGCTCTTGTTTCAAAAACCTAGTTTGAAAAAGAAGACAGAAAGCAATGAAATCACTCTTGATCCAAACATTTTGTTGCTGCTCTCTCTGCACTCCTTGACAGCTTGCCCACAGAGAAGGCTAAGAGTCTTCTTTCCAGCTGCAGTACTAAACACTCACAACCTTGATGGGACTTGTGCCTCTCTGACTCTCAGAATGCATTAAATCTGAGATTACACTTGATCCCTGACTTCAAAAGGATGTATTAAAGTGCACTGTAGGATGAAAAGCAGAGAAGATCACATGGGGTTGAAGAGATGCTACCAGGAAATGGATCGTGCACACCTTAAGATCCAACTAGCTGTTTCCTCTTGTGAGTTGCAGGGTTCTTAAATTAGCGTTTATATACCTCTAAAGATAACAAGACCATAATAATAAACACCCTTCAGTACAAGGCACTGATGTCCAGGCATCCTTGTCCTCAAGAAAAAAGGTCTGCCACCAAAATGGGAGAGCTGGTCACATCACTGGAAAAACTCTGTTACATCTGGATAGAAGAGCACAAGTCTCATGGGAGACACAGCTTTGCAGCAAGAGAAAGCAGAACTGCAGCCTGTTCAGAGGTAGGTGGTGATCAGTTATAAGTGGCCCAGAGCTCAGAGTTTCAGCTCACACAGTGCTGATGTACTTGCTAATGTTATTGCTGATTCTAAAGCAGAATTGTGCAGTGCATGCCAATAAAATGGCCTATAAAAGCACAGGGCAAGGGCAGCTGGAGCATGTTTCTGTGCTGGTATCTGAGGAGTGGCATAATGTGATGGCATTCCATTACAGCTGAGAAAATTGCTCACTCCTTAATATGCAGTCTCAGGCTAGAAGTACAGTGGATGCTGTACCTACTACATTCCTGAGGTGTTGGTGATTAAGGTCTGTAATTCACAAACAGGGAGACGTACTGTTATGATCCATCCAACCTTCTATGGATGAGTCACAGAACTTACTCTCTAAGATATTGTAGTGGTCTTTACAGTGAGTCAGAATCCTTCCACCATTGCAAGTGAGCTAAAGCCACTAATTATAAGTGTGTGTTTCTGTGTGTTTACAGACATAAATACTAATATTGTGTGCAACCTGGGCATTGTTTCAATGCAGAGAGAGTGATTTTTAAAGGCTGGTAGCATTTGCATTAAATGCATGCTCTACTGTGTAGATCAGTGACAGTCAATGTCTTGAGGAGTGAGCAGAAACTGGTTTATTAGTGCTGTACTTTTAATTCAAGTAAAAGTCTACTTGTACAGACTGGGAGCTTAACAACAGAAGATCTGAAAATAAAGGGATTCCAGTGGTCACAGCTTGATCTTTAAAAAAATCTAGTGATTTTAAAAGGTTACTATCACAGAGGCATTTTAATAACCCTTTTTTGATCTTTCCTGTATTTGAAGGTAAACAGACTTTTTTTCAGCACAATACCACAAGAAGAACTAATTTTTGCTATTTTTCCTTTACTGGAGGTACTTGGCTATTTGAAAATAATTGTGTCTTATTAAATTGCTATGCTATTATTTTAAAAAGTGAAATAAATTCTGCTTTGCTACAATGAATTTTCTGTATGCAGGAAGAATCTTCTCCCCCAAAATAATCACTGTAGTCAGTAAGGCCACATGCCATGGCTCTTGTAGGCCAGAACTCAGCAGAACCCTCTCAAATGTAAACACTGAACTTAAACTTAGCCGTGTTCTTAAGCCTTACACTTACAATGGGGTCAAAGCACATGTTTACAAAGTTTACCAAACTGAAGGAAGGTTGTCAGTATGCTTTGGGCTGCCTGGAGCACTGAAAAGACATGGCTGTTTAAAACAAGAGCAAATGACAGCCAGAAGACAAAGCATTCCAACTTTCCAATATTTCTGTGTACTGCTGAACGGGCTGCAGTAGGTAGAGAATTCTTCATTTGTCCCTGGGTGACTTAGAACCTTAGGCGTAGCCAGACTTTCTGTGGTGCTACTGCTTTAGCACTCTAGTTTAAATTTGAGATGGTTTATATCAACAGAAGTGATGATCTACTCTTGTTAGGGCCCCAAACTAATGTTATTGTTTTGAACAGAATGTTGCAGAGATGACAGAATGTTTGAAACCCTGACACAATTGATGTAGTACTTCTCATGCTTGGCAGTTTTGAAGTAATCCTCTGTTGCTACTCACTTTACAGCCTCTTCAGGCCCTCACTGGAAGACTGGGGACCAATATGACCCAGTTGTTTTCCACCAGACTTAAACATTGTTATACTGCCAGTTTTAGTGTTCTGCAGAGAAAGTGGGATATTATAAAGGTTCCCTTGACTTAGGGTTGAGTATGTTGAGGCAAAGCCACACTTCCCAGGTTTCCTTCACAAATTTTGTTTGCCAAGTTCTACTGAGAGATTCAGTGATGTTTCTTTCATCTCTTTTAAATCAAGTCTCAAATATGGAGGCAGACTTGAGGCTTCAGTTGTCTTCTACAGTAGGTCTTGTGGCAAGACAGGCATTTCAATGAATTTGTAGAGAGAGAAAAAAATGGGCAAAGGTGTATTTGCTGTTCTTTTACTGTTACAGATAGCTGGAACATTGCTAAGTTTTTTACCTGGAAAAGAAATTGAAATCTGCAGTTGTTTCTGTCTTTTATTCTGGAAGGTACTAAATGAGAAAACATTATAAGATCCTTAGAGAATTTTTTTCTAATCAAGAATTAAGGACAACTTTATTATACTCATGCATGTAATTTTCATCAGTAAATTATGTGGACTTGTTCAAGTGCTCAGCTCAATCTATGAGTATTCTGCACTTTCACATGAAAATCTGTAAAAACAGCTTGGGCTCTATCTTCTGATTTGTTTTTTTTTTCTCTTTATGGTTGTATTTTTTTACAATGGGGTTCAAGAACACTCTCAAGATGATCAGTAGAGTTCTTTACATTCTATGTAAGGACATTCATTTCTGGTGTGATTTACAGCCCGAAGACAAAAGTTGAGTTGGTCTTTTCCCACCTAGACACAGAGTGTAAGTGGTAGGAAATGAATGAATTCTGAAGAAGAAAGAAATGCTGGAGGAAAGAAGAAAGAATTTAGTTTCAGATGAGAGCAGGGAGAAAACAAAGATGTCAACTAACTAGTTCAACTTTAACTTTCACTAGCTGTCAATCAGAAGGATGCATAACTGTTATCCATTATATTATTGTGCCTTCTCCTTTTGCTCTGCCAAAGATTTAAAGGTGGGAAATTGAAGAAAAGTGAGAGCATATGGCAAGAGTACCTCATCAGCATATGTTGAGTACCTAATTGGAAAAAACATGTGAGTTAGAGTTTGTTGATAACCTCTGTATTCATTGTACCCTGCTGATATAACATCACTCCAAAGTTTTAGGATGAAATCCATATAAAAATTACTCAAGGCCTGCTTATGCTACAACCTTAGAACAGAGAGGGAAATTCTTAAAACTGATACAATGCATATCCTGTCCAGGAAGTGTAAACGAGGGTGGAAGGTGTCTCCAGTCTCTCTACTTCGAGTCTCATTTGGTCATTCTTGTACTCAACTTCGAGGTTGAAAGTAGTTTTAAATGTGCTTGGTACATTTACTTCAGTACTTGGTGTTTCAGAGCAGTGAAACACTAAAGTAACAACTCAGTAACAAAATGGATGTCAGTTCCAAGGAAAATGATAGCCAAACAGCTAAGGAAAAGTGATCAGAGCTCACAGGTAGCACTGTGAAAAAGAAAGCACCTACACCAGGTTTTGCATTCTCTGGGCAGTACAAGGCATCAAGCAAGCAGAGCAATTAAAAGTTAAACAGTACAGAAAAAGATTAAGTACTGGAAAAATGTGTAGAAGTGCCCTGGCAAAATATTTTTGCAATCTGAAAACAGCACCAGAGGTGAATGGAAAAGATAATGTAGTCTTGAATATCATTATTAAAAATCTCTTCCACTAGACAGACATTAAAAATAAACATTGCTGGGATCTGGAGAGAAGATCAAACACAGCCTATGCACTGGAGACTCTTCCAAGTGCTCAGTTTCTGTCTGCAGATGTAAAAGATGGAATGCTTGGAACCTGACTGCAAAATTTCAGAAGTGGTGATAATGCCACTAAATCAAAAGCCTGGTTATTGTTATGTCTTGGATTTGAAACTAACTCCTAAATGAAGGGTCAAAAATTGCTGGTCTTCTTTGGATGTTCTTTGATACAGTTCCAAGCAGATGTAGAGAGGAGTACAGCCTTGTTTTGTTGCCTGGGTAGATGTTTATCTAGGATACTTCTGAGGGGTGTGCCATTCTATCCAGTAAATAAAAACCATGCTTTCTGGGCAAAGCAATTTTACTCACCTAGATTCAGATTTCTTATATAGTTCCCTGGTACTTAATTGAATCTTTGGACCTATCTATTCCTCCAAAGAGACAGGGTATAAAATAGGCGTGTCCCCATACGCAGATCAGTATCTTATGCAAAGTCTAATGTAAACAAGTACTTCTAGCATCATAAAAATTTCTTTCACTTATGGAGGAAAAAAGAAAAAAAGTGGGTAAAAGAATGAAGGAACTCATCAGTTATTACTTCTTATTAAGGATTTAAGGTCAATGATGAAATCTCCTATGGACTCTTTAAGTAGATCTCATTGACTAGGGAACTCCTTGGGTACAATCTAACATTCCAATCTAATAGCCCAAGTCAATTTCAGTGTGTCCTTAGACATCCTAGGTGTTTCCCATATTTCTAATGTCCTAGTGAAAAAGGAAACCTCTAGCTCTTGGGAAGTGAGGAGCATTTGGAACTGCATCTAAAAATATTATTCCATTTTGGCACATGGACTGCCTGATGACAAAGGCATGTCTCTATTTTCAAAGGAGCACACCTGCCAGTCAGCACTCCCAGAAACACCTCTGCAGGGTGATTGGAGGTGTGGCAAAAGAAGAAATCACAAAATGCACAAATGAGCAAATCATGGCTTCTTTTCTACTGGTGTGAACTTAGTGCTTGCAACACTGCACTCTTGGAAATTAATTGCTCACTGATACAGCCCTGAAAAGAAGTGAAATTGAAGAAATACCCATGTTGTGTTGCTTGTGGCCCTCACCTTAGTGCTGGAAATGTCCCACTATATAGATGAAAACAGTCTTAAGTTCTTTTGTTATCTCTGCTGGATGTCCTATAATATTGCTGATTTTAGGAATTCCCTAAATACAAAGAGTCTCAGAAAAGAGATATTGTTAATTCTGTGCAGAGTGCAAGGTGGACATTTTCCACAGAGCACGCATGTCAAGGAGTAAAAAGCAAGAGAATTTATACATTGAAATCTACATAAACCCACCTATCTAGTACATAGTTACACCAACTTATTGCATGATTGTTTAGCTTGGGCCACTTTATGGAATGTGAGTCCCAGTGCCTGTGTGGGCCTCCCAGGGGGTCTTTGGTGGTCTCTGGTTTGGGGAGGTGCCCCCTACTCAGTTTTGAGCAACATTCAGTTCAGTATGCACAAAGCTCCAGCTTGAGTGCCAAAGATGTGATTTGCAACTCAGCACCACATCTTCTGAGACAACTGCAAAACAGGTCATAAAATACAAAAGCTTTCCATAAACATTGAGCAACATCTGCTTAATACACCTGATAGCATCTTTTTACATTCAACAGGGAGGTTAGAGGTGAGAATGATACCATCTGGTTCCATCTGCAACAGAGATCAAAAGAAGGGACAGGCAGTGAATTCTGCTTAAAGACTCAGAGCTTAAAAATACAGAATATTCTAATTAAAATACAGAGAATTCTGCTTAAAGACATCGATAAGACTTCCAACTGCTGGTTATTTATTTATGTGGACAACAGCTCACTTTGCTGACCATTTTTAAAAGTCAAAGAACCACTAAAAAGTAATGCTACTCAGTCGTCATTCCCTTTAAGTTCTATGAATGACAAAGTTTGGAGAGCCCTGTTGGAATTCTAGGCCTAGGAGTTGTACCCAGGGCTGCAATACAGCTCAAGGATGTCAGAGTCAGGCTCAGAGTGCAGGGCATGGTGTCTCTTGCTCCTCCACTCAGGCTGCTGGAATACACTGCTGTTCAGCAAGCTACAGAATGGAAGACTATACTGTATAGACACCTTCATTGCTGCTGTCTAGGTTAGAATTCTGCAAATGGATTGCTAATGTATTATTTTACACACCATAAAGAAAATAATTTTGAACAGAGAGATGAAATCAGTCGTTACCTTGTCACAGTGTACTGTGAATGCAATGATGTGTCCCTGCAATGGGTGTTTCTCCTCTGACTTTGCAGTGCTGCCACATCACCTGAGGGAAAATGGCTTAGAATAAGTATGTAATTTCCATTACTTCGTTCCCTGTCTGAAAACTGTGTTTAAAATTCTTCCTCCTCCCAAACAAATCTCAATTCTTTGAAATGCAGCTATCAAGAGAAAAATAACCATAAATAAGAAATAGTACTGTCTGCAGTCTAGGGATTGATGAAAAATAGAGAATGATCTCCCTCTACTTCTTTCTTAGACCCTGCCTTCTGAGAAAGATTTAGACAGGCTGTCTGAACTGAAAGGAACACACTGAGATTCTGCTGTGACCCTTCAACAGAAACCCAAAAGTGCAACAGACAATTTTTTTTTGTCAGAGCAAGCTTGTTTCACTGTAAAAGTGTCAACATCTCAGCAAAAATGACTAATTTCCAGATGAACCACTTGAAATGAAAGCCAGGGCAGGAGCAGGAAGAGTGGGGGGAAAAAAGAGGATTTCAGTAATAATCCTCAAAGGACAAATATTTCATGGGAACATAGCACACTGTAGGATCAGTGTTGCCTGCAAAATTCTTCTGCATCTCTGGGGTTGCTGAGTTAGCAGGGCTGCTTCAGAGGGCTTTAAACTAGGTTTGAAGGGGAAAGGGAGTAAGACCAGGCTCACTAGAGATGAGCTAGTGTTGTGGTGACATGGACAGCCCAGCTGAAGTGCACCAATGCACCCAGCATGGGTAACAAACAATGGGAGCCACTGGCAGCAGGAAGCTGTGACACTGTTATCACCATGGAAATGTGGTGGGATGACTGGAGTGCTGCAGTGGATGGCTGCAAGCTCTTCAGAAGGGACAGGTGAGGAAGGAGAGGCCCTGAGCTGGCTCTGTACTCTGGGGAGGGTTTCGACTGTGCAGAGCTCAGGGACAATGGGGATAAGGCTGAGTAATGTGGGTGACAATCAGAGGGATGGCAAACAAGGCAGGGATCCTCCTGGGACTCTGCCACAGATCACCCAGCCAGGATGAAGTGAAATATTCTGTCAGTGGATGTTTCATGATCACTAGCCCTTGTTCTTGTGGGAGACTTTAACTTACCCAATGCCTGCTGGAAACTCAACACAGTGGAGAGGAGGCAGTCTGGGAGGTTCCTGGAGAGTGTGAAGGTAACTTCAGACACAGCTGGTGAGGAGCCTGCCAGGGCATGCCCTGCCAGACCTGCTGTTTGCAAACAGGGAAGGGCTGTGGGAGATGTGGTGGTCAGAGACCATCTTGGGAACAGATGATAGTTTCCAATTCTTGGTGAAATAAGGAAGAGTATCAGCTAAAGCTCTACCTTGAGTATACTGGGGGCAGACTTTGTTCAAGACACCAGTTCAGACAGTCACTTGGGAAACAGCCCTTAATAACAAAGGGGTCCAGGAAGGCTGGACATAATTAAAAAGGAAACCTTAAAGATGCAGGAACAGGCCATCCCTATTTGCCAAAACATGGCCTGACTGAACACGGAGTTTTTGCTGGAACTCAGATAAAAAGGAGAGTTTACCATATTTTGAAGAAGGGGCAGGCTACTCAAGAAAAGTGCAAGGATGTCAAGAGGTCATACAGAAAGAATATTAGTAAGGCAAAAGCTCAGCTAGAATTCAATCTGACCAGTGCTGTGAAAGATAATAAAAAATACCTTTATAAATATATTAACAACAAAAGGACAACCAAGGAAAATCTCAATCACTTATTGAATGAAGAGGGGGAAAATTGTCACCAAGGATGAAGAAAAGTCTGTGTTCCTTGATGCCATCTTTGCCTCAGTTATTAACAGAAAGCCCAGTTACCCTCAGGGTAGCCAGCTCCCAGAGCTGGCAGACAGGGGTGGGGAGCAGGACAGACACCCTGCAGTCTAGGAGGAAGTAGTTAATCACCTGCTGTGCCACTTGGACACTCACAAGTGTGTGGAACTGGATGGGATTCACCCAAGCATACAGAGGGAGGGGAGGAAGAGCTCACCAAGCCACTCTCCATCATTTATCATCAGTCCTGGTCAGCCAGGGAGCCCCAGGTGACTGGAGACTGGCCAGTGTGATGTCCATCTACAGGAAGGGTTGGAAGGAGGATCCAGGGAACTGCAGGCCTGTCAGCCTGACCTCAGTGCTGGGGGGGTTCATGTAATAGATTATCCTGAGTGACATCAGGCAGCACACACAGGACAACCAGAGGATTGGGCCCATCCAGTTCAAGAAATGGCTGGATGTGGCACTTAGTGCTGTGGTTTAGTTGACAAGTTGTGGTTTAGTTGTTCGGTCAAAGGTTGAAATCAAAGGATGATCTTGCAGGTCTTTTCCAGACTTAATGATTCTATAATTAGGAGTTGTCGAGAAACTTCTTCTTTAACCTGATAAAAATGTAAGAACATTAAATGTCTTATGAAAAGAATAACTTGTGATACTGAGAAGTACCCATATTCAATACATACACATCACTAGAGTATGTCTTTCAGCAGAAAACTCCCCAAATATAATTTTTCCCACTGCAGTAAAAGCATGACCTGAAAAGAATGAAGTAACTGCTGAATCCAAGGATGTTTGTAGAATTAATTAAATTAATATCATTATTAAATGCAAGGAAATCAGAGTAGCATTAGATGCAGTTGATAATAATACAGCAGAAAATATGTTCTGTTTATACTGTTGTCAGTAGGAGTTTTTTCCCTTTTCTTAAGAGGTTCTAAATCCTATTTTTCTATTTCCAATTTGTTCAATTATCACTGATGTACTGATTCTTCTTACCATGGAATTTCCTTAATCCACATTTCTGCATCTGTGAAGAATAAATCTCCAGATACACAAAATGGTTATGCTTTGAGGGTGGAAAGTATGGTGATTCGTGCTCTTACTGGGATTAAAAGAGATCGTGTGACTCCTCCTTGAATCAAACATGAAGAAATACTCCTTTGTATGAAGTATGTAAATGAAGAAATCACCTGAATGAAATCAATTTCCAGAGAACATTAAAAAAACAGAAGAAAACACATAAGATAGGCAGACCACTCACCTATTCAAATATCTATTTCACATCTGTATGACTTCAAAAGAACTTTTCAAGTCTGAGGTAGAAAATAATAGCACCATGCAGGACCTTTTATTAATAACCTAAAGTTCTAATTTTCCAACTAAATTTACTAAATTATCTGAAGGTCTGTCCTATATCTGTTTTGATAACAAATCTATTAATCAGAAGTGTGTCTTTCCACCTCCATAATGGAATTGGGAGAATCCATTACGGTACTATCACAATGGCTACTTCTCCTTTGTTTTGTGGGTTATCACCTAAGATGGTTTTTTATAAACCAAGACCACATTATGCTGGATAACACATAAACACAGAATGAAAAGACAATGCTTATCCCTTAATATTGCAGTCTATAGCATGGCAGGCTCACTAACTCCTCTCTCCTGTGTGCAGTAAGTAAATGTGTGCATCCAGCTGTCACATTTGTCTGATCCCAGTACCTCTGCAGCAGCCTTGGAAAAGCTCTGATGTAAATTCACTGTACTTTCAGAGCAGGATGCATAGCTACTGCAACCCTGCATAGCTCCTTTCTTCAAAGCCTATTTAATAAAGGGTGAGAGGGTTTAAATCTACATACCAGCTGTGTTTTATTTGTAGTGAGTTGTACTTCATAATGGAAATGTAAACCTGCAGCCAAGGTCAGAATGCACTCTGTAGGACAACTCGTTCTTTGTGTACTTCTTTCACAACCCAGACCCTGTGATTTTTGCTGAAAAGCTTTTTATGGTAAAGATGGAGGCATAAGAAATATTTTTCCATGACAATTACAGCTCTGGTAAACTGCAGAAAACAGGATAGTTAATTAGTGTTTTGATTAGACAGCTGGAATCATAGCCATGAACAGCTCTGGTCACAGTGTTCTTAAGTTCTGCATTCCATATCAATTCAAATTACTTCAGTAATGCAAGTGCAAAGTGTTGAAATTCTATTGTGGTGTAAGTGGGGAGCTGCAAGGACTGTTCCATTGCTGACAGATGTAAATATGACCTAAAGCTATTATCTGTGTTTTATAAATAAAGTGTGATTATTCCTGTTTTTAACACTCATGTTTGCTTCTTCTATTAACCATTCATGCCTGTTCATTAGATAATGAATTAAACTGAAATGTGAAAGGAAGATGGCTAAGAAAAATCTTTGTATACTATTAACAGTACTTCATCTTTCTAAAATTTGTTGTGCCATGATTCTGTCAACTCTTACAAGCACATTTAACTTAAAACAGAAGCAAAAGATGGAGGATGACAGATGGTTATGAAAATAACTTAATGACTAAACTCCCTTGATTCTGCAAGCAAAAGTGCAAGGAAAGAGAGGTATGCACACTTCAAATCATCTTTGTGCACCTTACATAATTACCTTTTACTTGTACTAGAAAACACTCCATTTGAAATATCCTCAACCAAGGTGTTTTTTTAAGCACCAGAGGTGTTTGTTTGCTTTTCCAAGCTCAAGGAGTTTCAGTGAACTTAATTTTTCAAGGAGTCTAGAGCTCCCCATTAAACAGTAAAGACCTCTTCATGTCATATTTTTTGAGTATTTCTCAAATACAATTCTTATCATAGATTCTTGCCTGGGACAAAGAAAAGGACTTCTCTTCACTTGCATCCTCATTTGCTTCTTTCAGGGCTAGGATGACCTGCATAGTAAATTAAACCTGCAATTGCTAGGAAACATTTAAATATTTATTTTTAGTAAGAAAATACTGCACTGGTAGTTGCCTGTAGTATTTTCCAAACTGGCTAAACATTTAGAAAGCTTGCCTAGATGGATTAGCTTGTTATCCACCTCAGAGGGAAATTTATTTCTATGACAAATTTCAGGATTTTTAAAGTCAGGCTATTTATTATAACATTTTTATTTGTTCCTATTTTTGTTTCTAATGAGAGATAGGAATTAGTGATGGACTGTGAGTTTGCAGATTTTAGCCATCATGATGTAAGCCATGTCCTACTGAATCAGTTTTGGGTGAAGATGCATCTTGACATTCTTATAAGTCCTATAAGATCTCTAAACCATTGTCTTTCCTTGTTGGGTGCTATGCAGAAACAAATTTATTCTTTAGGGCATAATCCATTACAGAGACACTACTGAAGCCTCAGTTGAGTTCAGAGGTTTTTTTAATAAAGCTGAGATTCAATTTGTTCCTTACATATATGAAATTCAACATATCTACCCCAGGTGTTTAGCACTTGTAAATTAAATTCTGAATTAATTTTTTTCAGATTTTACATAAACTGAATAATGGATTATAAAGAATTAAAAATGAGTCAGAATTTTAGCATCTGTGTAAGCAAGTTCTTTGCACAGAATAATCCAAGCAATGGAACAAATGAACCCTTTACGGGTCATGACAAAAACTAATTGAGATTTTATATCCCAGCTGTATTTGAAGACACTGTTATAGTTGCTATACCTTTTTAATTGGAAAGACTGGAAGAGGTAATCAACTCAAATGACTTTTAAAAGGAATTGAGTGACCGGGTTAAATAATGACTCTTCATCCTAGAGGGTTAACTGAGTGAGCAAGTCCTGCTGGTTTTTGTGATGTGGAGACAAGGATGGGGCCAGACAGACAAGTTATCTCGCTACCAGATTACATGTTCTATCCCTGCCTGTCGATAAACTCCTGTGGTTGCAGAGCAGCTCATGTGTCTGACAGACACCGGGGGGCAGCAGGAGATTGCTGGTAAGCTGGTTAAGCCTGAACATTTTCCTAAAGTACGGCATTGCATTTATTAAACGCTGAATTGTTCAGAATTGTTCAATTTGCAAACTAGAGTCTAATAAACTCGATCAACCCCCACCCCTGACAGGTTTGTTACATGTACATACGTGGCTGTGTCACACATTATTACACCAAAAGGCCTCAGCACAATCTTGGACATGCGTCGAGAAAATGTGGACTTGGACAAGAAAATTGGTCAGTCAGTACTACCACACAGTTTTTGGCTTCTGCAACAAGTAAGGAGTTTTTTGTCTGCTGAGAAAAGAACAGAAACCCTCAAATATGTTCCCCATAATTGTGTCATAAAACATGCTGTGGTCATTGCTAACATGAGACAGGAAAGCAGAAGTGAAAGTCTGATACCCTATTTCAGCTCATGTGATCTTGCTAGTTTCCCACAAGCTAACATATTGTAAAGAAAGGAAAAGCAAAATTAAAGTTTATTTGGGCTGAGAGCAGCTCATAGATTGTTCATATGTTTGATTTTGATTTTGAATCTTTGGAGAAACTACATAAACAAAAAAGATGTAAGAGAATTGTTAACATCCCCACCCCCAGGCCATCAAACCATTGTAAATCTACCTATTACAGCATTCAGAAACTGAGGTGAAGGTAAATATTTTCCCATGCCACCCTAGCTGCAAATTCAGAAAATAAAAGGGATTAATTTATCACTCTTGCGTGCATACTTTGATGTTGTCTGTAACTTCATGTTTGCCTATTTTTTTCTTCCCAAGATCTTTGCTTCTTTTAGTGCACAGAATAAACATTACACATCTCATGATGGAGGAAAAAATGGAAAATCAGAAATACCACTGCACAAAACCAAAACATCATCTATTGAGGTAATAAGAAAATTCTCTGCATGGACCTTCATGCTGGAACTAAATGAGTAATGCTGTGGCATTCTGCCAGCCTGTTTGGACAAGCCCTAAAGGAAGCCACTCCTGTGGTTTTTAGTGTCAAGTAAGTACTGAACCTGCAGAAACGGATTTACCTTGAGGTCCCTTTCCCAACTCGGAATGCTGTGAAAGGGGAGATTAAGAATAGAGATACATTAGATAAACATTAAAGCACAGAATCATTTATGCTGGAAAAGACCCTTAAGATCATTGAGTCCAATTGTAAACTTAACCACGCCAAGTCCAACCCTAAACCATGTGCCTAAGTGCCACATCTACCTGTCATTTAAACACCTCTACGGATGGTGACTCAACTACTTCTCTGGCGAACCTGTTCCAATGTTTTACAAGCCTTATGGTGAAGAAATTTTTCCTATCATCCAGTCAAAACCTCCCCTGGAATGTCTTGAGGCCATTTCCCTATGTTCTGATGCTTGTCACCTTGGACTGGAGGCCAACCCCCACCTGGCCACAGCCTCCTTTCAGGCAGTTGTAGGGAGCAATAAAGTCACCCCTGAGCCTCCTTTCCTCCAGACTAAACAACCTCAGCTCCCTCAGATGCTCCTCATATGACTTGTGTTCCAGACCTTTCACCAGCTCTATTGCCCTGCTCTGGACATGCTCCAGCCCCTCAATATCCTTCTTGAACTGTACACAGGATTCAAACAGCAGCAGCTATTTGGTGCGGCCTCACCAGTGTTCTGTACAGGGGAACAACTCCTGCCCTGCTCCTGCTGGCCACACTATTGTTGATAGTGGCAATTGCACTATTGCCATTGGCCTTCTTGGCCACTTGGGCACAACTGGCTCCAGTTCAGCACATCAACCAGGACTTGCAGGTTCTTTCCCACCAGGCACCTTTCCAGGAATTCTGCCCCGAGCCTGTAGTTTTGCATGAGGTTGTTGTCTCTCAACGGCGGGACTCTTCACAAAATTTCCAGTTATATTCCAATCCTAGGCTTTCTAAAAAGAATATTTGCCAGAAGTTTGCAGAATTTTGAACCTTGGACGAAACAAAATAGCCTGCATCAGTGGAGAGACATAAGACTTGTAAAACTGAAGTTAAAATATTTTTGCTTGTCAGAGCTGTAAGACATGTTATAGTGAGAAGTGATAGTTGATCTAATACTACTAGATCTGGCTGAAATATTTATGTCTCTGTGTGTGTGTGTGTAAATGTTTTAAAATTTGTATAGTTCACTGAAAGAAACAAACATTTCAGATACGCTGGATTTAATCATCACAATGGTTCTTAAGTTGTTTCTATGAAGTTACAATTCCCAGGTGACAAGTCAAGACCTCCAAGCAAGTCATGAGGTGTAAGGGAGCAGTAGGTGTAAGGGAGCAGTAGGTGTAAAGCAGCAGAAGGAGCAGTTCAAGTGCCTGTGAGGTGTCCAGAAGCTCAGATTCTTGGAGGTGGGAAAGTGAGAAAAGACCATAGTGACCGATAGCAAGCATTTGCCAGCCAAGGACATGCCTTTCACTACTGGCAATCACTCAGTTATTCCCATTTTTCATGACTGGCAATCACCCCCTGACAGGTATTCATCTTTCTACAACACCCTGTTCTGGACAAGCCAAGTTCCTGGCAAGGGTTCATAGATTGTGCCAAGGACAGAGCTTGCAGAAGTTTAACCACTAATGGTTAAATTAGTACACTTACCTGTACTAATGTCCAAATACTTCTCACATACTAGAAAAATGAGAAAATCACATAACTTTCCCATTAAACAAAATTTAAAAGACTTATGCCTGGTGAAATTTTAAAAATTGTTGTCCTATATGTTCCTACAGTTCTTGGCACATCAAGAGACTCAAACCAAAACTCAAAAGATCGCAATGTGGCTTTGAAAAGACACTAACAAAAACTACAAATTCCATGTTATTCCAAATTTATTTGAGAGCTTGAAGAATCTTGCTCTGCTCTTCAAGCATTTTCCCATGGCAGTAGGTGATAAAAGATAGTTTTCCAGCATTTCACCAACTGTATTGCAGGGTTAGCAGCATTAAATTGTATATACTTTTTTTACATGCTTAACGGCATTTAGCTTTTATTTTTAAATTATATAAAAACCTCACTCTGAAAGGAGACTAACAATGATGCTGTCTGAGGAATGAATGAAGATTTTTACCCTTTGAAACACCATACACAGTAACCTTTAATTTGTCATTTTGTGTTTTTTTGTACTGTCTCCTTTAATGCTTATTACACTGGCTGCACATTTAACACTTATGTATTTCTTATTCTGTGATAATACAAAAATTTGCAGCATTCCAAAATAATATGTCTGAATATCCTTATGCAGGCAGCACATAAGGATGCATTTAAAGCAGCACTGAAAATTTCTTCTTTCAGAATTCTGAATTCAACATTCGGTTTTTTATGAGGACAATTAAATATTTTCTGTTACTTGTATAAATACTTGCAGAAGATTATTTTCCTGATGTTTGGTCTTACGCACCAGCGTAATAGTTCTCTCAAAGAAACTGATGCTTTGTATTCAGTTTGTTTTATCTTACTGTCTGGAATACAAATAAAATATTGTTTGGAATAAAAACTCCTCAAGCCAGTTAACTGACTTTTCAAAGAAAAAATATTTTAATAGCACAGTTGTATCCTATGTGTTTCCAAAGAAATGCTTCTTAGTTGTGGATCTTGCAGTATCGTGTCTCAGTCTAAAAATAAGAATGCATTGTTTCTGGCTATTTACATGTTAAAAAAGTTACATTTTTCTAGGGGCAACTTTGAGAAAAGTATAGAATTTTATAGAAATATACATGCTGCTCAGTGCTTGAATTGCAACTTGAAGCTGAAATTAGTTGGTAAATCCTTCATTCACGGGCTCACTTCAAATCTGTGAATCAAATAATTCTTGATTCTCAACTATAGTAGTCCTAAAAAATTCTTAATTAATCTGCTATCTTGTGCTGAACTAGTGGTTTTAGCAGGGGTCTAATTAAAAGATTGTGAAATACTGTGTGGAATTTTAAACTGGAAGTCATAGTGACATCAGGGTAATTGATTGTAACTTGTACCCTCTGCAGGAGTTCTAAATTGCACTGAAGAATGAGAACTCTGTATAACAGGACAGAAAGGATCTTAAAGACCCAAAAGGTATTGCCATTTATTACTCCATCAGCCTTAAGAAAGCAATATGCAACATAATCCTGTATTTTGCCAAGACCAAAAAATATGCCTAAAGTTATCCAGCTGTGTAACTCATCTTTTTATACTTCATAATAACAAAAATATTTCCATCTGACTAAATGTAACCTGTGAGTGTCCACTACATTTAGAGCTAGGTTTTTTTCTTAGGGGTGTAAATATATGTTTTGGTGAAGAATATGAGCAGAAAGATGGGGTGTGAGATGTACATCCTCAAGTTTTATGTTGCACTGATCTCAGGGGAAACAATAAGAAACCCATTGAGTAATTCAGGTTCATATAGCATATGCATGAAGGTTTGTAAGTCTGATTTTCAATCATCTTTTTTTGCCATGCAATGCTGCATGTGCAAATAGAGCTTTCCATTTTCTAATCACAATTTTCCCTGAAACTGCAGAGACTTTGAAACTCATATATAATGTTTTGAATTGTGAGACGTGTTTCCTAATCACAGAGACAGTTTAGGATGGCCTTTTCACTTGACTGAAATCATACACATCAGCAATCACTTACATCATAATTAAGACCATGATACACAGAGATACATTCTGATACCACAGCTGAGCTGTGTCTTGAGTACCTGAGCTGTGATGCTAATAGCATTTTTGTCTTCTGGCATGTTGGAAAAAAAAAAGAAAATAAGGCAGGGAGTAGATGGGAATGTCATGTAGTCAGCACAGTCCAGGGCATGAGCAGGTGGAGAGCAGCCCCAGGGAGAAGGACTTGGGGCTGCTGCTGGGTGAGAGGCTGGACATGACCCAGCCATGGGCACTCCCAGCCCAGAAAGCCAAACGTGTCCTGGGCTGCATCCAAAGCAGCGTGGGCAGCAGGGGAGGGAGGGGATTCTGCCCCTCTGCTCTGCTCTGGTGAGACCCCACCTGGAACCCTGCATCCAGCTCTGGGGTCCCAGCACAGGAAGGACATGAACCTGTTAGAGTGAGTCTGGAGGATGCAGCCCAGAGGAGGCCACCCAGATGATTGACTAGAGATTGAGCACCTCTTCTGTGAGGAAAGGCTGAGAAAACTGGGATTGTTCAGCCTGGAAAAGAGAAGGCTTCAGGGAGACCTAATTGTGGCCTTTTGGTTCCTGAAGGGAGACTACAGGAAAGATGGAGAGAGACTATTTACAAAACCATGCGGTGTTCTTAAATGTTGCAGTCAGTAAGCTTGTATCAAGCAAAGTCAGTGACTTCCCATATGCCTACCACTAATTTTTAAATCCCACAGTTTATTTTAAAAAAAGTCACAATTCAAACACAAACATCAGACAGAAACATTTCATCAGGCACAAACTAAAAATAAAAAGATGAGTCTGTATTCCATCTGACCAGGTAGAGTGCATGGTATTTGCACAAGAATGGCATTTTTGGGATCCCAGCAAATGACTACAGAGTACTAACCTATGTATCTTTCTTTCTCCAGAAATGCAGATTTTTGCACATATGCCTAAAGAGACTGGGACATGAATTTAATCCCATATTTCTTCTCAATAAACAACTGGAATGACACATCATGCATCAAATTTATTGAACCTCATAATTTTATGGCATCTCTTTGAAAATGATAGGTTTGATACATGTTGTTTGGTCTCAGAATAATAATTCATTAAAAAAATCAAGGACAACATAGCAAAGGATATAAACAAAAATGTGCAAAATATCACCTTGCATGAACAAAGCTAATGAAATTCTTATTCTCAAAGAGTGATATAAAAACCTGAAAGCAGTTATAGCTTAAGTAGTAACAAGAAAATGCAAGCCCCCAAATTTACAAGCATGTTCTACCTCCCCACTTCCCCCAAAAGCAAAGTGAGCCAATATATTCTCTCTCATCAGTCTGAAGCACCAACTCCAATCTGGCTCATAATTAGAGAAAATTAAATTTGGTGTGGGTTCCAACTGACCCAATTAAGTTGCTGGCCAAATGCTCTGTGGGTTGTTCATCCCACTAGAAATCACAAACATGGTGAACAAAAAAATTTGCACAGCTCTTTCTGCATTATCAGAAGCTTCTAAATTGCACTCACAGTACAAAATTGGCCAATGTATAAGAGGTTTTCTCTCAGCCTAAGCATCCATGCTGTTCTTTTGCTGAAAAATGCATTCTCACACTGCTCATGTAATATAAAATAAATGCCATGAGAAGGTGGAAAATTGTAATGCTGCTCATGATCAGCGGAGTAAATACAACCAACGTTTGTAATAGCCGCAGTAGCAGGAAGCAACCTAGACTTAGTAGGTCTTATCCTGATATGGGTAATAATAAGTCATTCATCTTTTAAGAAATCAGGGAAGTTGAAAAGAAAATGGGTTCTTTTAGGGGTTAGCCTTAGATTTGTCCCAAAGTTCCCATGCTTCATCCCATTTGTTTACAAAAGCAATCATATGGCAGTCCTGATTTTGCCCTCTGGCCCTTCTCTTGCCATTTCTTCTTCGTAGTTGCTTCGGTGGTGACCATCCCACTGCCTGTCTTGTGACTGCCCTCTCAGCAACACCCATCTGCAGTGACCTTTCTCTTCCTGTCTCAAGCCAAACCCATGGGCTGAAGCATTGCTGGGAGCTGGATCTTACCCATAACTGCTCCATGGATAAAGCAGTTCAAAATGTATACACATCTCTTCAGATAAGAAGTTATCTGATACAGTGACACTTTACCTGCTGGAGTTGTTTTACCTTTCTGTTTCCCACTATATCAGGAAATGCAAAAAAGTGTCAGGTTTGTATGTGCCTTTCTCATACAGAGAGACAGATCCCTAGGATAGATCTTGGATAGATATCTTAATCTTCCCTGCCAGAGCTGTTCCATTTACAGTACTTGACCTAAACCTACACACAGAGAATTAGAGGAAGAGTTAATAAGTAGAATACCTATAAAATCCAGCATGTTTTCAGATTTGTTCTTTATGGTAGGTCAAATACCTAGAACATATATTGGATTCAGGCATAATAATTTGATGAAAATTCAAACTATATCACTGCTTGAATCTAAAATGTCAGTTTAGTCTTCATTGTATTAAAAGGACCTCAAATAACTTTAGAAGTTTTACAGAAAAATGTTTAGTTTGTTTTTTTAGAATTAAAATGCATTTCAACTCATTATTGAGTAACTAAAAAGAAAGTGTTGTTTTGAAACATCTTTGAGCAATGTGCATCCCAGTGCACACATGACAGTCTGTAAGGAAAGACACAAAGTGCATTGTCTTGTCAAGTTTCCAAAAAAAAACACTACAAAAAATGAAAAGTATTTCTAAATCAAGGAAAAGAGAAGAAGTGCCTCTCACCACAAAAACTACACATCTGTCAGTGTATTAGAAGAAAATTAGTATATATTGAAAACCTGGAAAGCAAAGTACATCGCTGCAAGCTTCTTTACCTGCAATTGATCACTGTTGCTGAAATGCAGCTGCATTATTTTTCCTTCATTTTAACTAATGTGGAGATTTTAGTTCTAGCTGTGTTTCCCCAGATTTTGTTTTAGTTTAATTTTTGTATTGATTTCAACATTTTTCATTTTTTAATGGATACCTATCTGAATGTTTTACACTATCTTCCTGGCACCAAGATTTATCTTTGGTGCTTGGAAGCAATCGATACATTTAAGTACCCTAATGGAGGATTTCAGTAAGCTTTTCTTACTTTGGAAGTTTATGCTACTCTTCTATGTGACGTGTTACACATATCTAAGCATTGGATACTTTCTTCCTGATTAATGGAAGAAATCCATTATTATATTCCATATGGATATATGGTTTAAAAGATGCATATGCCATTTTAACATACTAATATTAATATTCTTTATATCACTTTTGAAAATGCTAGGTATAATATTTGATACAGTTTTCTGACTAAAGCACCTATTTCTAAAATAATTATGCACTAGTAGAAAGACCAAAAATCCAGATAGTTACTTCTTTTGAGAATAGAAGGTTTAATCTGTGAGAGTCATATCATATGTCTTTTCTATATCCAATAGAAATCTGAAGTCTTTGCAAGGAATAGAATTCTTACAGACTACTGCTACAGGCCAAGTGGGTCTCTGGTATAGTGATTATATGGATTACAAACACGTGCTTCAGAAAGAGACAATTTCAAAATAGAGTGATGTCATCTGTCTTCCTAACAGTCCTTTTGTATGTCTCTCATGGTTAAGGACTCCCTGCCATGAAACTATTTGGCTCTAATGTTTTTCATTTGTTTTTGTGGCTGCACCACACAAAATCAATTCCAAGCAACAAAATAAAATTTTTTTTGAAAGCAGAAAACAGTCATGAGTTTTATGTTCTTACTACAACCCTGCTATTTACAAGAAAACCTATTACAATGACAAATAAACGCAGAGTCCAGAAGGGAGTTCTGAGAATCAAGGGTCAAAGCTTCTGGGCCTTATATAAGCATAAACTTGCAAAAACACTAAACCAGTTTTGTTTCTCATTCTCCTCACCTTTTAAAAGAAAGTCATACTAAGAAACTTCATAGGGATGCTGCAAATTTTGATTACCTGATACGCTAACGAGTTTTAATATTGTAAGAAGTGACAAAATGTTATTAGTTCTTTTAAAATTAAGAATTCAGTTTTTTTTTTTTCTTTAAGAATGTATGTCTTTCCAGTAAACTAATTGGCTCCATATGGCAAAAGCCTGCGCAAGAGGCACTGAAGACAATGGCATAAATCAAGGGCAATGTTAAGGACCTTTACAAATCATTCCAAAATTGTTAAGAAATGTGATTTTTTGCTGCAAGATATTTTCTGTGGTGTGTTTCCACTTAGCACACAGATTGTGTACTACACCCAGACATATGCAGTTCTCTTGATGTGCATTTCCTAAGAAGCCCGATGCTGAGAGCACAGCTTTGTTTAGCTTAGACACAGTTGCGCCAGCAAATTCTCTGCTTCACCTTATGCAGTACATTGCTCTAGAAATCTGCTCAGAAATACATCAACATGATCGTACATGAACAACTCCTCCTAACTTCCTCATAGCTGAAACCTCACGCCACATCATCTAAATTTTATTTCCGTACACCATTGTTCTTCAACAGTTTTAACTGATAGATCACCTAACATTTCTGAAATACTCGTACATAACAGTGTGCCTCTACTCTTAAGCAGCAGGCAAGAGACCTGAGCACTGCTTTGTGTCATACACACAAACTAGATGTTATTACTATATTGAAGCATGCTTTATCTCAAAATTAGAAACAACTAAATGTACATTTCAGCAACAACAAAACAAACAGACAAACAAAACATGATGGTCTGGAATGCCAGAGGATACCCACAGTACTCACTAACTACCAACTTTCCTCCAAGGCACTTGCTGTTTCTCTGATTGCAGTATTTTTATGGATTATCTTCTCCTGCCTTACTATTAACCTTTGATTTATCTAAATGGGATAAATAACACTGCAGATGTACTAATGATGTTCCCATGAGAGAAAGAAAATACAGATAGCATCTGGAATCAGGTGAGAATGGGGAGAAGGATTTAAGCCTGTTGGAGGGATGGGGGCAAGGGAGACAATTATAAACAGTATGTGTTTGCTTAAGGGAGGTCCATACTGGTATCTTGCACTCATTGAGTTCAGCACTAAGCCTCCGTAGTCTTCAGGACATGCTGGCTTGTGCTTCCACCAAGAGGAAGAGTTAGTGCCCTCAGGGGAATTTCTGAGGCTGCAGCCTATAAATCACATTAGGTTGTACAAAATGCCAGGTTCAGTTCACGGGATTCTTGTGGACCTTGGAGGCAAGTCAGGTCTGCTGTGACATAAAGTGTACCTTGTAACATACCTCTGCCATGTTAGCAGAGAGAACACATTTGAAATCTCTATGGAAAGAGGGGATCCTTTGCAATTTTTTATGCCAAATGGGTACCAGACTCCCTGTTTCTATTTTAAAAGCTGCTACTGTAATTTTGTTCCCTTTTTACTTCCTTTTTTGGAAGGAAAGAAGTCGTAAGTGCTGTCACTTTGGCTATAGACTACTTCTTCATTTGTTTGAAAAGGGTTACAAATGCCTTTGTTTACTCCCCTGCATTTCTTGCCATGGAGGACTGCAAAGAATACTTGAAACAAACCCTTGAAGCAGCAGTTTTATTTCTGGAAAAAATCTTTTCCATTATTCACTTGGAGCAGAGTTGAGCTGCTGTAGCATTTATTACATTACTCTCTGTGAACTGCAGGTAGAAGAGGGGAACATGCAAAATGTCTGCTTTTCCTTTCTCTTCCATTATACCTGTGTAAAATTAGAGAAGACTCAAGTTCTCTGCAGAAGTAAAAATGCTTCTGAGCCGATTCTAAAATATACACACACTTAAGCAGTTCTGTAACTGCTTTTGTTTTTGTCCTTTCTGAAGCTCAGAAGGCAAGACCCAAGACTGCATATTCAAAATAAACAAAAAACTCAAAAAGAATGTGAAAGAGAAACAAATATTCATACAAGGGGGAATTCTGAGATCTGAGACAGGTGTAAATACAGCTGCAAGGGAAATAACTGACTCCACTAAAGCTTAGCATTCTCTGCAGTGGAGGCACATATTCTCAACTAGTTTCTCAAAAAGTGCTATACTAGGTTATACCACTAGAATTCACAATTTCCCTGTACCTGGAACATATATAGCTATACTTACTGAGTATGCTGTGAATTTACCCATTTATTTTCATTAATTACATTAATTCTTTAAAATGCTACTTTTTTAATCACTAGCTACTACTGACAGTTTTTGTCTGGTTATTATTTTGAGAGCTGTTTACTTCCAATTGAAAGAGGAGTTTCAAAATAATCAGTAATTTAAAGAATAGCATTAAAATTCCTGTTTAAAAAAAAAGCTGAAGAGGTACTCTTGCAATATATTCATATGATCATGCACTAGAAACTGAAAATTGGAGCCAGTTATTTTCTGAATGGGACACTGCCAGGGAAATTGGAGTCAAGGGTGAACTGCTATGACCATTCCTGTCATGGAAAGCTCCCAAACACTGGCCTACAGTGCCTGGAGATATATGAATCTGTCATTCAAAGTGAAGTGCTGTAAATGCTCCAACCTCTAGGCCTTTTCAAAGAAATTAAATATCTGTTATAGTTAATATTCCATTATTTTAATAAAAAGGATGAACGGTGAGAACTTAATTCTTCTTATTAATTGGTGACATATGCAAAATATAAGGTCAGGGATATAGACAAGTCAAAATATTCAGAATGGCTTTTCCACTACTTAATAAGAGTAGAATGAACTTTTGCTTTACACAAGAGAAGCAGAGGAACAGTAGCATCATCAAAAGATCTAGTTAAGTGGCTAAGGGTAATGCTAGCTGAAATTTCAATAGAGAAAATATCTGGTATACGGCCGTATACATTGGAATTTTCAATATTCACATTTTCTGTTTCTTGAACAAATTCAGGCTCAAGTATGTATGTTCTGCCACCTTGGCATTTTTCATTTACTTCAAATACACTCTCCTATGTTCTTTAGTTTATCTGTGACATTATACAGGGTGCTGCACTGTTAAACTGCAGCTGTTTGGGATTTAATGATTGTTATAATATAAAGTGAGTAAGCAACACCCACTACAGTTATGGCTAAGCTTTGATTTCCAACCCCCATGTGTAGCCATTAAATTAACCTTAAATGATTGATTAGCTCAAATGAAGTAGGATCTGGGTTGATAAAGGTCAAACACCATCTCCCTTTTTCTGTTTAAGTCTGAAGTCTTGCATTTGAGTTTTTAGCACTGGCACCATAACTAACCTGCCATTTTCTGCTGACAAAGATTCTTTAGCATTATAACCTGGTGGCATTTTTTAATAATTTATTTCTACTACTAAATATCATAAACAACACAGAAGAGAGGCATATATGTATACTTTTAAAAGAAATACTTTTAAAATATAGAAAAATGAAAATTAAAAATATTCTGTATTTGTTGCAAACTGGATCTCACTTGATGAAGCCATATTTTAATAATTGGTAATTTTAATAACCAGTTCTTGTCCTTTGACTACTGACTGATCCCAAGATCTAAACCCTAACACACTGATTTATGAGTGTCTTTGAAATATGGCATCAATGTTGACCTCACCGCATGCCTGAAACATCACTGAATGTGTTTTTCCTTTGTAGGGTAAGCAGAGAAACAAGAAAATCTTTCTTCTAACTCATTTCCCATCAGAAATCAACTAAATGACCTTCTGAACCTCTAAATAGTGGCTCAAATTTTTTTAAGTACTGCTGTGAGCCAGCAAGATTTCCCAAGTGGCCCATATATGCATTCTCCTTGATGCTAACATCCCTCTTCAGATTGAAAGCATATACCATTTTGACATACAAATAGGCTTCCTTGTTCCCTTAATCCTCCTAATGGATTAGTCCGAGACTATTATAATGGGATAATTTTCAATATTGTCTCACAGACTTTGCAGGCTGTATATTATGATCGGAATCAATCTGATTCATTTATCTGATCTGTTCATTAATAACAGGAATATTCAGTTAATCTTTGAGTTTTATGATTAAATTAATTATTTGTGACTTTGCAAAAAGTAACTACTATTTTAATTAAATCAATAAAAGGATGGTTGAAATTATTAATATTTTAATAGAATAACATCTCCATCAGTGACAGAGAGAGGAGGATCAAGTGCACCCTCAGCAAATTTGCAGATGACACTGAGCTGTGCAGTGCACTTGCCACTCCTGAGGAATGGGATGCCATCCAAAGAGACCTGGAGAAGCTTGAGAAATGGGTCCATGAGAATTTCACAAGGTTTAACAAGACCAAGTGCAAGGTGCTGCACCTGAGTCAGGGCAAACCCCGGTACCAGCCCAGGCTGGGGGATGAACAGATGGAGAGCAGCCCTGGGGAGAAGGACTTGGGAGTGCTGGTGGATGAGGCTGGACATGACCCAGCCATGTGACATTTACCTAAGTTTGATTAGATTAGCTCAAATATTTTCATGTACTTAAAAATATAAAACCTTATAAAGAAGTGTCCCAAGACTACTTTGAGCAGAAAACCTAAATTAATGTCTACTCCTTGATGTACTGCTATAAAAAACAGGGGTAATGTGTGTGTATCACCTTCTTCAATTCACAAAGAACAAAACTTTGATCTTGAAGGACAACTGGCTATCATATTTTCATAGAATTTACTTGAAAAGTATTGATAGAAATGATGGAGAGCACATCTTCCTCATTGCACTGATAAATCTGAAGCAAACCCATTACGAAACTTTTAAATGTGTATCACTCTTATGGCTGTATACAAACTAAACACAAATAAAATTGGTTTCCAAAACTGCTGGCAAAAAGTAAGAAATTACCAATATGCTGCAGCTGTGGGTGACAAAATTACACAGAATTATGTTTACGCATGTTAACCTGAACAGTTGCAAGTAGCTACTCAGACATTTACACAACTAAGGCAGCTGCAGGTGATCTCATGGACTAATCTTTCCATTTTTGTCACTAATTGTTGCTGTATGCCTTTATATGTTACACATCTTATCCATAGCAGCAGCCTGTGCTGCTTGATGTAATAATTTTGACCTTTTGTCTAGATAATTAAAGAGATGGTCTAACTGATGTGTATGTCCTTTTTAGGCAAAAGCACTATGCTCTTCTTCCCTGAAGCTGCAGATGGATGCAGATAGGGAATTCAATATGAGGGAGTATTGACAAATAAGAATGTTAAATAAGTAATTTACATTATATACTTCCACTATTCTTCCATAATAATTTCACATAATAATCTATTTTTTATTTTGAAAACAGCACGTTATATCTTATGACATAGATTCTTCTAGTGAGCTATGCATTTCGTATAATACAAAAAGAAAATGTTCTTGAGTTCCCAGCTCAATATCCTTCCCCCCCATCCTTGCTGAAACACGTCAAGTTTCTCTGCAACATCATTACGTAAAAATCCAAAATTCAATTATATATTTTAAAAGGGATCATGAAGAAGAAACTCTATATGTTCCATATCTGGCAGCAACAGCAAACTGTTCCAGCTACATAGAATATTTCTACAAGCAGATTTAATACAGCAGATTAGCAAATAAAGAGTGTTAAATATTTCTAAATAAACTCAGAATCACAGAATGGTTGAAGCTGGAACCTATGGAGGTTGTCTTATCCAAATTCTCTAACCTAGCAGGCCCAGGACCATGTCCACATGGCTTTTGGATGTCTTCAAGGAAGGAGGCTGCACAACTTCTCTGGGCAACCTTTTCCCACACTCAGTCAGCTTCAAAATGAAAAAATGTTTCCTGATGTTCAGGAGTAACCTTTCAGATCTCAATCCACTGCCTCTTGCCCTGTCCATTAAAGAGGATGTAACGATCTTCAGAGAATCAAATAGATGTAAGCTAGTTATATTTATTTTGTTGTAGCATCCAACTGAAATATGTAGCTCAGGAGAATCCCTGGAAAAAAACATTTGGCTCTTCACAGAGAAAGAAAGACATGAATCTTGCAATTAATGCAGAAAAATTATCAGTACTGTCAACCATTCTTGATGAAGAGGTTGTCATTTGACATGTCTTTAATTCCAAAGGTGTGAAATATTGCCTTTAGACAAAACAAAAAGCCTTTTTTTTCCAAAATTTAGACTTCAAATACAAAAGTCTTTGTATCAGGTATCACAAATATTTCATGCAGTGCAGTGAGTAGGCCCTGATGATTTTAATTCTCTTTCAAACTTTATTGAATGTGCTGCTGCTCAAATTGCTGCTACAGCTAATTACTTTCCATTTCCAGCATTACCATTTCTTAAAACATAAATTATTTATTGTTCCTGCTGTTTTGACATGGGGAAGGTAATAGCCATGTAACAGTGTTGCAGAACTAAGTCCGTGTGCCTGCTCTGGTGTTGTCCCAGAAGGCAGCCTACATCTTCTGGCACCAGCCCTGGAGAGGTGGTGATGGTGGTGCCATTGTATGCAGAACACTGGCAGTAGCATTTGGTGACAATGGCAGTGCAGGATTGGCATGAAAAGGGCTGTCCCTGGCAGGGGAGCTGCCAGGTGGAATACAGAAGGGAAGCATAAGGGGGCAGGGGCTGCCCATGGTGATGGAGGGTGGCTGCTCTGGACTGAAGTTAGGGATGCCACCAGACCAAAGCACACTCCTGTCATCTCATTCCTCTGCCACTGAGCTGTACAGTTGCCATAATCCACAGGACAGATAAGAAGGCACCAACCCCTACCCTATAGTGCTCCCACAGGGAGCTGAAACTCCCTAAATCCTCAGGCAAAGAGACCTCTGTGCCTTCATTTCACTGGGTATCCTGTGGCCAAGCTGCTGGCACAACCTCTAGTGAGGTAGTGGACATATCAGAGTGGGTGGAATGCTGGGCAACCAGCACAGTTCCCACAAGATTGGTGTCTCTTGGCCATCATAGAGGCAGGTAATGGACAGCTTTGGTGTGAGGCTGGGAGAGCCACGGACACAGCAGCAGCAGCTGCTGGCAGCATCAGATGTGGTTGCTTCATTTGGTGGTTCTCTTGCCTTTGATGGCTGAAGCCCAAGACAGGACCATGAGCAGATCTTCTGTCCTCTTCTTCCTTCGCCACTCAGCCAAGGAGTGTTGCAACCTTCTGCAGGTATGCTTACCTAACTGTAAAGAAACACCCTCTTCCGTTCCTCTACATCTTATCTAGGATCCTGTGATAGATAGCATCATGGTGTGACAGGCAGCTGGAAGGTCCCCAGAGCCACGGAGAGAAGAAACTCTCCAGCATACACAAAGTTTATAGATGGAAATTTTCTGACTTAGTAAGCTATTTTTCCTCAACCTAATTTCCCTGAAGGCTAGTGAATCTATTCCGCTGCAACAAATAAAGTAAAACAGTATGTGGCTACAGGATTCTTCATTCAAAAGACAGAAACCAGCATACAAACACCTTATACATTTATTCTGGATGTGTGTATACACATTATTTCACAATGCATGTGAAATTGAGCAATGGTAAGAGCATGTAAATTTTTGGATACAAAATTATATTTTGAACAAACCACAGTGCTAAACTCCTTAATTGTGCTATAACTGTACTAAATGCATGATCTTAAAAGAAAACTGCAAAAGGGACTTCTAGTTAATTCTAAGATTCAAGCACAGAGAAGAAAAAATGTTACGTATAAGAAAAAGCAGAATTTCTTATTTACAAGGTCAGTAAATTAGCAACACAAAGAAAAGTTTAATCAGATTAATAGTGTAATACATACATGAAATTGGACAATATCTGGTAAGCACCATATAAATTGACATAATGTATCTCAGTATTCAACAATCTCTAATAGTCCATAATCCAGTTTCCACTTACTAAAGCCATCCTTGAATAATCTGGGGAAAAAAAGTATTTTTAAGTTCAGCAAGAATGTTCATAATTATATGAATGAACTCAATTATTTCACTTAAAGAACTTGGAAGAAAACAAATTGCCACTGTACATTCATTATGCTTTTTTTTGGTTTCATAGTAAAGGATAGTATTCCCGACAGCTCCCAAGCTAGAAATCCCTTCTGCTGGAAAAAAGATAAAGTTCAAATATTGAGAGGCAGTGATCAGTGTGCCAAAAATGAAGTAAAAAAAAAAAAAAAAAAAAAAAGAAAGCACTTTGTTATTTTGTCTTTTCCTTCATCCTGTAGTCTTCTCATTTGTTGTATCTGTTGTTTACACTCCTCTTGTAATGACTGTCTAACTGTAGATTCAATATAAAGTCAAAAATTTCATTCTCAGAATTTGAAGTAAATTAAAACTCATACCATGGCTAGGGAAGGGAGATGTTAAATCACTTCCAAAAATAGAGTTTTGATGAGTTTTAGATAATTTTTAAAGATGCTTGATTTTCCAATACCTCTTCCTGGAATTCTCAACATTTGATATTAGCACTAGGTTACTTTTAATTTCCCTGCATTTCTGTCCTTGTCCAGTTCCCCCTCTTTTTTTTCCTTCCAATGGTTTTAAAAGCTAAATTTCGTTTGTCATCTTTTGTATCAAAAATCGTAGATAGAAATTATTTAGTACTAATCTAACTCAATTAAATTCATTAGAACAAGGATGACCCTTGAGATTCCTATTATCATTCTTAAAGTGTAAAATGCAAGGCATTTCCTGTAAATATTAATTAAAACTATGTAGGAATTAAAATATTGTAAGCATAACAACAACAAATATGGTACAAGAATATTAATGTAAATTTTAAAATAATCACAAACTAGGCAATGTCGAAAATTAAATTTTGTCTTTTACCCTCAATTTGTTTTCACTGGATTTTTGTGCATACATTTTTTCTTTTGGTTATTAATGTATTTGATGAATTCTCATTTGAGAAACTTCTTTTAAAACTGGATAGTAACAAGGACCTAAGAACAATTATTAGAATACTTATTATTTATATTCAATGTAATTATTTAGTATTGACTTCAGGAGAATTCAAACCCAGTTACAGCCAGCATCCCTCTGCTTACCAGTTTTCTTTCACAAAGATTAATAAACAAACAAAACCTCTATTCCAAACAGTTCATAGATTATGGCACCAGTGATGTTACTAATGCCAAATTAAGATGATTTGTGCTAGTTTTTTTCTTCTGTAGCTGCTATATGGCATCATATAAAATGGTTCTGAAGTAGTGCTAGGGACAGCAAAGAAAAAAACAAATTTCAGCCACTGAAATCTATGAACAGTGGCAACACTGCCCCAAATACATCAATAATTTACTCAGATAAAGCTGCAATAGTTTGTGCTGAATGTAGAAATGGTCAAAAAATCTACTGGTGAACTGAAAACAAAATGACAATATATTCTAGTTTCACAGGATTTTGTTGCCAATTTCAACAAATAAGAAGCAAAAAAAAAATGCTCCTCTCAAACCAGATGAGAAAATATTCTTCCTTTGAAACTACAACCCCATCTAGTGGGACTTCTTTCTAATAGCTGATAGGATTTGATCTTTTCATTACTCTGAGTATTTTGTGTTAGTAAAGACGATCAAATGAAAGTGGGAGATTCCCAGGTTTTGTCTACACCAGATCACTCCTTAAAGGATTCTGTCTTTGCTACTGTTATGATTATATCATCAATTACAAAGGGTTGGCACATGCAGGAAGCTATCCACTGTATTACCTGGATGAACTCTAAAAAAACCTTAGTGCAACACTGTGGAAAAAATATGGTTTATGAGATATTTGATTATATTAGAAAAGTATAATGTAGAAGTAGTGTTGGTCAATGGTCCCTTGAGTACTTAGCTTGCATGAATTTCCTGCAAAGTTGTCTTCCCTCATTGAAATTAATAAACAGCAAGGGGACCCAAGAGCATAAAAGAATGTAATTGTACTGTAGTGAATGTTGAGGACTAGGCTATGATGAATTTGAGCAAAACAGTCATGAATTTTTGCAGTGTACACAGCTAAATTGCAGTATGAACATATTACACTGGTTTTGTTCCTTGTCTTTAATGACACAAAGAAATTGAAGAGTAAAGACGGCTCATTGGTACTAAACTCTTCTCACTGGAAACTATGACGTATAGAGAAGGGAGAGAGTGGAGGGTGTTTCTGGTCCCTCATACTTATAGTTCATTGTTGGGAAATGGCCATCTCTGGCTGCACAGACATAAAGTATAAGTGAGCAATCCAGGCCCCATAGACAAGAGTTAGGCCTCTGCTCAAGGCTATTCTCAAGACAGCTGTGGGAAAGGGAGACATGAGAGCCGAAAACAAGCTGCAGGTATCCAAAGATTAACTTGGCAGAAGAAACCGTTATTGTAGCCTTCTGATAATAATGTAGTGCTCTAATTAGAGAAAGATCCCGTGTGAAACTTCCGTAAGTAAATAATATTTTGAGCACGTAAAGTAGTATAAGTATGTGCACTGTCTGACAATAAACGAGCTTGATTTATGATTCACATTGGATCTACGTCTTGCTTCTCTCACCACCAACAGTTCATCACATTACTATAACATATAGCAAGTGCCTGTGCTGCAGAATAAGCTGGCCCACCTCTTGCACACACTATTGTGCCATTGATAGAAGCCCTCCTCTTGTTTCATTGACAGCTCACTGAGTAAGGCTATCTTCATCAGCACCCTGCCAAGACAGAGCACTCTCACAAGATGCAGGGATCGCTTTCACAAACTCTGTTGACTCAAACAATGTAATCTTCTGCATTCAAATGATTCTGTAATCTTTGGTATTTGTTTGATCAGTAATTCTGGTTATCAGCACTAACATACCATTTATCACCAATTTTCAAAAGGGCACATCCAGTGAAATAAATGGGGCAGTTACACTTTTTTCAGACCAGCCACTGCATACTTGGAAAGTTGGTCAGACAGTGCAACTGTGGTTCCTGTGTCAAAGGCTCCGAGTCTGTAAGACTGCCAAGACTTGAGACTTGAAACTGAAGAGCAGATATGTAGAGCTACACCAAAGTTCCACCTATCCTTGCTTGGAGACATTAATGTATGCTTATGCAAATAGCGGAAAACACAATCAACAGCAGAGTTCTGACAAACTCCCCCACCCTTGTGCAGCCAACAGCTTGGAAGACTTTGTACTGGTTAACAGTTCTTGAAAGAGTTTTATTCCATAAACTCATGTAATTATCTTTTAAATCACTTGTACTTTTTTTAACCTAAATATTCTGTAGAAATGAGTTTAATGATTTAGTTACAATTTGACTGGAAAAGCACTTGCTTCTGTTGGTTTTAAACTTGTTTCTTGATAATCCCATTTAATGCCTCCTTTTCCTGTCTAACAGAATATCAAACAATGCCAGCACTTCCTCCATGCCAGTCAGGATTTTATAACTGCTGTTGTATGATTCCCTTCCCTCTGTTATCTCTCATATACGAAATTCATTCCCTGACTCTTTTGTTAATTACTTCCTTTTTGAGATGGACATACAACAGCATAAAGACTTAATGGATTCATGGCATACTGTAGTATTTTCAACTTCTTTCCCATCTAGCTAATTCCTAATATTTTCAAAATGTCTATTTTCATTTTCAAACACTTTTGAGCATTCAGAATCACAGAATTGTTAGGGTTGGAAGTGACCTTTGGAGGTCATCTGTCCAATTGCCCTGCAAAGGCAGGGTCACCTAGAGAAGGTTACAGAGGAATGTGTACAAGTGGTATTGGAATGTCTCCAGAGAGGGAGACTCTATGACCTCTTGGGCACTTAGTTCCAAGTGCTCTGCCAGCTTCAATGTAAAGAATTTCTTCCTCATGTTGAGGTAAAACTTCTTGTGTTTTTGTCTATTGTTCTGTGTCCTGTCACTGGACACCACTAAAATCTGGCACCATTCTCCTGACACCAACCTTTGAGATATTTATATGCATTTATAGAGAGATGCCCACTCAGCCTGCTGGAGACTAAACAAGCCCAGCTCCTGCAGTCTATTCTCATAATAGAGATGCTCCAGACCCTAAATCATTTTTGTGGCCTCCACTGGACTCTCTCCAGTAGCTCCATGTCTCTCTTGTACTGAGGAGCCCCGAACTGGACACGGCACTCCAGATGTGGCCTCACTAGGGCTCAGTAGAGGGGCAGGATCACCTCCCTTGGCCTGCAGTAAGGAAAGAGTTAATGACATTTGTAGTATGTGCCTTAGGTTGCAAAACTTGTTGTAGAAAACACCAGCGGTCCCTAAACACAAACAGCAAAATAAATAGTTTCAGTTCTGTCTTTGCCTGAGCAGAACAGAAACTGGTACTTTTCACTGCAATGTTCTGCTGCTGTACATTATATAGCTGCCAGAGGAGACCTCAATGACCATTGAATCAAGACTGGAGCACGTGTGATAGCCGAAGCCATTCCTCGTCTCCCTCTCATGGTAACGAGGAACTGACAATTACTCCTACAAAAGAGGAACTGAAAGCCACTCCTACCTTCATTTCTAGCCCATATAAGGTACTATATAAGTTACTCAGGGTGAACCAGGGTGTGAGTATCCAGCACCAGGAGAAGCCCAGGGCACTGAACGACTGATGGGATGATCCTGCATCTATGGTGGTAACTATCTTCTACTTGCACTATCTCTCTGCTTCTCCCTCTCTCTCTCTCTCTTTGTTACACAAGCAATTTTGCAAAATAAAGCCTGTACTGTTGAACTGATGATGTTGAACATTTGATCTTATTTGCACCTTAATTTGGGCAGAGGACTTTAACATCCATTGAATCGTAACACCTGCTGGCCACACTCTTCCTGATGCACCCCGGGTTACCACTGGGCCTCCTGGCCACAAGGGCACTGCCAGGTCATAGTCAACTTGTGATCCACCAAGACTCCCAAATCTCTTTCTGTAGAGCTGCTCCCAAGTCCTTTTCTGCAGAGCTGTTCTCTTCTGCAGAAATGCTGGCACTTGGGGTTATTCCTCCCCAGGTACAGGACCCTACACTTGCCCTTGTTTAACCTCATCAGGTATCTCTCCACCCAACTCTCCATCCAATTAATGTCTTGCTGAATGGCAGCATAACCTTGAGTTGTGCCACTTCCCCTCATTTTGTATCATCATCAGACTTGCTGAGGGTACACTCTATCCCCTTTTCCAGGCTGCTGGTAAACAAGTTGAGTAAGACTGGACTCAGTATTGATCCCAGGGGAAAACCACTGACTGCAGGCCTCCAACTGGATTGTAGTCTACCGATCACGATCCTGTGAGCTCTGCCATTCAGCCAGTTCAGGATCCACTTCACTGCCCATTCACCTTACCCACATTTTCTGATCTTACCTATGAGGATGTTAATGGAGACACTGAGAAAAGCTTTGCTGAAGTCAAGGCAGACTACATCAGCTGCTTTCCCGTTGTCAACCCTTCTGCCATGTCATAGAAGGCTATCAGATTTGGTCAAACATAATTTCCCCTCAGTGAATCCATGCAGTTCTTAAGTTCCTAATAACACAACTGTGAATCTGCATATTTATGACTATACTGCAATATTAAAAAAAAAATAAAAAAAATTAAAAAAATCTAACCTGAGAGGAAATCACACACACAGACATGTCAGCTTCCAGCCTGCAAGAGTTCACTGGCTATGCCCTTGCTGGCTATGAGCTCTATGAGTGTCACAGAACACTCCAAATGGCAGTTAAGAGCCATGAACAGCAGGATGGGATGGGATGGGATGGGATGGGATGGGATGGGATGGGATGGGATGGGATGGGATGGGATGGGATGGGATGGGATGGGATGGGATGGGATGGGATGGGGTGGGATGGGATGGGATGGGATGGGATGAATCAGCAGCTCTGAAGCAGCACAGCTAACCGAACTGCCTTAGCACCATCACCTCAGTTGCCCACAAGGAGTTTCCCAGTGATACTGTAATCAGGCAGATAGAAATTTTCTAACACAGTTTTGTGTACTAGAAAGCAAGAATTCTTTATTGCAGCATGTTGGTTACCTGGGGGATCCTTCCTCCATTCGAGTGCTGGATGAGCAGAGATTTTATCATACACACTGATTACATATTCATTAGCTATCCCCACCTCCTTGACTTTATTTGACATAGTCACGCCTGTTATTGGAAGCTCTTATATGATTCTCTGGGATCTGTCTTCAATATCTAGTGTTCTTTTTAGGTAGCTGTTCCTCTACCCCCTGCTTTTAAGCATAATATCTTTGTTTTGCATAACTTCTACTTTGTCAGCCTTCCAGAGCTGAACGGGCATCCTGCTAGCATTTTCAATGACTTCTGTTTCCTTCATTTACATCCTTTATTTATTTCCCCAAAGCTGTGCAGTTGTATTCTGGGGTCCTTGATAAGAGTAAAGGTTGTTCTATTCTACTGTTCTTATTGAGTGAGTAAAATGCTGTTCTACTGTCCTTATCAGCAGGGAGAGAGGTCAATCTGACCTGGTGCTTGTGCTGCCCTTGCTTTATTCACTCTGTCCCTGCTAGGACATTTCACAGGTTGAAGGCAGCAACTTTATTTTGATCCCGGTGTAACAGCATAAGACCTCTGCAACCAGAAATCTTAAATATTGCAAGCAGTTTCCTGTATAAATTGAAAAACTGAATTGGAAGGAAGAGGGTGGTTTCTGTCTCTTTTCTGTATTAAAATAAGGTGGAAGATGCGTGACAACAAGCAAGTGACAAAATACAGGTACTAAACCTCTGTAAACTCTTCCACGAATATTTTATGTGACATAACACCAATGAAATTTTAGAAACACGTCACTGAAGTAATAAAAAATCAAATTTCTTTTTACATATAAAGCATTGTGCTGTACACGACAGTTACCAATTTCCACCTCCAAAATATACTACTTTCAAGTTGAGAATATGTGAGCCAAATCTCCCTTTAACATCACTAAAACAATTGCAGTGAATCACAGTACAACTTTATGTCTGCCCACCCAGGCACACAGCTCCCACTGAATGCCATAGGAATTGGACATGCTCAGAGACAAGGCTCAGAAACAGACTCAGCTTCTTTAACTTGGCTATGACCACAGTTGTACTGTGTACCTCAAATAAGCATGAAAATCTTTGAGAGAGCAAGGCTTCTTTTACATGGGCTCTAATTTACATTAATTACACGTAAATCAGCTTTCCTGTCCTTCTTCAAAAAGTGCAACATTTGTGAATTTGTATTTTTTTTTGCTCACTTGTGTGGCTACAAATATGTTATTTTCTTCTGAAACCAAAACCATTCAGTGCCTAAAACTAATGTTCTTCATGATTAATACATGTAAAAATGCAGGTTTTCATTACAAAAACTCCAACCTTTTTATAAGGTGCTCCAAATAAGTTTGGTAAAACCCCTCCATAAAGTAAGATAGCAGCCAAGTTTCCCAGCAGCCAAGTTGCACAGCTACTGTACTCTACTGCAAAAGGTAATCTTGTTAATCTTGATCCTCTGCACTTGAAAAGTGGCTGGTAGCACGATTTCCTATTCAAGACGGCATTATCTCCCATACTGTGAAAACGACAAATATAGAACTTTGGTGGTTTTGATGGATTGGGTGCCGTGGCAACTGTTATGAGACAGTGTGTCTTGGATTTAGTGCCACGGAACACCTGCATTGGGAGTGGCTGCTGGGGTCAGCTGCCAGGGCTCTGTAATGCCCAGAGACCACTGTGATACTCTAGAGCCTTGACCTGCCTGGGAGGGCATTGAAGGAACGCAGAGCCCTGGGTGCCCACTCTCAGGAGAGCAGTTCCTTCAGGAGGCAGCATCTTCCCTGTGTGCCCCTGGCAGAGGATACCCAAGACAGCAATGGAGATCCTTTTGGAGAATACCAGTTTCCAGGCTCCCAGAAGGCTGCTGAGCCTGCAGATGAAGGCTCTGCAGAGGAGCAGCTGGGCCTGGCCCAGGCAGAGGGCCCAGTGGAGCAAAGTAACCTTGCAGTGGCAGCAGGACAGTCTGAAGAAGGAGCCCCTGCAGCAGAAGGGCGAGGACCAGCTTCCCTCCCTGACATGCTCTTGGCAGCTCAATGACAGACCCAGGCAGGTGAGTGCCAAGGACAAGATGGGATGGCATGGGAAAGGGGAATGAGCCTTCCATCTCCTGGGGCCAGCTGTGGTGCTGCAGTCCCACCATCTCCTGTTCCAGCAGCCACCACTGCCAGGTCTCCAGCAGACATTTGCTGGTTAGGCAAACCATACAAATCACAGAACCACAGAATAGTTGGAAATAACCTCTGGAGGTCACCTAGTCCAACTGCCCCGCAAAGGCAGGGTCACCTAGAGAAGGTTACAGGGGAATGTGTACAAGTAGATTTGGAAGAAGAGGGGGACTCTACGACCTCTCCAGGCAGCCTGTTCCAGGTGCTCTTCCAACCTTAATGTAAAGAACATGAGGAAGAACTCTTCAAGAATTCCTTCCTCTCTTTGCTCATCTACCAGGTCAACACATTTCTCAGCCCCAGGCATTAGAGCTGACAGGTCTGGAGGGGATAGAGGCCATCCCAAGCATGCAGAAGGTGCTGGAGCATGTTGAAGCCCATGTCCCTAGTGCGCCAGTGATCTTGGCTGAGCAGGAGAAGGACTGGGAGTGCAATATTGACAAAGAACTGTTCTATGAGATGTGTGAAGAGAAGCAAAAATGAAGTGTCTTCGAAGAGGTGGGAATACTACAGCAAAAGCCAGGTGTCCTGAGATTTGCTGGAAGATGACATTGGCCAAGACCTGTTTCAACATGAAGATGATGAGGGCACAGCAGTATCAGGAGAGAGTTACAAGTGCTGCAGAAGGCTAGGGCCACCCAAATTTTTGTTAATAAATCCTTTGGGGTGAAATGCCACTGAATAGTTGGTGTTTGTAAATATAGACACGTAGAGTTTATTATAGAACAATTTGGTTGCGAAGGAAAACATATATGTAGCAGGTTTGGTTAGTATTATTTCTAGTAATGTAACAACAAGAAAGCATTGCAATATGAAAATGCAACATCATCCAAGGACACGCACAAAGGAAAAGAAAGAATGGATTAAAACACAAAAAACTTGCAGGTACCTAAGCTGAGATAAAGTACAGTTTTAAATTTCAGAGAATATTTTTATTATCTCTAAGCAGGTGACTAGCTACTGCTGGGTATAAGAGTTATCTCAGAAAACTATCCATACAGTTTCTAGTATCTTAAAAGTTTAAGAAATCTACAAACCCAATGACTAATTAGAATTCTTTTCCCCAAGATGACCTATCTTCACCTACCAACACCTTCAGCTGACAGTCCAACAGTCACCCAAGTTCATTGTATTTTTACAACTCTTTATGGTTTTGATCAAGCTGAACAGCATTCTCTAATAAACTCCATATCTTCATTATTAATGACCCCTCCAGATAGCTTAAAAATATTGCTAAGAATACTCTAAAAAAACATAGAGCACAGAACTGACAGGAATCATACTAGTAACATCTCTTCCTAAGCTAAGTATTTATTCCTTTGCTTTGTTTCCTAATAAGGATTATATATGTAGCTCATGTGAACCAAACTGTTCTAACTTTAAATTCTGTATGCATAAAGTAGTGGTCTGTTGAGTCCAAATCAATAGCCATTACAGCTGATCATTTGATATTAGTTTATATATGAAGTGGATTAAATACTTCAATGATATATTCAAATAATTTACTGATGAAATTTTCAAAATACATTGATGAATTGAAGTAATACATTTTACATGAATCTCATGTGCTAGACAGGTTGCTGGCTGATACATCAAGCTTAAAAATTCATACCTTTCTGACTGAGGAATCTGTTTGAATTTAAACAATTCTCATCCTTTGGAAGCCTGTTAATAAAAAAACCCAAAACAAACCAACAACAAAACCCAACACTGAAAACTGTACAGGATAAAGTCCCTTGGTTTTCAAGTCAGTGGAAGAATGGTTAAGTCTTGAAGAGAGCAAAAATCTTACTATATTTCATGGTGACTATTTTTGAAGAAATGAAACTCTTTGTAAGAGCTTCTAGGCTACCAGAACAAAAAAAAAAAAACAAAAAGTGGAAAGAAAGCATGAAATTCTGCACACAATTGGCTTGGGCGGGCAAGGAAATGTAAAGAATATGTATTGATTTGCTAATCCCTATATAATAAGAAAGATAATGTGGCGTATCCATTTAGCTCACAGTAACCAGTGCTCCTCCTAAAACAGTGATGTCTTTAAACAAAATAGAGCTTAAAAAGAAGTTCACATAAAGAAAAGCTTTTAAGTCAATGCACACTACGTTGATAGAAAAGAATGTTTGTTAAATGATTGCATAATGAACCATAGAAGACAAATTTCACAATGCACTATATTTAGGAGGTATATCATTTGTTACACACTGACAAAACAGACATACAACAAATAGCATTTTAAATTAACCTTTACAGTTCTAGCAAACTGAAAATTTTGATCCTGTAACCAGCTTGGTACTTCGCAGAGAACCAAAAAAAAACCAGCAGCTTGACTCCAGTAGGCTATCCAGAGGGAAGGATGTGTTACTGCATATCCTTCTGCAGGATATGAAAGCCTCATGGTGCTGGCCATGCCATGCTGGTTCTGCTTCTAGTGATGAACCTGGGGCACTGCCAGCAACAACCAGCTGGCCTTGTAGTACTTCACTGACAGAAAACTGAGCTTGCCACTACATCTGCCTCATGACACAGGACCAAGGGCTTCAGAAAGGTTTAACCGAGCCACACAGAATGCTAGTTTGGAAGGCATTCATCTTGTGGATCAGCAGTAGTGTGTCCAGCAGGACCAGGGCAGTGACTTTTCCCTACAACCAGTGCTGAGTACTGGTTAGGACACACACCTCGAATCCTGTGCCCAGTTCTGGGCCCATCAGTTCAAGGACATTGAGGTGATGGAGCATGTCCAGAGAAGGGCAACAGAGCTGGTGGAATAGTCTGGAGCACAAGTCCTGTAAGTAATGGCTGAGAAGCTGGGGTTGTTCAGTCTGGAGAAAAGGAGGCTCAGGGGTGACCTTATCACTCTCTACAACCACCTGAAAGGAGGGTGCAGCCAGGTGGGAGCTGGTCTCTTCTCCCAGGTAACCAGTGACAGGACAAGAGGACAGTCCTAAGCTGTGCCGGGAAAGGTGTAGGCTGGACATCAGGAAGAGCTCTTCACAGGAAGGGTGACTAGACATGGGAATGGGAAGTGGTGGAGTCACTGTCCCCTGAAGGTGTTTGAGCAAAGACTGTATGTGGCACCCAGTGCCATGCTCTGGGTGACAAGGCGTTGCTCGGCCGTGGGCTGGGCCCGCTGTCCTCACCACGGACCCCGCGATTCCCGGAGGAGCCGGGGCCCGCGCTCGCCTCCCTCCGAGCCCGCCTCAGGGGCGCGGCGGTTCGGGCGCGGGGGGCGGGGCCGGCGGTCACGTGTCCCGGCGGAGGCGGCCGCTGCAGCCGCCGCGGGCCCGGCCCGGCCGCTCCGGGAGGGGCCATGGTGGGAGCGACATGAGCCCCGAGCCCGAGCCGGAGCCGCCGCCAGCCCGGGCCCGGGCGGCAGAGGAGGAACAGGAGGAGGGGGAGCCGCCGCCGCCGCCGCCGCCGTCGCAGCCGTCGTGGGAGGGCGGCGGCGGCACCAGGTGGGGCGGCTGCATCATGCTGGTAAAGAGGGTCGGCCTGACGGCTTGCGGCTGTGGCGCGGTGAGTGCGGGGTGGGAGCTGCGGCTCCGCGGAGGTGGCGGCGGCGGCTGCGTGCGGATCCTGCCGGCCCTGAGGGCGGCCGTGCGTTGCGGGCTGGGCCGGGCGGGCCGGGGGAGTCAGCGCCCGGCCCGCTGTGAGGGGCCAGCTCCCCCTCGGTGCCCACCGAGACGCTTCCCGGAGCGTCCTGCCCCTGGATGCCCTATGGAAGTTGGGGTGCGGCGGGTTCTTCGGGTCAGCCCTGCCCTGCCTTGCCCTGCCCGTGCCTGACAGCCCCGGTACATTCGTTATGAGTTCGTCCCGGGCGGAGTAACCGCACCTGCGAGCAGGTGGCTGTAAATAAGTTTTCTTTTAAAATATATGAATCTGAGGTGCCAGGAAGGTAAAACGTAAGTTTTCGTTAGGAGCTCTTGGAGGTGCTCCTTGTTGAACCGAACCCACGGGGTTACCGTGTGCAGTTTCTGTAAGTTGCTGTGGTTTCTGTTTCGTCTCTTCACACTAAGCACTGAGATCTAGTGCAGGAAAAGGAGCTGGAAGGGAGTGACCCGTGCACTCGCTGCGAAGTTGCTTTTGTTAATGTGGTAGCGGTGCGTAATTGCTTTCCGAAGAAAAAGGCTTAAGCCTTTCAGTCAGTACGTCAGTGTGCTCACAAGGTGCCTTAAAACCAGATCAGAGATCACACCCCTTGAGCTTTCTGCAGTAGATGACAGGTGACTTCTTTCGGGCAGGATGGCATTGGCTGAGGCCATAAAACCCATCCCGTTTTGTTGGAGTTAGCCCAGAGGTCAAGATAGAGTAGAAAAACCTAGGAGAAGACACAAAGTAATGAAACAACCTGACACTGACAGTTTTTGAAGGGCTACAGGTGCAAAACAAGGTGATGCCTTACCATGCCGAATCTCTTTCAGCAAGCTGAAATCACTTTTTTTTTTTTTTTTTTCTTTTTTTTTTTTTCTTCTGTCTGAATTGCAAGCTGCTAATAACTTTTATTGGGATATATTTATATTCATGTGTACCTGAGTAGTTTAGTATTAGTTTACTCACAAAGTTGGGTATGCTGAAAGCATTGCATATGCCAAAAGTTATAAAACAGTGCTAGGTTTGTGTCAGGGAGCCAGCATCTCCTTTGTGTGTTACCTGTCCTCCCATGGATAAGTGTGTCTGCTGTCAGACATGGTGTGCTTTTTTATGTGAATGTGAAGAAGTATTTTTAGCTGAACATTAAGAGTGTAGCATTAATGTGTTATCATGGTTGAAGAATAAAACTGAAGAATATAAAAAAACCCGTCTTGAAACCATCTGCTTGACATACATGCATTCTTTCTACCTTAAGTGTATTTGATGAAGATCTTAAGATACTTTTAGTTGATGATTAATGCAGAGATGTAGAAAAATGTTGTTCTATGGAATTCATTAGTAATTTCTTCTATGTAAAGTAATTAAATGGCTGTTTCACACTTCTTATAGTGCATCACTTCTGTATTTAAGTCTCTCTGTTGTCTTCTAGAAGTGATTGTGCCCTTCAAAAAGCAGGTTGGACTCTTGAAGAAGTGCAGCTCATGTGTGCTGTGGTAGAATTGCTGTTCCACGTTTGTGTACAGCAGCTCCCATTAAAGAATCTAGTGTATATGAGATGCAGTAACCCAATCTGAAGTCAGACTGCAAAAGTATCTCTAGAAGAGTTTTGTAAAGTTGATGTTTTAGTTAAGAAGCAGAAATTTCAGTTTTGTCAGCTCAGATGTGGTGAAAGAAACAGAGGATTGATCTAACTATATAGAAGAAAAACGGTTGAATTTTTTGATGTATGAGCAGAGGTTAGGAAATGGAAAGTACAGGTAGGGAAATTAAAAAAAATCAAAGAACTGATTTCTCTCTCTAATTTTGAAGAGTAAAACTCAAATGGAAATTAAATTCATAACTGACAAAGGCACTAACCTGTTTTTTAATTAATGTATGGAATGTTTGGTAAAGTTGGATTAAGTGTTACAGGACTACTTTTGAGTGTTTAGTATATGCTCTTCTGTAAGTTTGAGAATTTAGCTTCAAAATTGCCTAAATTCTTAATTTTGTAAAATGATCTGAGATTTGGTTTTCTGAGTGTGTTTTTTGTCCCTTCCCTCTTAGTTGTGCTCTTGGAGGACTTTGTATTCCTCTGAAGCATCTCCTACAAGACAGAATGGCATGGGGCTCCAGCCTTATCTCAGTAGTGCAGTTATATCGCGTTAGGGTCTGCATTTGTTCCTGACTGAACAGTCTGTTTTGTAATTGCAGTTCCTGCACCCCTGTGATTCTCACGTGGCTGTCATACTGCTACAACTCTCTCTGCCTAGACTTTATTGAAAGAGCTTATTCACAATAAAATGTGAGAGGCTGGATCATGGCTTTAGATGTAGTTGCAGAGATATGTTTGATATCAGTAGGAGTACTTCCCTGGCACTTGGTAGAGGAAGCTTGTTGTTTGGACTGCTGCTGAAGAAATAACTGCAGAAGTGAACTTTTTGTGAGCTACTTCTTTGGTCTGTGAAGAATGTCTTCATTTTTCATTTTTATTTTTACTCTTTCTTCACATCAGATCAGTAGAAAGAGTATGACCAAGTCTGTCAGGTTGTGCAAGGCTTTCTCCTTTTACCCCTCCAGCTTGGGTGTGAGAAGCTTGTGGTTTTTGATGTAGCTGTAACTGACTTCACCGTGTTGAATGCACTGGCTTCACTGAAGAGCTGAAATACAAATGCTGAACAAATGACTTCTTATGAATTGAGTTACTGCCTCAAAATTAGTATGAACAATAGTATGCTTAACTAGATTCCAATGGAATGAAATAATTTTTCTTGGCTCTATTACCATGACTTAAGTGACGGTAATCAGAAATTTAAGTAAATGATGCCATGGGACGTTTTGTTAGCTGTTGTGCAATCTTGTTACATCTGAATTATGAACGCTGGTAGTAAAATACATAGCATGGCATTCAGAATATTTGCACCATGCTCTTATTTCTGTACAACCTATTTTCAGTAAAATGTTACACTAAGGAATCTTTTCAGCAAAATACAGTGTCACACTGTCTAAATAAAGTGCTTTTATGGAAGAAATCCTAAATAGGGTATGAAAAGAAAGGTTACACCTGTGTACCTCTTTGAGAATTAATCAGATGTTAGTTTCATGTTCTTGGATACTGTAAAATGCCTCAGCTATTGTGAAGCCCAAGATGTTTATGTATTTTGGAAAGATAATGTAAGCATTCTGAACCGTACCTCTCAAAATTTTGCCAGCCTTTATTATTTAAACTATTTTACACAGTGAAGCAGAACTGTATGTACCCAAAGAATTACATGTCCTTGCCCGTAGTGTTAACATTTTTCTTTTTTATACTCCATAAAAAATACAGCACAGTTAAACTAAGGCAGCATGATTTAATGTTACGAGACTTTACTGAAACAGCTCTGAATTCAGAAAGCTGATTTCTGAAATTTCTTGCTTGTAGAATTTAAATTGTATTGCTGGTGGTAAACACATTGTTCATTTGTCAGTTCGGGTGTTTAGTCCTTTGTGGAGCACCATTTTCTCCCACATAGGGTATTTTTTCTGTTGAATCTGAATTATTAGAGATAAACAATATTACCTTCTCAAGATTGTCAGTGTCATTCTGAATCTTCCCATCCTGTTAAGTTGACACTACATCTGAAATGTTACCAGAAATATTTAGCTGTTCTGTTTAAAAACAAATCACTCTGGTTTATATGCTGAGAGGGCACTTCTGTTACAAGTTGACTGTTACTGATGCTCTGGGTTCTATTGTGTGGATGATGTTGTGTTCCAAGAGAAGTACCATAGGGTAGAGCAATAAAAACTAAATTTATCAATCATAGTTATATAATAGTTATGAAGATCCAAACCTAGCCTACTGGACAAAAAATTTGAGTAACTATTTGTCCCATGGAGAAGCATGTGTATTAACTAAGCAGTCAGTGCTTTTTAGAGGAATTTCTCAGTGTTGTACGTATTTCTAAGTTTTACGAAGAAAACTTAAATAGATAAATTAGCTTCCTAGTTGTTACAGTGTAGTATGCTGGTTATATGTTATTTCTGTATGAAGTAGTTTAATTAAGCAATGAGGTAGTGTCTAGAGCAGAGCTTTCAGATGTGGCAGGATGTGTGGCAATTGTCTTCTTGACTGGTCTTCCTACCTCAGTGGCCTCAGCCATGAAGACTGAACCAGAAATGGTCTTCATGCATTGTGTGCCTTAGAAGATTCCTGCTTCTAAACTTGTCCAGTCTAAATTTAAACAGGAATATATTCCCAGCAAGAAATACAGTACAGCAAGACATTTTAGACTTCACTAATAGACTGTGTGAAGTGCCACTTCTTTTGTTATCTTTTAATATAAGGAGGTAGTGGCAAATTTTTCTTAACACTCTTCATGTCACTCCCAGTTAAGTGAATCCCATTTGTCTCTTTCTGAAGATATTTTGATTGCACTTTGGAGGAAGCTGCTTCAGCATTCCTCCATACCTTTGGTAGTGTTCTTTTTCTTTCTGTAAACTAGACTACTCAATGATGCATATTCCTTAAAGCTTCTGAACTAAACAGTCATGTGATAAGAGGAGGATCTTTGTGTAGATCTAATAAAAATGGTCAGAACATCAGGAGAGGATTAGCAAGGCAGGCACATCACATGTTAGTGCAGTAATACAGTGATAATCTTTTTCCTAACGGTATATCTTTTGAGCACACTTTAGTAAACCACTGCTGAATGCTAGACTCATTTCTTTCATTGAACTCTTTTTCTCTGGGATGACATTCCTATATCATAATCATCCTATATGTGGAATTAAAATGGTTTCTTTTGTTTGCGTTGCTTAAATGAATATACATTAATTTAAACCTGCCATTTAATTTGTTCTATGGATTCCATGAACTTCTGTTGTTGTTTACCATTGCCCTATAACTCTACTAAAGTGAATTACGTTTTGTTATCAATGACCTTCGTCACTTTCATCCTTTTTTACAGCTCACTTCTGAATGTGTTGAACACAGGTGCTAGGACAGAGCAGTAGGAATCATCTGGTAACGTTGCTGTGCTGTATGAACAGATTGCAGTGGGTTTATTTTTTTAAATTGTCGTGGGTTTTTTGTGTGTGTTTTTGTGGGTTTTTGTTTGCTTGTTTATTTTTGTTTAGGTTTTTTGTTGTGTAGGTTGGGTTTTTGTTTGTTTACTTTTTCTTTTCAGTTTCTGTGAAGAGTTTGCTTGCTTTAAGAGCCTTTAGTGAGCATCTTTGAATATGTTTACTGAATTTTCAGAAGGCTTACTGATGTGATCTGCCTTATCTATACATTTGCGTTTGAGAACTACAGGAATTTTTTAAGGCACAGTTTCTCTTAGCAAAGTCTTCATGGGCTTTTCCATTTTGAATAATTTCTGGCTCTGCTACTCTAGACCTGTGCAATATGATTTAGCCTAGCTTTCTGTTGAGAAAGTGCGTCATGATCTTCCAGTCCAGATACAGATCTGCTTAAGGTGTTTGTTTTGCAACTGAAATACAAGTTTGGACAACGTATAATCTGAATTAGTTATGATTTATATTGCAGCTCACAAGGCATACCTAAAATGCTGTACTGGATTTGAAAGCACTTTCACTTTTTGTGTTCTGTGTATTTTTGCACTGTATTCTTGCCGGTTCCAAGGAATAGAGCATTTGTGGTGAACAGTTGGAATTAAGGTGGATCCCAAATAGTTCTGTTTGAAAATTAAAGAAGATTGTCACTAGAAAGAGATAAACATGGAGTATCCCCAGAGAACTACCTGGGTAATATATGTGGAAGAAAGAGAATCTGTCATGTGGTAAGACGGATTGGTGGCATAACTTCTGCAAGAATAAGCTAAAATGATTAAATAGTCCTGTAGTGAGACATGCCAGGAAGAGTTTGCATTTGAAATGGTTGTATTTTGGGGGATACTAACGAAATAGTAGTGAAGATGGGAATGAATAGTAGTGTAAAGGGAATGAATTTTATGATTTGTCATGAACTTCAAGATCTGAATGATTCATACATGAAAGCATGTTTCTTGATGTGTTTTACTGATTCTGTTAGTTCGGTTCTTTGTTTTCTTGGAAGTACCAGAGTAGGCATAGTGGACTGCAGTGCAGGTGGTAGTATAAAAAATGACTCTTTGAATCAGTAATTTTTGTAGGGGAAAATGTTTCTGTAGGCACTTAAAAAGAAAGTAATGAAACCCATACTAATGCATTTGAATGTTGGTTTACATATAGTAGGACAGTGAGTGCTCATTGCAAAGGTATGTCTGTACTGCAAGTAGAACACACAGCTAGCAGGCTCTCCTGAGAGACCCTAGTGCCTGGTGGGAAGGAATTTCCCAGAGGATGGTGTGGGGGGGACAAAGGCAAGTTCATGTGGTTTGTCAGTTCAGAAGTTCAGTTTGTTTGGTTGTTATCTGTCTGAAACATAATAGGATTATGTGACTGGAAAGGTACTTTAGGGAGATACCTTCCTCTTCAGGACAGGATCAGCTGTGAGACCTGAGCAGGTTGCCTAGGGCTTTTCCAGTTGATTATTGAAGCAAACCCTTCATATTCGGCTCTGCTGCTTCACTCCTATGGGAGGAGAAAAAGTCTGCTGTATTTATACAATTGAATCTTTTGCCTAATTTGCCTAGCAGGATTGTATGGCCCTCATCAAAATAGGAAAAATTTGAAAAAGTGCTCTGGAGGACTTCAGGATATGAACGCTGAGAAGTGATTTGGTTCTCAAATAAGCATATTTCTTCAGATAAAAAAAGGTTAGGCATGCTTGAAATTGATGTTAAGGTGCTTTTGCAGGCATTCAAACAATTTTAATTATTACATTATAGATCTGAATTAATAGATAAAAACTGTATGAATAATAAATACTGCCTGTTCTTGGTTTGCTCTGCAGATCTGGGACTGGCTATAAGATTGCATTTTACTGTGGAGTATTTTAGGGTGAATTGGAATTAGCTGTTCTTCAGAATGTCTGAGATAAGGTATTCTTACTAATACTAGATTGCATTTCCCTCCTCCTTTTCTATGAGCAATTATTACCAGCTGGATTTATAATTTGGACATTTTTTGCATGGATTTATTAATGTTCAACAACTGTTTCACTTTGAAAGAAAATTTGTACTGCCTCCCAGTAGTTTTCCCAGTTTCCTGCAAATTAACTTTCGGATTTATTCTGACTCCCAAGAAAGGCAGAAGAAAAAATGTTTTTTTAGAATTGAGTAGTGAAAAGAGGCATTGAAGAAACAGAAGTGTAAAACTGGAGAAATAACAGATTCTTTTAGAACTTTTAGGACTGCAGATTTTACAATGATGGCCTCAAACTTGTAACGTTAAGCATTTGAGATTAAGTAATGTTTTGCTCATTAATGATTATGCAAGTATAAAACCTTGACAAACAGCTGCATTTGAAGGCAGTTACAATGTTCATACATAGTTTCTCAGCCCACACACGGGTCTGTCACATGAAGATGATCCATGTGAGTAGAAAACAAGCCCATAAGAATTTTAAGGCTTTCCTGAGGGCACTGATTTATAGCACTTCCAATTTTGAGGGCAGTGAATCATGCAAGCAGCTTGTGTGTTGAGCATATCTGCACTATTTCTGAAATCTTTTAAAAATCTTTTTAATCATAAGGAATTCAGTATGTTGGTCCCATACTGTTTATTCAAGAAGCCTAAAGGTCCTTTTGTTTCAAGGTTTATAACCATTTTTTGCATACTTAAAGTTCTTTGTGTAAATTGCATGGAGTTTTGTTGCAGGGTGTTTTCTCAATGCAGAAATGAACCCCACCCAGTAGTTTTGATGGCTTCAGCTTTATGATAAAGGCAATTGTGAAGTGTTTCTAGAAAACTCTTTGATTTTGAACCGAGTAAAGAGTTTTCATTGCTTTTTTTAATTTGTTGACCAGGCTGTGTACATGATCAATCATAAACAATTTTGTCTTCCTGAAAAATAAGTTGATGCATGATTAAAAATTAAAAACTTCTGCGACAGTTTTTGGAAACTACAGAAAAGAGGAACATTCAGAAGTAACTGTCTTCATCAGTCCATTTGATAATGTCAGTGAACTGTCCTGGTTTTATGATCTTAGTTTTCCAATGCAGCCTTTTGTACAAGATTTTTATTTAATCTAGGGATTTAGGACACTGTAAAGAAAACTGAAAATCTTCAACTACAGTCAATGTGGATCATAGATTGGTAGTGTTGGTAAATTTGACATACTTGTCTTAGGTTTAACAGGTACATGTTCCTTTCAAGATCTGAATTCTAGTGTTCCAGGTTGTGGCTTGAATCCAAAAGGCGGTCGTGTTTCTAGTTTTTTCAGTAGGTCAGTGCAGCTAACTCTAAGCTGCGTGATACTGCCAGAAATGATTTGCATGCATATTTTTGTGTGTACATCACCTTTCTGCTAAACCATGTAAATTTCAGATCAAACTTGCATGTAATAGAAACATTACTAAAATAGCCCAAACTCTCCAGAACTTCATTTTTCATGGCATTAGAAGATATTTATGGTGCAACAACACGCTTAGTGATATAAAGGTGTGAGGGAAGTAAAGTAGAGGCAGGGGAAGGTCTGGGGAGTCCCTTAGCTACTCTGCTGTAAAATTTGCCTTTTTCAGAGGAAACTGCTGTGTAAGTTCTTCAGACTTCAGTGTAATTACTGCTAAGTGCTCATCTGACTGACAGACATCTTGGCAAAAAAAATATTCATAAAATTATTATCCTATTACCATATAAAGAAGTACTTACAAACTTTTTATATAAGGAGGATTTTTTTTAACCCCACAACATTTGGAATCTTTGCTATTTAGAAACTAAAAATTGCATGGTAACCTATGGAGAAATGTTAATAATGCTTGAAAGTTTTCAGCCTTCTAGAGATAATCTTTGATCTATGATACTATATTGTTTCCCAGGAGAAAGAGAACTGTTTTCTTCAAATCTTCATGCTTTGAAGCAGGCTGCAATGTAGAAAATGAATTGAATCTTATTAGCTAGAATACACTGTTGCTACAGGTTTTGATAAACTGACAGATCTAAAATTTCTTATAGGTCTACGCATTTACTATTTAAACAATAGGAATTTCTTCAAAGTTTTTACTATAGACAGCTAGCTTAAAGAATCTTGTAATGCAAACATTTTCAAAACATGTGTTTTCTACCAGTTTGGATGAAAGTTTTTGAGCAGGTGAGAAACACCAAAGGTGTCTGTACTTTACCCTCATCATATGTTGTCTTGACTTTTTTTTGGGTTCAGTGGAAGATCCTGAGTTTCATGCTCATCCTCCTCTCCACATGTTGAAATGAGTCAAGTTGATATTTATCACTGGATAATGTCCCTTCAGCTGAATTCTGCGTTATTAAATAACACTCTCCTGTTTGAGTGTAATGGCTTTGGATTGGCTGGAAACACTGAAAAACAGTCTTTTGCAGGACAGTGTTAGGGGAAAGGCAAGGAGCAATATTAGAATACATAAACTATGTAAAAGAGTTACTATGCCAAGGGGTAGTCAGAAATGAAAAAATCACGGGGTGCTTTTGATTGGAAGGAACCTTGAAGATCATCTTCTTCCAGCCCCTCCACCAGTGGAAGATTCCACCCACTAGATAAGTTGCTCAGGGCACCATACTGCCGGCCTTTAACACTTCCAAGTATGAGATGTCCACAACTTCCCTAGGCAGCTTGTTCCAGTGCCTCACTACTTGTTGAGTAAAGAATTTCTTCCTAATATCTCATCTAAATTTCCCCTTTCTTTAGTTTGAAACCATTTTCTTTCTCCTATCACATTCTGCCCATGTAAAAAAATCACTCTCCTTTTTTTTAAAAAAAAACCCCCTTCAAACAGTGAGAGGCCACAGAGGTCTCCCTGGAGCCTTCTCTTCTCTTCTCTTCTTGAAGGCTGAACAACCCCAGCTCTCCCAGCCTGTCTTCATAGGAGAGATGCTCCAGCCTTCTGATAACTTTGTGGCCTCCTCTGGACCCCCTCTGTAACAGGTCCATGTCCTTCCTGTACTGATGGCTCCAGAGCTGGAGACATTATTGCAGGTGGGGTCTCATGAGGGCAGAGCAGAGGGTCAAAAATCCCCTCCCTTCACTTGCTGGCTAGTCTTCTTTTAATGCAGCCCAGGCCGTGAGTGCACATTGCTGGCTTATGTCCAACTTGTCATCTACAAGAACCCCCAAGTCCTCCTCAGGGCTGCTCTCTAATTCTTCTCCCAGTCTGTGCTCATGTCTGGCATTGCCCTCACCCAGGTGCAGCACTTTGCACCCAGACCTATTAGACTTCATGAGCTTCTTGTGGGCCCACTTCTCAAGTTTGTCCCACTCTCTGTGGATGGCAGCCTCTCCTTCCATTGTGTCAGCTGTATTTCACAGCCTTGTGTCATCTGCAGTCATGCTGAGGCTGCTCTCAATCCCACTGTCTGTGTCATCAGTGAAGATACTGAAGAGCAACTGGTGCCAGATTAGAGCCCTGAGGGACATCACTCATCCCCAGCCTCCGCCTGGAAGCAGAGGCATTGACCACAACTCTCTGGCTGCATCCATCCAGCCAGTTTGTTACCCACCAAACAGTTCACACTTCAAATGGCATGTGTCTCCTCTTTGGAGATAAGGTTGTCATATGGTGCTGTGTTGAAGGCTTTACAGGAGTCTAGGTAAATGACATCTGTCAGTCTCCCCTTGTCAACCATTGCTGTCACTGCAGTGAAGGCCACTAGATTGTTCAGTGCCTCTGCTTAAATCTCTTTTGGGACGAAAGCAAGCAAGCAGCAGTTCTGGTTAAATATGCCTTTCCCAAGGTTTCTGCCCATTTCATCTAAATAAAAAGATTTCATTAATCTCATCTGGGATCAAATCCTTTGATCATGAAAGGCAGATCTTGGCAGCAGTTTCACAGAATCATGAGTACTTTGATTGTTTGCTAATTCTTTCTGGAATTACTTCTTGAACAGTAGAATAGTTCCTCAGCCTGTAGTCTGTGTTTGCAGACACAAGCATAGAATCAGTTGGTCAGCAGTCAACAGAAAACAGTTGTACAGATGACACAAGCAGCTTTCTATTTTCTCATACTTTGGCATTTTGAAATACAAAAATTGTTCCTGTTCTGATTATGTACATATTCATAGTTTTGTTGAAACAGTGCTGTGATCTTAATAAAGTGGATGTGTCTTGTTATCACTTGTGGGGGAAGCAGGGAGAGGTATACCATTTGTCACCCTGTTGTGGAAGGGTTGTGAATAATGCTTGAGGGAGAGAAAGCCTAAAGGCATGTTGGAGGTGAGACCAGTACAGGTCAATGTCAGGAATTGGGCAAATAGCTCTTTTCAGTCAGTGAGTGTTCAAGGGAGCAAACTTTTTCAAGTTCCCTGGAGATCTGTAATTGTTTTGTAATACAAAGCAGTTTCTCCTCCCTTGTTTGGCTTATTGTTGTTCCCAAGGGTTTGATTAGTAGGTCATGCTGAAAAGTGATTATGCTCAAAACATATTTGCAAGAGATACATGCACATGTAATGAACTGGATGTATACAACCACTGCATATGTTTCTCTTCCTTAGCAACAAGGTATTGGTCGGCCAAGTGTATACCATGCAGTGGTGGTCATATTTCTCGAATTCTTTGCCTGGGGGCTCTTGACAACTCCAATGCTAACGGTAAGTATCATTCATCAGCTGTTATCTTGGTATTGACAAATGTTAATTTGCTAATTTATAGGGATTAGAAGTTTAATTTGCTTTACATTACTGTGTATCTCATTACCTGAATTCTAGAAGTCTTAGCAACTGAGATCTGGACTACTGAAAGAACAGAAGATAAGGAAATATAAATTAACTCTGCTGTACTGCTCTTTAACTCTTACTTGCCTTTTAGAGTAACATCAGTTCAGTCTATTGATTAAAGTATCTCTGGAAATTCTGGCTTTTTAAAGTTTTCATAGTTCAATTAATCTTTCAGTTGTAACAATTGAATAAACTAGGCAACCCTTCATTACCTATGTATACTGCTGTGGGCTGACTGTTTTGTCAGCATGTAACTTACAGTAAAGTGTAAAGGCATGTAAGAAACGGATTTCGTAAGTGTTTAGTCTGTTCTGGTTATTTTCCGGATGAACAGATAATTTGAGTGTTTGGTAATAGTACATGAAGCATTTAATTTGATCTTGTTCATTTTAGTGGGGTCTGCCTGTGAGCAATCACAAGAGGTTTATTAGTCCAGGTTTTCATCACCTAATGTTTGAGACCACTTTGAATACAAGGCATGAAAAGTTTTGTGGGATCAAAAGAGATTTTTTTCCTTCTCCAAACTCTAAGTAAGATAATGTACATAACTCTTGGAATGTGTTTGTCTAACTTTTCTAAAGACAATTGCTGAACTTCTTACCATAACTTAGTAATAAAAAAGTTCACATAAACAGTTAACACATTTCCATAAACAATTGTCTCACAAAATGATTGTCCTGTCATCCTGCTGGTTTCAAAATATGGGGGTGGTCTTTCTTATCTTTTCTTTTTCTTTCCTTTTTTCCTTAACCAAAGTGCTCAATTTCAACTTGCCCAAGTTCAACATTCTCATTTAAAATGATAAATGTGCAAATCATAATTCTTACAGATCTGCAAACCCCCACCCATTTTAATAAAACTGTGTGGTGGGTTCTTCAGTAGTTGCCCAGTAGTATACTCCAGTTGGAATAGGTCCATAGTGGAGGTTGATCATCTTTATTTGTAATCAGCAAGTGCTGTGCAAGCACTGAAAGACTGCTGTTAGGTTTATATGATTTCAAGTCTGGTTTGATCCTTTGCACCTTTCTGTCTTGTGATGTACCTGTGGTGGCTTATATTGGTCTGCTTATGAGGCAGCAGTACTAGAAGTTCTGTAGAGATTTCTTATGAGCAAGGTTCAGCCTTTGAACTGCCAGCTGCTCACTTCTGCTCAAGCAGGTTTGTCAGGTAGGAAGGGCAGAAATGGAAATGTCATATTGTTGATCAAAGCTTGTGGTTACTCATTTTTTTGTGGGTTTTTTCATGATTCTACAGGTAATTTTCAACTTTCAATCTAATTAATATGCTGTGTACTATGAAAATAAATTGCATGTATTTTTGACAGCTGAGATTATTTAAAGTTCATTTTTGAAATTGCTTTTTCGCTTCTTTTGACATCTATCAGTAAAGCTGTACTGTTTGTTACATGACATTATACTTACTTAACACGTTTATAAAGCACACAAACGCTGTTTTAGTCAAAGACTGCCCAAAGCTTATGTACATTATTTTTATTTATAGGCTTGTAAGCCAATGTTAGTAAATTGTCAAAAACAATGTTAATTAGTAAATGTAATGTTCTGTGTTCAATATATTTTTTGATATATTGATCAAACTTGAGTAAAGTGGTTCCCTCTACCAGTTTGTCAATTTGTATTTCTCTTGTCTATAAAGTCACAAATTAATATCAAAAAACTTGAACTTAATATCAGCAGTGGTTTCCTCTCAGGAAAAAATACTAAAAAACAGTTCACAGGTAATTAGATTTGACTCTCTGAGTTTCCTATTTTTGTTTGTTTTGTTTTGTTTTTCTTTAATTTAGAAGACATCTGCTTTTAGATCTGTAATTTGAATCCTGACTTTTTTTCCCTCAATTCATATCATAAGATCAGTGTTCTAAGAGGTGAAAAATTGTTCTAAATATCTAACCAGAAGATCATACCAGAAGGGAAAAACGGTGTAAATAAGGAGAATTGTCTGTCAAGTAATTAATGAGAACCACCACTTTGATTAAATCTACGATTTGAGAATCTCAGTCTTCCTAGAAAAATAATGCTGATACTTTTCAGTGATACTTTCTCAGTATACATATAAGTAATTTTTGTAATTAGTGGCACTTATCTATAAATATCAGGAGAAAATGAATGTGAATTTTGTTTGAATGTGAATTTTTGTGCATATGTGCTTTGAACATCACAGTAAGTTTTTTTAGTCAACATGGTATCACCTGTGAGGCCCCTTAACTCTCTTGCATATTTATGGTAAATCTGTTTAGCATAGATTAACATTCTTGCCCTTGAATTAAGACTGCTGGTAAAGCACCTTACATGAATTTGTAGCTGTATTTAAACACTCAGAACTCTTGCTGGTATTTATAAGCATCTACTTATTAACTGGAAGAGTTTCTAACTGTATGGGTATTTAATAGCTGCTGTTTGTTCAGTTGTGAATATAGCACTGTTTTTTCTTTGTCAATGTAAGTTAGCTGAATCTCATTTTCTCTCTTAAATATTGACAGTATTTGAGTCAACCTTTTTAAGGAATTAGCTACAAAAAAAATTTTAATTTATACCACATGGAGATTGTTTTTTGCTTACATTGATCCTCTTTTTGAGCACAGTGTCCCAAACCAACTACCTCTGCATTACACTCTTTGCCAGCGTAGGAATTTATTCCAATAAATTGACATTAAATCTTGTTTACATTTTCTTTTGAACCAAAAAAAGAGGTAGAAGATACTTTTTTTTTCTGGTTGTTCCAGGGTTTTTGGTTTTGGTTTGGTTTTTCTTTTTTTTTTAGTTTTTATTTTGGGATGGGATATTTTTTTAACAAGTTCTCCTAGAGCTATCCTGTTTTACAAATCAAATTTAAACTTGGAATCAACTTCCTTCTGTCTCTCCTTATTAAAATAATGCTTTTTTCCCCCTGTCAGGTCTTACATGAAACTTTTCCCCATCATACATTTTTAATGAATGGTCTTATTCAAGGTGTAAAGGTAAGATGTTTTTTAAACTTCTGACCTAAATATTCTGTGTGTCCTCATATTTTAACTTGTCTCTTCTGCATTTTCCATGAGAACATACAAAACACTGAGAATATAGTTAATTCTTAAGCCATTTTTTCACCATAGTGGTTGTTTCTCAATTCAAGTTTTACTGCAGAAGTGGCAGCATCTTGAGACAGGTGGAATGTTTCTCAGGAATTTAAATTCCTCTCATTTGAATAGGTACCACTTGTAGCTATTGTAATCTTGATAGGGATCTGTCTGCTAATAGAGCTAGGACTTTATTGTCTGCTTCCTAATGTTAAATGATTTCTGTCAGAGGCAAATTAATGCCATCATGATGATACCATTGAGATAGAAAATGAAGCACTTTATCACTGTGATTTTGTCTTAAAATGTGTCAATAAGAATTGATTTTCATCATGTTGGTTTCATTTCCTGGTCCTGTTTTTTTTAATCAACTCTTGAACATTCTGTGATGGTGAAGATATTCAGGGTAGCTTGTAGCTGACTTAGACCACTTCATTCACACAGTGATTATGGTGGATTTTGGCCACAGAAAAGTTTGCAAGAGTTTTCTAGCATAAGTAATGTAAAATTTTTTCTTTGATAACTGTTGTATTGAGAGGCTGCAAAGCCCTTGTTGTAACTTACGACTAAGATAATTTATAGCGCTTAGAAATTATTTTTCTTTATGTCCCATAACAAATCTAAAGCACTGTTTTCAATTGTAAGAACATGACATCTTTAGGATCAACTTGCTACCTTGCTGTCTTCCACAGTGGATTGGCCAGAACACAATGCACTCAGGATGTTAGTTTGAGACTGAAAGAGGAAGTTACTGTCTCATTGTTCTGCTAGAAAAACAAAGTTCATGTTCCTCTTCCTGTTTTCTTTCAAGTTTTTCACACACAGTGCAATGTAACTGTGTATTAAAAGTAGGAAATAGAGGGTCCCCCATAGATTTTGTACAGAGCATATCTGTAGAAAAGTGCATTAGTGTCATGAATGTTTGGTTTGCTGTAAATCTAATAAACAGGGGATCAAAGACTAGAGAGATCTTATACTTCTGTGTCTTTTTTCTTTAAAATTTTGTTTATGAAGCACTGGAAGTGTTTTTGACAGTAGTATATATTCGTTCGTGTGGCACTGAAATCTGATTCTAAGGAGTAAAAACACTAACTTCAACTGAGTAAGGTATCTGACTTTCTGAGGATCTGGTAGTCTGGCTTTAAAGCTTTTGCTTTCAATCTGCTTACTGAAAACATTGAAAATCAGGTTTATTTGTAAGGATTTGGCAGAACAGTTATTTAGTACAGCAGTCTGTACACATTTGTTAAACTTGTGACTATATTTGGATAAGAGAGGTAATCTAAGTTAGCCAGAGTAGACTTCAGGGTATTAAGGTGCTTACAGAACCATGCATTTACTAATGTTTGGACTTACGGCACAATTGGATTGATGAGTGAAGAATGTACTAATTAGGAGGAACTGTTCCTCAGTTAACAAACCTGTGAAATCCCTTACTTATTTTAATTCTCCTGTGTAATAAGGCAGATTTGAGGCCTAGATTCTAAAACTTCATGAAATTCTGGAAAATCTAGTATTTTATCCTTAGTCAGTTTTTTCTATTTTTGCTGTACAAAAATACGTATGTACATATATATATGAGTATGACCTTCGCCACGGGAATCTCGTTATGGTGTCCCATGATCTCAAGTTGCCAGGCTTGCTTAAATCATCTTCAAAGTTCTTGCACTATACAGATGTACTGTACATGATCAATATGGTAGTATAAGGCAGTAAGTGTTTAATTTAATTTAAACTGTTAAATTTATTTCAGAGAGCAGTTATGTTAGCCAAAGCTCTCTCCTAGGACAGTCCAAATTAGAGGGCAACTTGGGTTTGAAATCTAGCACTGAGTCTCTTGATAGAGGCTAAGATAATGTCCTTTGTGGAACTAGGCTGTATCTTGGAGATCTTGCAGTGTGTGTTACTTCTATATTGAATCAAATGGATCTTGAAAAGGTGTATACTGTCTCTCTTTTTTTAAAATTCACTCAGGTTTAATAGGTTTGAAACATAAACCATCAGAATCACAGTGTACCTTTTCAGTTTTCTACAACTTCTGTGTTTTGTTTCAAATCAATTTTCAATTTTATTCTTTTATTATATTGTAGTTAAAGCGAGCCTTGGAAGTGTAAACACAGACATATTAATTGTTTTCTTCTGTCACAGGGGTTTTTGTCATTTCTCAGTGCTCCATTAATAGGTGCTCTCTCAGATGCTTGGGGAAGGAAGTCTTTTCTTCTTCTTACAGTTTTCTTCACCTGTGTCCCAATTCCATTAATGCGAATAAGTCCATGGTAAGTGGTACAAACTGCCGTAGCAAGCTTGTCAGGAGAGCAGATATTCAGAGAAGTTTGGGGCAGTGGGAGAGGGATAATAAGACATGAAGAAAGCAGCTTTCAAGTCGTGATTGCATTATTCTGAAACTTTTCTGTTCAAAATGTGTTCAAACCGTGTAGCGATAATGGAATGTGAACTATATTCATATGAGTAAAGCAGTTCTTGCAAGTATTTGATAATCCCCTCTAACTCTAAGATCAGCTGTTAATTTTTTCCCTTGATGACTGACAGCAATAAACATGTTTTTAAAGCTAAATTAACCTTAGCATTTATTTGCCACAGAAAAGTATAATTGTTGCAAGTGAGATCTTTTAACTCTTTGATTAGGACTTCCAAACCAAGTCAGTACTGCTCAGTTAAGACTTCAGTTGCATTTACTTTAATTGTGAAACCTGGAAGAATTACAAAAGAACTCTGTGTACATTGAATGCATTCAGAGTTCAGCTTCCACAGGATTAGATATCATAGTTTATTCTTTAACTGACTGATGAAATGACTTCTAAGATAGTTCATTTTTCCATAACTTAAACTCGAGAGTGTAAAAATCTATAGGTTCCATATCCTCAAGGGACCACTTCTTTTAGGGTGATGTAAACAGAAAAATACAAAAAGATTAAAATGCTGTTTTCCAGTATTTAAGTGAGACTGCACAGTCATTCATTCATTCATCTTCAGTAAAGTTCTGTGTTAGCTCTTGTGGAACCGTCCCCTTAGCCTGAAACACAAACTTGCTTATTAGTAAGATGAAAAGCAAGAGATCTTAGCTCAAACTTTCTAATTGTTGCTTTTAAATTATTAGGTGGTACTTCGCTATGATTTCAGTATCTGGAGTCTTTTCTGTTACCTTTTCTGTAATATTTGCCTATGTAGCTGATGTAACACAAGAACATGAAAGAACTACAGCCTACGGAGTGGTAAGATATACTCATCTTGGGGAAAAAGGTCAGATTATGACCTTCGTATTGAACTTGGGTTTTGATGTACAGATTGTTTCCTGATTATTGTAAAGAAGTTGATAAAGGAATGAACTATGGCTCAAAACACTGTGTTAGAGTTCAGGCAGTGAACAGAGTGCTGTGTGCTCATGGCAACAGAGTAAATACTTGACAACTTGCACGGAGGGCATGTGTAAGAAAGAATGTCTTTTTGCAATCAAAACATTAAATGTTAAAGAAAATGTAAGTAATTTAATCTAGCAATAGTTCTCCATCATCTGTAAGTTGCACTTCTAGTTCATATGACTTAATTTTAATATAGAATGGCTTTTGCTAATGTCAGAGTGGTGAGGAAGGATGAAAATACATAAAACAATATTTTTAATAAATTGCCCATGATCTTTCTTAATGATCAAAAGACAAGAACAATAATTTTGTTAGTACTTTCAGCGGTAATATAATTCCTGCTTAGTTTGCTTTGCTACTGTCTATATTACTTTAGATTTTGGAGGTTTGTTGGTAGATATCCTTAACTTTGAACTTCTTTTAGGCAGGCATTTAGATGTACTGACAGTTTTTTCAGTCAAATCACTTCACATTCATAATTAGAAAACAAAATAAAGATTCTAGAAAGTAAGACCCCTTTTCCTTTGAGGCAAATCCTGTCTAGTATGGTATGGTGTTGAGGAGTCTGTAGAAACTGGTTTTGGGACCCATGTTTACTGTCATAAATGGTGTGCGGTTTATTTACTTTTTTGTTTGGTTTGGGTTTTTTACTTTAATTTTTACTGGTGTGTTTTTTAAATCACAGTTCTGGGGAGGGGTGGTGGTGAGCAAGTTACTTCATTTTTCTGTAATGGCAGAATAGCCACTTTGATGAGTTTGTAAACTGTTGTTGTGTACAGGTATCTGCCACCTTTGCAGCAAGTTTGGTAACTAGTCCTGCCATTGGAGCATACCTGTCCTCCAGCTATGGGGATAGTCTGGTTGTGCTGGTGGCCACGTTGGTGGCTGTTATGGACATCTGCTTCATCCTGCTAGCTGTACCAGAATCTCTGCCGGAAAAAATAAGACCTGCTTCATGGGGATCTTCTATATCGTGGGAGCAGGCAGATCCTTTTGCAGTAAGATGTGCTTCAGTAACTAATTATTAAATATTTGATGATTAATAAGTAATAATTATTAGGTGCAGTTTGTAAGCTTGAGAAGTCTTCAGTCTTACTGTTAGCTTGACTATTCAGTATACCATAGTTTCTGTTCTCTACTCTTGCCCATAAAGATCTAACTACATTTAAAAAACAAGATCAAACAAAACTTTGTGGATTAAATAATAGTAGATTTGAAAATAGTGTGTGGTGTGAAATCCAAAGGGACAATGCTTTACTTTTCTAACTTAAGTGCTCTATTTTATAAAAAGAAATGCTGAATTCTTACGCCTCAAAAGCTGGTATTTTAAGGTTTTATATATTCACTTTATATTTGTACCTTTGGCAGTGTCTCTCCCCACTCTTGTTTTCCATTTTTGGTTATATTTGATTTCTTTCTAATAGAGAGTGGATCTATAAAGCCTGATTTTTTTTTTTATAGGCTTATATAGGAAAGGCTAAAACACACCATACAGTCTTTGTAGTAACTTGTTCACTTACTCCCACTTACTCAGTTAATTTATGTTTTTGTTATACCTTGGTGTCTTAAGAAAGGAAGGAGTAATTTTTCTTCATGAGATCCATCCTGCTGGGAACTGGCTGTGAATATTGAGAGATGGATGGCATGCTTGAAAGACTGCAGTTACAGAATTTGTTCATCACAATTTATTTGTTCCTTAAAGTAATTAATATAATCGGTGAACAAGTGTAAGAAATGTATATTATTTGCTAGCATCTTTCAAGACAAATTATTATTAGGGAGATCCATTACAGGACATTAAGCATTTCCTTTACTATTATATAACGCTGTTTTTGAGGAATAGTTTTGTCTTTACACTGAACAGTAGCTTCAGAAACTTTTAATGGAAACTTTGGCGAAGAATTGGGACCCCCGAACTGTATATAATGAGATTGTTTGTGACTTAAGGTTCAGCTTAACTATTTCCATACGTAATTGTTTTGATGCATATGCATGCACAATAAAAGGAAATCTATCTTCTTCTTTCTTTATGCTTTCATAAGAGTTTGTACAAATGAGTTTTGATACCTGCTTTGTTCTTGTGTTTTACAGTCTCTGAAGAAGGTTAGAAAAGATCCTACAGTTCTCCCGATCTGCATTACAGTGTTGCTCTCATATCTACCTGAGGCTGGCCAGTATTCTAGTTTCTTTCTGTACTTGAGACAGGTAAATGTTGGTGTCTTCACATCTTACTAAGGATATTTAAATAAAGTATTCCCTATGACCTCTTTCTTGTTACAGACTTCGCTCAGAGACCTGCTTTGTGGTGAAGTAAAGCTTTAAAATTAAAGGCAGGGTGCTTTGCTAAGGCAAGAACTGAGCAACACTTGACTTTTGATGCATAAACCCTGCAATATCTTATGCGTGTGTTTATCTTAAGCAGGCCTTGGTTCTCATTTGGTGCAGCAGTTTTTGGGTCTGTCTCGAGGTGGGAATCTTGCCCTTTGGTTTGTAGGAAAGAGAGAGAACTTCAGTTTTCAGATCCGTGACTTCCTCTGTCTCCTTTTTTTTAAGGCAGTTCTTTTTTCTTCTCTTGGCAAAGAGTCAAGTTAAGGATTATTCTTGAAAGTGGACACTTCTGTATGGATCCTGTATAGATCCAGAGTATAAGTAGGGATGAGTGTTTTCTTTGAGGAGATACTCACTGCTAGTAATTGTCATGGATTGTGTTTGGCATTTGTTTTACACAGTTTCTGCTCCTTTACAGGTTATAGGCTTTGGATCTGCTAGTATTGCAGCATTTATAGCTGTGGTGGGCATTCTGTCCATAATTGCTCAGGTAAGCTTTAGTCTTTATAGTGCTTCATTTAAGTTTATCTAAAAACTTTTTGCATGCTCTAATATGCCAGTGAATCTTGCATTCACTAGATGTTGTATTCATGGTACAGTCCACATAAATTTCTTACTTTGTATCAACTTTCCTTAGAAATACTGGATCTGGACATCAGAAAAATAAAATTTGCTGAGCTTGGATCAGCAAATTCATTGGAACTCAGACTTAAAATTGTTAAAATGATGCAGGAAATTTATTGCAAAATGCAAGGCACTCTGAAAGGGAAATGCCTTATTTTAAATAAAAGTCATGCTACTTGCATCTGTTCAATTGGCTTGTTTTATCAAACTTGCATACAAGCGAGTTCTGGTCTTTCCAGGGTTACTTAGGCTCAACTTGGAGGCTGAGGTGCTGTGAGGCCTTGGTATCTTCTTGTCATATTTCTTAATTAGCAACAGTGAGCTGATTTTTCAACAGATTCTGTGTCTTTTGTAAATCAAAGAGTTTTTATGATGTGATCTTTGGTATCTTTATGGATACAGTTTGTCTTCCTGTTTGATAACAAGAAGAGGAATGGCTTATAGAGTATGTTGTAACCTTGCTTCCAATCTCAGCAGAATGAAGGTCTTACTGTTTTGATGTAAACAACACATTCATCAATATTTACCAGTTTTACTGGTGTCAGTTGTGGCCTTCATTAACAATTCAAGTCATTATTTTAATCCTCAGGCTGTTGTGTGCACTCACATTTGCCAGTCGTACTTTATGCAGACCAGTATTTTTGCTAAAAATCTCTAAGATGGCTTCCCTTCTGGCTTATAATTTTCAGTGTTAAAATAAGGACGATATATTGATTTTTGAGCTTTTTGAAGAGTTACAGCTTACTGAAGTAGTCTTTGCTTATTGACATAATCTTTGCTTCATAAATACTGATTTACTTGACATGTTGGATATCTCCAGAACAAACTGAACACATGCAGGTAGAATTACTGTATATTTTTCTATGTAGCATTCAAACCAAAAATAAGAAACAAGAAAGTTGAGCTTGGCTGGATGCCAAGTGCCCACCAAGCTGCTCCAGCATTCCCCAGACAGACAGGGAGGAAAAATTAAGGTAAAAAGCAGCTCTTAGGTGGAGATAAGGCAGTTTATTAACGCAAAAGTTTAGGTGTGCACAAGCAAAGAGGGCGAAAAAAGGTTTATTTTCTGCTTCCCATCATCTAGCAGTGTTGAGCCACTTCCCAGGAAGCAAGGCTTCAGCACACACAGAAGTTGCTCTGGAAGGCAAACATCGTACATAACAAATGCCCCATTCCTCCTTTCCTTGGCTTTTATATCTGAGCTGATGTCATATGGGATGAGTTATTGCTTTGGTCAGTTTGGATCAGCTGGCTGAGTTGTGTCCCCTCCCAGGATCTTACCCATTCCCAGTCTGCTGATTTGGGGGAAATGTTGAGAGACAGTGCTGATGGCTCTGCCAGAGTTGCTCAGCAGTAGCCAAAGCACTGATGTGTTACCAGTACCTTTCCAGCTGCCCACAGACCTGTGAGGGAAAATAACCTCCATCTCAGCCAGACTCAATACAATCAGGAAGAGAGACAAGTGAGGAACCGTATTCTGCTCTGCAGTCCTGGTTCCTTTTCTCTGTGTTTTTCCTGAAGCATTGCTGAGTTTCTTCTGTTAAAGAAAAAATGTGTTCTCCATTAACTGAGTCAGGTTGTCCATGTGGCCTTTGCTTTACTAGGAAGTGTATGCTTCTTGCCATGAGTGATTTCTTGTTGTATCTGAATTGGGATCTCTGTCCCCCTCAGCAGTAACACTTGTAACAAATAGAAAAGCTGATCTTTGGCTAGGATTAGTTTCTATGCGCAAACGAAAAGGTCGTATCAGTGGTGTAAAGAGTCACTAGAAAATGTAATTAATGGTGCCTAGGAATGTGCCTTGACCAATGTGATGAAGGTGACAAAGCAGTAGGATTTACTTGTAAGTTTAAATGTAAATTTGCAAAATAATTCAGCTGGCCTAAGGAGTTTACATTCTTCTGAGCTAACAGTCTTTTTTTCTCTAGGTTTTGTAGATAGTGGTAAATTCAAGTCATGTCCATGCACTATCTTAGCTTGGTAACAGCTTTTATTTTGTGGAATGCTCTATTCTGTAATAAAATAGGTTTGTAGAGGTGAACATGAAAGCCTGTTTGCATTGGAAAGAGACACTGTCATCTAATGTACATAGAGAAGGCAATGCATATGCTTCTCGATGTCCCAAAGTAGTAACCCTTTAAAAGTTAAGAATATCTGTACATTAAATGTGGAAATGACTTATCTTTATTTTGGAATTAATACAGGAGAAGTAAGAGGACAAATGGTATGAATTTCCTCATAATTTGAAAGGTCTTCTGAATTACTTTGCATGGGAGAAATTACTTTAGCAGTCTGACTTGTTTTAAAACAACTTTTGGTTGAACCAATTTCTCTTGCAGACTGTGTTTCTCAGTATCTTGATGAGGTCTATAGGAAACAAAAACACAGTTCTCCTTGGCCTTGGCTTTCAGATCTTTCAGCTGGCTTGGTATGGTTTTGGATCTCAATCTTGGTAAGAATACATTTTGGTATGTACACACTTGTTAAGGACCTGAAAGGGTTTTTTTCTAAAAATTCTACTAATTAATTCTGTTGTCATGGGTATCTAAGTGTTCTGTGAAAATTCCCATTTTCATTACACTACCAAAATTTAGTCTGCATTTTGCATATGTAGGAATGATAGAATTTCCTGTACATACAGTCCTTTAGAAAAGGGAGTCTGCAACATTTTGGTCCACTGAGTATTAAGTCTATGAACGTGGTTAAAACTTTAACTCACAAGCTAATCAGTAGCATATTCTCTGTAGTAATTCCACTAGATCTATTTTATCCATTAGGCACTGGACCTATACTTGTTTTTGTTTTTCTAACGAATTCTCGTACTCCAACTATGATTAGTCTTAGAAACTATCTAGAGTTTCTTCTGTTGGACAAACTGTCTTTAAGAAGAGACACTTAAAACCGTGAGCTAGAACAACTTCTTTACGAAGTTTGTCCTGTTGAGAGGGATGAGTGCTTGCTGTTTATCAGAGCACTTCCTAGTCATTTGTAGCAGCTAGAGAATTGCCTCACTGGGACATCCTGGGAAATTGTTCCTTTGTACAGTGTTTGGAGAGGAAAGCCCACTTCATTCCCATTCCCATCTTTTTCTCTGCTAGGATAGAATCAAATCAAATGTGCTTCTCTTCCAACATGTTCAGAATAGTATGTGGGAGAGGAGCAGGAAGGTAACCAGATAATTTCCAGTCTTTAGGTATTTTAATAAGAATATTTCGAAAAGGCATTAAGTGTTAAATAAGGGTACCCTTGTGGCCCTTTTGGGAGTGTGGGGAGTAATTATAAGGGCAGTCTCATTTTTAATTTGAATTATGTATTTAACACAGGATGATGTGGGCAGCAGGAGCTGTAGCAGCAATGTCAAGCATTACATTCCCAGCAATTAGTGCTCTGGTTTCACGAAATTCAGAGGCAGATCAACAAGGTGAGTGTTGGATCAATTGCTGTTTACGCATCAGACTGCTTTTTTGTCATGAAAGCAGAAGAGTTATCTAGGTGTACTTTTCAAGTTGTCTTTGTGAGTTTTCACTTGGTAGTACCTGTGGAAGTCTGCAAATCTATGCAGACAGGAGGGAAATGCACAAATTCATCATATTTGCATTGTAAAGTAAGTTATTTCTGAGGAGCTCCTACTTTTCTTTCTGTAAAAGTACTATGAACACAACAAAAAGTTTTTTTTTTTCTCTTCCTTTTATTATGTGCAGTATTAAGTAGACAGTGAGGATTAATGTAACAATGCTACCTGTCAATTGGAAATTTTACCAGGCTGAAGTAAATGTAGGAAAGAAGCTTTATTTTTTTTGTAGAAAAGTTGTCCCTATTTGATACAATACTTCAGATTTTCAAGGAGCAGAAAAGGAAGCCAAAGTAACCAGTTAATCTGAGAAAACACAAAATTTACTGGTTTTGGTGTGAACAGCAATATGCAGTCAGAAAGTACTCCTCCTTTAAAGTGAAATGAGAGGAGAAGTCATCACAAATTAAAACACTGGTAAAATAAACTGAGTTTAGTGTTCTCTTTTAAAAAATGCTGTACATATAAATTTTAAGTATCAGTTATACTTTAGCATTGTACAACATTAAGTTTGGTAAATGCAATTAATCTGAGAAATACACAGGAGACGCTTGCAGGATGTGGATTTCTGTTGAAAGATGCAGAAGGTAGTATTTTACGTGGGTTTTTAAAATTATTTCCCTCTTGCCCACTTTTTAGAGACATTTTAAAGATTTTTAAAGGCTTGTTTTATGTTTACATCAGGAAAGGACTAGTTTAGTTAAACTGACAGAAGCCACTGAACTTCGATTTTATGTAAACTGGTATTTATAGCTGAATCTTTCAATAGTTTCAAGACTGATACTTTGCCACCTTGTGGCATGAAGATTTTAAACTTTCATGTCATCAACCTATGAAGTAAAAACTTGGACAGCTATCTTTTTTGCATGTTTTCTTTCCCCCCATTTTACAAGTCACTGCCTTAAGAATGAAGCAGATTATTAATATTGTGAAATAGCATTTTTTAGTCACTTATGTGAAGTTAATATCATCAAAACACTTTTTTCACTGCTTTCACAATCACTTAAGTCAAAACATACCTATAGAAATATACCTATAGCACTTTGATTAATCGAGCTTTAAAAATAATCCAGTGTAAAACTGCAGCCAGTCAAGTATTTTGAATTTACTGCTGTACACTTAATTTACTGCCCTGAGTAAGTTACTGGATATTTAAATAAATAGTGGTCACAATTTGTGTATATTTTTCCAATCACAGTTCTTAACACTTAAGTACGTTACTCTAAATTTCACTTGAAAATAAATTGAATGAGTACCACATTTAAGCTCTGCTATCTTCATTGTAGGCTTTGGGTGAGAGTGGAAGAACTCTAATATAAAAAATTGAACCTGCACATAAACTTCCTAATCATAAAAATGAAATATTATATAATAAAAATCATTATGCTTCCAGTAATCTGCAAGTATAGTGACAGAACTATGATGATTCAGAGGATTATTTTATCTGAGAGATTTGTCTTCAATGTTCTTCTTGCATCTTAGAATACAGAAATAATTATTATATGCCCTATTTTGGAGCAATTATTAGAATACACTTAGAGCTCTTGGCTCTGAGCATTTATTTCTTGCTTTAAAAAAATCCTACTCTTTTTTCTTTCCTCCTTAGGTGTTGTCCAAGGAATAATAACTGGAGTAAGAGGACTGTGCAATGGCCTGGGACCAGCACTGTATGGCTTTATTTTCTTTCTCTTCCATGTGGAACTCAATGAATTGCTTCCTGAGAGCAGTACTGAAGAGAAAATAAAGCAAAATCCCAGTGATAAGGTTAGTTCAAAATTTGGTGCGCAGTTTGCCACATGGAACTCATAGGGCCAGAAATCTGTCTTCTTTTTGTTTCATTTAAAATCTTCATATCTTATTTTTAAACTACTTAATTCTCACTTTTCAGTTTTATTAAATTATTTAGATAGCTCATCATTTAAATGTGATAGTAAATATTTAGATTTACAGTAGTAGCAGCATTGGTTTCAGTATTGTAACAGTACCAGGTAACTTCTTCTGATGTAAATTTACTGTAACTAATGTTTGAGTGAAGTTGTGGCATTATGATTTTCCACAAAAGCCCTTCCAGCAAACAGTGGAGTTCTAGGCTGTGTTGGAGAGTTATAATAGCACTTGGCAGTGCAATGAGAAAGGACAGCTTTTGAAAGATTTTTACTCCTGTCAGTGAAACCACAATCATGTAATACTCAAAAGCTGCCCAGATGAATGAGTTGTTATACTAGAAATCAGGATGTATTAATTTGTGAAAGTTCATTACTTTTTAAGTATTTGTGTGTGTAGCACCTCTTGAAGATTTAATGTCATCAAAATATATTTTTGGTTTGTTTATATACTTTATATGTACAGGCCATCAGCAGAAAATTTAGGCCTCTGATTGTAACAAAAATTGAGTCAAGGGAAGTGTGACTGTATACTTATGTTCATCTGCTTTCTCACTTCATTTGAGAATAGCTTCCTACATTTCATTTGGTAGAATAAAAGTACACTGGATTGAAATCTTCTGATTTTTATCTAGTCTTAGTTTACACAGATACAGAAAAGTCATTACAGATAAAAAAAAAAGCTGGATTGTTGACACTTTTCTTTTGTAGAGGTTCGTCATCAAACTTGGCTGATGTAAAATTTATCTTAAAACCTTTCTGTAGTTTGTTTTTAGTTGGGGCTATGAAATGTGAGTAAGTTTTGTTTATAAATTTTAAAATAAACTGCTTAGAAGCAAGAGAGAATAATTCCAAATACTAAATTATCATACGTGAATATTTTGTTTCTGCAGTGAGAATGGTCTCACTGTTCCTTTGCTCACCCATATATTGGTTTTTTGGGATGCTTGTTTATTTGGCTAGCTTGATTCTAGAGTATCTCAGCCATGGAAAAGCAAAGGTAAGATTTATTGAGTATTTGTACTTCTGGATGTTGAAACCTTATTCTATTAATGTTCAGAGGAATCTTGATGATTTAACAGGCATGTTGCATAAAACAAAAGAAAATTACAAAACATCAGTCAACATCTGTTTCATCTGCTAGGTGATCATACTGTCAATTGAAAATTTCTTGTGTTTCTGGTTTTAAGATCAGTGTGGAGATCAGGTGAGGAATTTGTGGGGATTGTAGATGCAGAAAATTCACTTTACAGTGCTCATATGGATCTGTTTGCAAAAATTTTATAGTCATCATAAATATGTCTCTCATGATCTCCTGTCTTAGTGGTGTAGCACATAATGCAGAAGTCAATGTCTGACACATGAATTTATTATGCTTGTTTTCCTGTAGAGAGCAATCGTTCCTGGTCCCCCCTTCCTGGTTGGAGCGTGCATTGTTCTTCTGGCTTTTCTAGTCGCCTTATTTATTCCTGAGAACAGCAAAGCCAGCACTACCAAAAAACACAGCAACAACATCAGCAGTAGTCGGAGTAACAACCTAGACCAAAGTAATGAAGAGGACATTGAACCATTGCTGCAGGATAGCAGTGTATGAAGGCTAAATTCTGAGGGGTCTGTGGGACAAATGCATGCACGGAATTGTGGCTCTGGAAGCTTGGTGGGAGGTACAGAGTATCTTGCCTTTGAGAGGAAGGCAGCTGTGACAGGAGGTCACTTGCTGTATGATGCCTGAGGTTGATGCCATGCTTGCAGGAGTGGTTTTTAGAACAGCAAGTCACAAGCTGGTGTGATTCCACCCAATATTGGACTGCAGGTGTTGTGTCAAATTCTGATATCGGGTAGAAACCTGAACATAGAGACAGACTTTTTAAAAAAGTTTGAATAATTAGTTCCCAAAATTGCAAGATAATGCAAAATAAACAGTTTTGGGCCAGAACAATTTCTGCCATGACTATTAATAGGTTGTTTTGCATTTCTTATGCCTTTTTGTCTGCATCTATGCCACATGTAGTCTTCATGAAATGGGAGGCACTGATCCCTATATAGTTTTGGTATCTGAAACAGCGGTTATCAATGAAATTCTCAAATATTATTTACTAACAAGAAGTCCAGTAATTACCAGAAAGCAGTGATGAAACTGAGATGGCAGAATTCTGAATGTGTGTGATCAGTGTGACAGTAGCTACCCATAAATGAAGGTCATACAAAAACCCTAAACCCACATTCTGGAATAATCAGTTTTGTGCAGCTAAAGCAAATCCAGATGGCACCTAAGAGCCAGGTCCCATTAATGTTCTACTTATAAAAAATAAAATTTTAATTTAAAAATGAGCACTGTCAGAAATACTGATACTTTTGAGTGGGTGCCAGAGTACTTTACATAAAGAAATATATGTATGTACTGCATTTTGTCACTTTATCTGCCATATAAACTAATTTTTCCTATTAATTCCTTTCACCCCTGCCTTAACTGCTTCTTAGTGTTCAGTTATTAATCATATTTAGCCTTCATATCACTGTTTACCTGCTGAATATCATGGATATATTCATATCATTTTTTTTCCTAAAAGATGTTTCAAAGGAGTTACGAATTGTTACAAATGTGCTGATTTTTAGAGACATTTTATGAAGAAGACACAGATTTATATGTATTTTGCTGCAGTGTAAATGGACTATTAAACCCAACTTTAATGAAGTACTCCTTTGAATGTTTTATATGTATGCAATATATGTAGATATTTGTAAGGAGTTTTAATTTTTCCAGATGGGGTGCTGTGTAAATCATGTATTTATAAATGTAATGAGGGTACAGACAGTTATACAGTTTTTTTAAAAGGATTGTGTATTGACTGAACAAATTTTAAAAATATATATTTTGAAACTTGTTCCACATTGAGCACAGATAAGAAACCTTTTGTACTATGCGGGTTGGTTTTTAAGTTAATAAGCTTCCTAATTGCATAATAAATATAAATATTAAGCTTTCTAGGTTTCCTGAGTAAGTGCGTGTTCTTCCAAGCTCACTGTTGTGCCTTTGCTGGTTCAGAACAGAAGTGCATTAACACATCCTAGTTTTGGATGACAGTACCTGAATTCCTGTTCTGCTGTGTTGTGTCTGTGTCATCAAGAGTGCTGAAAAGCCTGCTTTGCTTAGAATTCCTTTGGTATCTGACATGGTATTCACTGGGGTAGAGAAGTGAAGAATGAAAGTACAGAAAATCCCCCGAGAATAATTTCTTATTTCAACAGTACTGCAGAATTAAGATGCTTTATCTGATGGGGCTTACATGACTGTTTTTCTTTGTATTTCTTGTAATTCAAGCCTGGGCTTTTATTCTGGATATTCTTTTTTTACTGCAGGCCGGACTGCAGTTGGGTAGGTTTTGTGTGATCCCAGCTTAGAACGTCTTGAACTTGATAATAAGGAATAAAATAATAGAGTATGGTAGTGTTAAAAGTAGCAGTTGTCAAATCTATTACTGCTAGTAGTATCCCAGCAATGGATCAGAATTTTGAAGAACCTCAGAGTCACAGATTGGAAGGGACCTTTAAAGATCATGGGACAGGGATATGTTTCACTAGAGCAGGTTGCTCAGATCCACCCTGTCCAACCTGACCTTGAACATTTCCAAGAATGGAGCATCTACAGCTTCTGTGGGCAGCCTGTGACAGTGCCTCACCACCCTTATTGTAGACACTTTCTTTCTTATGCCCAATCTAAACTTACCCCTTTCAATTTGAAAACCCTTACCTTTGCACTGTCACTATATGCCCTGGTGAAATGCTGTCTGCTTTCCTGCAAGCCTTTTTAATATGAGCCTGAAGAGCTCACCCCAGGGCCTTCCTTTCTGCTGGCTGAGCAACCTCAACTGTCTCAGTAGAGAGACATGCAGGAGAGGTGCTCCTGTCCTCTGATCATCTTTGTGGCCTCACTCCAACAGGTCTGTGGTTTCCTATGCTGGGGAGTCCAGAGCTGGATGTAAAAAAAGTATTTTAAGCATGCATCCTTACTCTATATAAATTATTATATGTACTACTCTGCTAATTAAGTACATGATTAAAATGTAAAAGGGTAAGCTATAGATTAGATAAACAATTTTCAAATATTTTTGAGTGGTATAAAGTATTTTTCTGTTCCCAGCAGAAAATTAATAAGTGATGCTCAGAAGTACCTGATGCCTCATTATTTTTAGAAATTTTCATTCAACATTGTGGTACAGAGATTCAAAGATTTGGTTCTAAGTTAAATTCATCTTGATTTTAATCTTTAATATATATTTAATATGTGTCTGTACTACTGAAAAAGATATCTCACAAAGATACTGATCCAAATGGAAAGTGTGTTGAAGGTTGTGCTTACTAAATGACTATGCTCATTTTTCAGTCCTGCCCACTACTTATGCAAAGTTGTATTAATATTCAACTTAATATTCAACTAGTAAGTTTCCATTTTCCCTGATGTCAGTCAGTTGGATTTGCAAACTAATTGAAAGGTCTTGAATTTTTATGTTGTTAACAAATGGATTGAAAACCCTTCCTCTGGAAGGTTTTTTTGAATGGGTTAGAAAGTTGCTTCCCTGTACAAGTGTACAGATATTAGAGGTTTTTATAGGTGACCATTCTACAATTCTTTTTGCAAGAAAATTGCATGATGATGGGAACATTTTCAAACCTCTGTTTTCAAAATGCTCCCTCTTTACAATAATTTTATTTTAAAAAAAAATTTTCTTGCTCATTGTTAAAACAACATCTTTATCTTGAAGAGACACTTTAAATGTTTGTATTTTTCAAAAATATTAACATAGTACTGCCAGGCCCTTTTCATCACAGAAAAGGTCAGGAAATGTGGCCTGTTTTTCTTTCTGTGAAAGAAAAATGTAATTTTGACATGGGATAACCAATGAACCCCTGAGGTACAAAAGAATTCCATGGTAACACCCCACCTGTTTCCAAAGTATTGTGAAGATTCTGATATTAAAAGGTCTTGTTTTTATAAAATTAACCACATTTATTACAATGTAGGGCTTCATCTCCAGTTTATTTGCTGCACTAGATTGCCCATGAGTGATCCAGTGAATGAATTTCACTCTGGCTGTAACCTTATACTTAGATCCCTTTCCTGTTCTGTTCAAAGCAGTCACTTCATCAGTGGTTACATTTGTACAGTTTCTTCATTAAACAGCATTTTTAATAAAGGAATGGTTTACTATTCCTGTAAAAAATCTAGCAAGTACCATAAACTGAGACAGGTTAGGAACATTTGTAGGTTCAAACCTCCCACAAACCATAGCTTGTTCTAATATTTGTTTCTTCTAACCTTCAGCAATGTTTTCAGTGATATTTGTGAAATACTGGATTGAATATCACAGGACTATTGTTAGGTAATGCCTAAAGGTAAAATAGGCACTCTAAAAGAGGTTCATTAGCATTAGCTAACAATAGTATGGAGCCACATGTATTAACAGGACATTTACAAACTGGCCATCAAGGACATGAAGAACATCCTTTGTAAATTTTTTCAGCAAAGTTTAAAGTCCTGTGATATTCAATCCAGTATTTCATAAATTTCACAGAAAAAAAGACATGATGAATAACAGTACAAGATCTGGAAAATTATGCTTGGGAAACTTGTTTCCTTTTCCTCTGTCTTCAGATTTTTCTCGGCTGTGTACATGCATTTATCATGAAAATATGATGCTACTGTACTTCGATTTTAATATACTAGAGGGTCATAGTAAAACCTGTGATAAATAAACCTATGACTTAGATTGTTTTAACAAGCCTGTTAAGTAATCTGTTATATATACCGGCATCAGTATGTCTCCTAACAAGAAGAGAATTTGATTTAAAAAGTTGTTAAAAATTCTAGTCATACTTTTCTATTGTGGTCCAAACGCTTTCACTTACAGGATCTTCCAAGCTCAGCTGCCTAAGCAGAGACACTTCCTGGTCAACCTGAAGAAGCTGGTGAACCAGAATGAGTAGATCAGCAGAATAGCCTGGTTTTTATGTGATTGAGGAAGCTGAGCATGACTTTTAGTCCTCTGTTCAGTGCCATGCTGTCTCATGGGTTCCATTTCAGGAGCTTGGTCGTGAGATGGATCAGAGTAAAATCTTGAATCCAGCATGTGTAAAGAATTAAATTAAATCAGTTTTTTATTTTCTAGACAATGTCTCTTGAACATGTCTCACAGAAAAGAAGGTCCTGTTTGTCTTCTCCCATTGCTTCAAAAGAATAGTCTTGCTCTGTTTTCTGAAGCAACACTGCAGTAAGAGAATGGAAGATGTTGGGCATGGATCAGAGTAGAGTCCCAGGCCTAGCATTGCTACTCTGCTGCCTTGCAGTTTGTTTGCTGTTGGTATAAAGGTGCCTTTATGTATTGCATTTTCAACACTAGCACCTTAAAGCAGATGTGTTAAAATCCTTCCTTAATTTGAAAGTAAATGCTAGATCACCAGCTGAATCTCTGAGAAGTACAGAGCTGTGTGATTTAAGTGCAGTCAACTGCATTACATGTTAGCAGTTTGGAAGTCAATATTTTTTATAGTCCTTTTTTCTGTTGACATGAAAAAACGGCCACTTCTGATTGCATACCCCAGTGAGAACTTAGGCTTATGGATTTCAGAACATTGCTTGCATCTGAAGTGTCCCTTAACTGATGTATACCTTAATGCTTATGTATCAATATAATTGTGTAAGAAACAGGCTGTAAAGAAAACTGTGCTGTTAGCTCTGCTCATCTGAACGTAGGCAAAAGTCTGCTCAGCAGGACCTTATTTAATGATGATGCAAGAAAAACTGGTGGTGAACAGACAACAGGCAGGCAACATCAGTCATGACAAATTACTTTTCTGCACATGTGGAAAATGTTGATCTTGAAAATTTTGCTGTGGTTGTATTGATTTGTCCAGAAAATCTGTTTTACAGGCCATTTTATAGGCAACTATTTTTTTTCTCTTCTTCTCCCAGTTTTGATGAGTATTTTTAAGCATATTTTACACTTTGCAGCAAAATACTGCAGTCTTTTCTGAAAGTTCTAATTAGTTCTCTTTTGTTAGAGAAATTTAATCATATATGGGGGTGTCTGCTTTATCATATGCAGATACCATTTTTGATAACTTGATGCCATTTTTCCATGCAGTGATTCAAACACCCTCTGAAAAAGCAGTGAAGGGAAAAAAAACCGAAACATGACAAAATTGTTCTAGTAACAGACTGAAGTGTTAAGCACTGAAGAAAAATATTAAACATGCAGGTCGAAGCATCCTTCCATGTTGCATAAACCCAAAAGCAGATTTTTCTTGGTGTCTTACTTCTTTATGCCTGCTTAATAAACAAAATGTATTTTTTTATCATTGACATCATCTGTAACTAGGTTATAAATAGCTGAAACATAAAACTTGCCCAGCTACCTAGTCTGTATGCTCCATGCTCATGCATAAATGCATTGGGACTGTTAATTCAATGCAACTCGTGGTTCCAGAAAGTTTAAAACATGTACTTAAGTAGAATAGTAGTGTATTTTAAATACAATATTTAAAGATACATTCAAAAGGTGTACATTATATATTTTTTAACACTGAAAGAGAAATAAAACTGAAAAGGCAGACTGAGAAATAAAAATATTCATTAGACTATATCACCTAAATCTAATTGCATTCTGCATATCCTTGTCAGGCACACATTTTGACCTCAGAGAAATATTGCAGGCCTCTGCGCAGTCCTCAGAGGAAAAAGCTGTTTGCAGAGCTGATAATTTGTGACTTTAACTGAGTGGTTAAGGATTTAATCTTGTTGGACAATAGATTTCCATTTTTTCCTCAAGAAGTAAGCTTTCCCTACCAATGAGTTAGCTTCCATTTTTCAGAAATGAAGGCGTATTTGGGAAAGCACCTTGGGAAATACAGAGCACTAGAAACACTTAATGATCCTGGAACTGACTAATCAAAAATAAATTCAGATTTTTTTTACTTTTAGTACAAATCACAAAAAGCAGAAGGGTGTTGCAAGATCCAGAGAAGAACTCAATTTTTAGTGTTTCAGAATAATTCTGAAATTATTTGTCTGTGTATGAAATACATCAACAGCACCACAGCTGCCCTTCGTGAAGGTGACAGGAAAGAAAAATGTGATAAAGGTCAGACTGTCAGGCAGCCTATTATGAGCAAAACACTTTCCTAGGATAGAGCCTCGCCAAGAGTGGGCTGGTGCCACCTTGACATTACAGCGTCTGTCAAAAGGAAAAACAACTCATGACTCCAGGTAATAACTGAAGGTAGTAAAAACAACTCATTTGCCCTATTTCTTCCATCTCTAGGGGGGAAAATACATCAAGCTACCATGTAGCAATCATATTAAAAAGTTCTGCACAGTTGCCTCAAGCAGTTGGTTGAGGTCTTTTACTTTATTATGAAATACACAAAAGTAAAAGCTTGTCTCTAAGTTGTGGAAGGAGCCCACGGTAAATATATTTGATTTTATTTGGTTTTATTCAGTGTTGAACGTAGTCATGTTTGGAGAAAGAGCAATAAAAATGGAACAATAAAGATTCCATGTGTACCTTTTGAGGTAAACTTTTAAAATTTTCTTTTAAAATAGGATGTTTATTTTTCTGTAATTGCAAAGACTCCAGACTCAACCTAAGAGTTTCAGCTTGTATTTCTAACATTCTTACCTGAAATGCTGACCTACCTAGAGCAGAGTGCAAATAGGGTAGGTAAGTGTATTAAAAGTGCATTTGAGGTAGTGTGGTATTACTGAAGAAGGAGAAGGAAAGAAGACAACATGACTTCCTAACCAGCTGAATTTTCAAACCTGATAAAAATCCTCATGAGGTGAGCAAGGTTTATCTGGATAAAGCTACATGAAAGATTAGCAGTGGTTGCAGAAAGTTTTCTTAATATCATTTTGATAAAAAGTGTTTTCCTTGAAGACCTAGCTTTGAAATGAAGTATTTTTGACATGACATTGATCAATGATTTTGGTGAAGGTTATACCTGAAATATACCTAGATTTTTGAATGTAAACCTATGAATCAAACGCTAATAAGAAAATCTGCACTGCAAACTTGTCCTCTGAAAACTGAGAAACTTGGCCTTCAAAGAAGAGAATTCAACCCTGTTGAATATCCATTTTCCTGTGATACCCTGTGTGCCACAAACTTAGAGGAAACAGAGGAAAACTTACAGCTTCAGATAACTGGTTCTTTAAAGATGGAAGGCTCCAACTGCTGCAAGTCTCAGGTGTCCTTTTGCAACTGATTCCAGTAGGATACACTTCCTTAACTACAGTGCAGCAAAAATGTCTTTTATTTATTTGTTCATGCTGCAGTATTGTTTTTGCCCTTAGATGGCGATTCTTTTCTGCATATGCAACTTCTGAGGAGACTTGTAGCAGTTGGCACATGACGATGTTTAGCAGCAAATAGTAATGCTTTAATTGGAGTGTTCAGATGCTTGTAATCAAAGGAATGTTAGTTTGATGCTTTCTTGTGTGGTTTTTGTCCTGCATAAAAAACGACCTGAAAGTCTAAGGAAAGGCTGACATGATGGTCCTATTTAGAACATTGAATGTGTGGATCATTAAAGATGACTGCATTGTCTCTTTACTGCCTAAGGTTGTGATGATAATCCCATTGGCAGGAGGGACTGAAAGTGCCTGTGCTGCTGGTTGCAGACGTCTAGAAAGCCTGCTGTTAATAGCAAAAATATCAGAAAATCTTGACTTTTGTTTTCACAGTGTTAGCTTTCACATCATGGTCTCAAAAGTACTGTAAAGTGCAGGTGTCTTTGTAAAAAGATAGTACCACTTTACTCCTAAGAGAAATTAGTCATAGAAGAAAATCTTAGCTGAGGAAGTAGTACATCCATCCACAAACCCCAGAGTGGTGTTTGAGTTAGAAAGTGCCCTAAGGCACTGAGCTTCAAATGCTTGGGTAAAACATCACACACTTCTTGGATGTTAGTCTGAGACCTTGTCAGCTCTTTTAGAAAATACAAAGCATGTGTTATGTCAAAAAGATATTGAACTATCTGATAAAATTATATCTGGCATCATCCTTTCACTTGACCACAAAAAGTTTTACCAACTGGAAGCAAACTGTGGTTCTAATGCTACATAAGACAACCCCCAGGACAGATATAATGAGGAAGTGAAAAGTCCTTGGTGCCTCTTCTAAGGTGCCAGTTGTGAAATCTGAGATCAGTTTCATTAATGCATTCTGTGGATAGATTAAAAATTCTCACTTATTCATGCACAATCATGCATATTCTCTGTTGTTCAAGTCTTGCACAAATTTTAGTAAACTTGAATGGTTGTCTTCTGCTTTGTACAGATTAACCTGGGTTTCATTAAGCTGAAAAAATAATTAATTTAATAATTTCCAAAAATAGTCACACTGTGCAGTAGATATGTTTTTGCTGAAGCAGGTGATGGAAAGTAGAGCACACTCCTGTTTTGTAATTAAATGTGACAAAAAGCAGGATACCTTTAGTGAGAGTCAGCTGTTGTGTTAAATAAACTTGCAATTGAAAGTAGTCAGACACAGGAGTCACGCCTCTGTGAGGTTAGATGGCTAAATTATTGAAAAACAAATGGTAACAAAGATAATTAACTTACAGAATGTATGGATGTTTATACGAAAAATATTAAGACTGGTGTGACTGAAGTGTTAGCAGAAGAAGGTGTTAAAGCCTTAGAAAGAGCCAAGCAAGGGTATGGTATGTGTTAGTTGCTGCAGAATACTGTGTATAGTTTTTAATTCATATGACTTTAAAGTGTCACGGGTTGACACTGTCTGGATGCCAGGCACCCATGAAAGCCACTCACTCTCCTCTGCAGCTGGACAGAGGAGAGAAAATGTAACAAAGGGTTCATGGGTTGAGATAAGGACTGGGAGAGATCGCTCATCAAATACCATCATGGGCAAAGCAGGCTCTAATTAGAGATATTAATTGAAAACATTACTAACACAATCAGAGCAGGATAATGAGAAGTAAAATAATCCCTTTAAAACAACTTCCACCCCATCCCTCCCTCCTTCCCAAGCTCTACCTCTTACCCAGTGGTGCAAGTAGGCAGGGAGTGGGGGTTATGGTCAGTTCATCAGCCATGGTTTATCCTGGTGCTCAGGGAAAGGAGTCGTTCCCCTGCTGCACTGTGGGGTCCCTCCCACGGGAGAGAGTTCTCCATGAACTTCTCCAGTGTGAGTCCATCTCAGAGCAGCAGCTCTCTCTGACCTGCTGCAGTATGAGTCCATCCCATGGGCAAGAGTCCTCCCAGAACTGCTGCAGTGTGGGTCACTCTTCCATGGCATGCAGTCCTTCCGGGAGACTCCACAGATCTCCCATGGCATCACAGCCTCCTCTCAGGCATCTGGTGTGGGGCTCCTTCATGGGCTGCCAGTGGATCTCTGCATCCCCATGGACCTGCAGGGGCACAGCTGCCTCACTATGGTCTGCACCAGGGGCTGCAGAGGAATCTCAGCTCCTGCCTTTCCTCCCCTCACCTTGGTATCTGCAGAGTTGTTCCTCTCACATGTTCTCACTCTACAGTTCTTCTTTGACTGGAGTTAAAACTGTGCCACCACCTTTGCTTGGATTTCTTCTTAAATATGTTATCACAGAGGCTTTGCCACCATTTCTAACTGGCCCAGTCTTGGCCAACAGCATGGCCATCTTTGGCTCTGTTGGACATTCCAGCAGCTTAGCTTCTCAAGAAGCCACCTCTGTGTCCCCCCGCTATCAAAAACCAGGCCATACAAGCCCAATAGAGATAGCAAGAAGGAAAAACTTGCAATATTAATGCTGTCAAAGTGAGAGATCTGGAGCCATAAAATATTCACAGAGGAAATGAAAAGAACCACAAATCTTGGGCATTTTGCTCCAGCGCTGTCCACATTAAAGGATTATGTTCAGCACATGCCCCAGTCAGTGTGCATTAGTCAATCCAAAAGAAATCAAGATGAGGGAGAGTTGCGTAGACAGCAGTGTTTATTGTCCATGGTGCACCCAAGTGACTCTGGCCAGGCTGCTTAGGTGTCATAGAACTGTAGAATCATAGAACGACTTGAGTTGGAAGGGATATTAAAGATTATCTAGTTCCAACCTGCCTGCCATGGGCAGGAACACTTTCACTGGGCCAGGTTGCTCAGAGCTTCATCCAACCTGGCCTTGAACACTTCCAAGGGTGGGGCATCCACGACTTCTGTGGACAACCTATTCTAATGCTCAGCACCCCCCTAGAATTTCTTCTTACTGTCTAATCTAAACCTGCTTTCTTTCAGTTTGAAGCCATTTCCCCTTGTCCTGTCACTGCATGCCCTTGTAAATAGTCCCTTTCTATCTTCCTTGTAAGGCTCCCTTCAGGTACTTAAAGGCTGCAACTGGGTCACCCTGAAGCCTTCTCCTCTCCAGGTTGAACAATCCCAATTCTCTCAGCCTTTCCTCATTGGACAGGTGCTCCACCCTCTGAGCAACTTGATGGTGTCCTCCAGACTCACTCCAACAGGTCCATGTCCTTCCTGTCCTGGGACCCCAGAGCTGCATGCAGGGTTCCAGGTGGGGTCTCACCAGAGCAGAGCAGAGGGGCAGAATCCCCTCCCTCCCCTGCTGCCCACGCTGCTTTGGATGCAGCCCAGGACGCGTTTGTCTTTCTGGGCTGGGAGTGCCCATGGCTGGGTCATGTCCAGCCTCATCCACCAGCACCCCCAAGCCCTTTTCCCCGGGGCTGCTCTTGGACTGTTCAACCCCTAGAAAAAGAGAAACCAACTTCAGTACTTCGCAGAATACAACTGAATGCACAGTGTCTTTGAGATAATTTTGTTAAATGAAATCACCTCCCTCTCCAGTAATATCTTGCATTGAATTTTGCTACACTAACCCCCCACAAATACAGGAGTGAGTTAAAAGCCTTACCATGACTGATGGCATTTTTGTAGAGTGGGTGATGACTGGAGAGCACCTTGCTTTGTGTTGACAAAGGCAAGTGGTGCTACCAAGGAGGTCTGTCAGAGGATCATTTATTGCATTGCTGGCAATGTTAGTTCTGAAACAGTTTGGTTTTAGTGTCTTTCTTTTATCTTGGGCAGATGATCTAGCTGTGCAACTGCATTACAGAAAATTTAGGAATGCTGCTTTCTGTACAAAAGTGAAGCATACATCAACAGAAGTTCTAAGTATAAAAAAAATAATAAAGCATATATACGTGTATGGATGGTAGTAACTGCTGGAAGGAGGAGAATGAGTACCTGATCGGGTAACGGTTTCTGTGGGATGGAGTGAAAAGCGGAAGTCGAGATCAGTGAGCCTTTGGCTGTTCACAGTTTTTGTACTGTAGAGAGTTGAAGGCTGTGGAGGGATTATATAAACCATTGCAAAAATTGGCTAGTGGTGGCATAGCACAGAGTGATCCAAGAGGTGACAAATGAGCTTTTGGAGTCATGGACAACATTCAACCTGCAGGACTGTCATCCTGAAAGCTCTCCTACACAAGCTGCTTGTAGGTGCATGAGTTAGTAACTATTGAATTAGTTGGAAAAGTGTTGCCAATATCTTTTTAGCAAGAAAAAAAACCCATAAACTTCCTCTCACTGGAAATGGAGGAAGAAAACATGAGGCATAGAGCTGGATCATAGCAAGACCTAGGCTGCCAAGTCTGACTCTGGGGAAGCTGGAGTCGCAGAGCATCCTTTGCCTGGAGGAGGATATGTGTCAGTCACTGATACAAGAGCCTGAAAATGTAATGTAAAAATAAGCATTTCTCAGCAGGTGGGTACTTTTGCAAGTATTGAAGGAGAATCTGAGAACTTGAATGAGATGAGCTCTGTGGTGCACTAGTAAAATCTTAGTAATCCCTGAACACTGGTGGGGATGACTACAGTCCATCTAGAGTTATTAACATCAATGCTTGACAGGAAGTCTACTTGTGCCATTAGAAACTTGGGATGCACAGTAGCTGGCACCGCTGAGGCTGATTAAATAATTTATTAACAAAAGATGCCTGTGTGTTTGAAGACCTACATTCTGTTAATTTTGACTAACAAAGTAATAAGAGCTTGGCTTTGTTTACTCAGCACCTTTTTTTATGTCTTCATTAGGAGATCATATGGCCCATTGGAAAGGGGTAGGTATTTGGAAGCTGGTTCTGGACTTCTGTTTTTGTTTACATTTGTTGCTCAGGGGATTTACTCTGAGTTACATCTAGCTTGATCCCCTATGCCAAAAGTCTCCACCACACAGGTAGTTTAGAGATAACTAAAGATGAAATGTTTAAAGGCTGACTGGACTTTGTTGTGAAAGAGAGACTTATTTCAATGCCCAAGGCATTTGTCCAGTGTACAGGAAAACCATCCTGTGGAGGCAAAAGTAGGGTCAGTTGAGGGGAGGGCTTCAAAACTACTCTGAACTAGTTGGTGTGAATTCAGCCTAAAGGAAACAAATTTTCTTCTGTCTTTTTTAACCCCTCTTTCAGACTAAAAGATGAAATCTGCCTTCTCTCCCCTTTTTAAAGACATCTTCTAAACTAGGTCTTCCATTGTAAGTAGTGCATAATTTTAAAGGATTCTGAGTAAGGCCTCTTTGGTAGCTCTCTGCCTTTGTTGACAGATCTGTTTCTTTAGGGATAGTCTTCATATGAATTTTAACGGCAGCACAGTTTTCCAGACAATTGTGGACTTGGCCCTCAGACTCAATATCTCAGGTCACACCTTGAAATTATCCCAATTCTCATTTGCAAAGCTGCCTGCTATGCTTGTGTTTATCCATGAGTAGTCCTGCTGAAGCCAGAATAAAATTAAATGGGCATGTAAATCTTTCCAGAATGATGTCCTGAGGCTGGAAGGAGCTTAAACAGATTGATTTTAGGATATGTTTGCCCAGTCCTTTGCAGGCAAAACCAGATTGGTCCTGCTGGTGCACACTGGCAGTATGAGGATGGTGTGCTCTCATTCTGAACTGTGTGGGCCTCATAACCACAGCCAGCTCAGAAATGAAATCCACGCAATAGATCTATCTGCAGGGAAGGGTGAACTAGCACAGGTTTGTTGCAAGGGGATGATTGTTCCCAATTCTGAAACAAATGTGAAGAGTTCAGTTTTAAAACTGCTTGCAAATGATGGCATAGATATAACCTTTAATATATTAAAACCAGCAATGACTTACTAAGAACTCTTTGGTGATAACTGTTTACACCATCACAGGCTTGCCTTTAATTTCTTTTATAATTTTCTAAGATTTCCATTTTTTTCTTATGTTAGTCTGAAGGAAATGTCAGCTTCCAGAATGTATATTCTGCTCTATGACCTTTACATACTGACACACAAATGCTGACTGACTTAGTTTTTGCAAAAGCAGTGTAGCTAGTGAAGCTATCTTTAGAAACATTTAAGCATATATGTTTTTGCACGACATGACATTTATGTTAGAATCCATTCTTTCTCTCCTCCTTTTCTTTCTTACTGTGTATTTTGCATTACTTGTTGTTCATGTCCCTTTATATGTTCATAAAACAGCTTGTTTGAAGCTAGACCTTAGGTTAGAGAGAATTCAGGAAGATGCATCATTAATATTGTAAGTGTAGTTATTATAAATCCACACCTTGTTACAACTGCAGGTTCCTGAATTTTCTTAGTCTCTTTTGTATCCACTCCATGTTTGTTTTGCTGATGACTGTGCCTTTATGAGAGTTCACTTCTAATGAATAAACAGTCTTTAGCAGCAACAACTGAGAAAAATCCCCCATAATATTATCCAGGTGTTAGAAGATACAGCTCAGAGATGACACAGTAAAGGTAAACGACATTAATGAAGGTATGATATAGTTACCTGCCCCGTTGGAATCAATGCTGGTATGAACTTAAAATTGTAATGTGCTTTTCAACTGGAAAACTAAACATAAATGAAGGACTAGCATATTCATGAGCTAAATGATAACTTCATGCAGAATTTTATGTTCTGATGACTAAAGTACTGAAATATGTTTGCAATTTATTTGTCCTCCTCTTAAGCTACAACTATAAAAGGTTTTATTACATTTCAAAAATATTTAAACTGTGCTTGAATTGAGTTATTGTGCTCTGAAGTCAAGTGACCACTAGCTGGCAATGTTATACAGCTCTTCCTGTTACAGATTCATTGCATAATACATCATGGTTTGACTCAAGACCTTTAATTTTAAAAATAGAAAAAGAAATTGGATTTCAGTGGGGCTGGGCACTTCTGAATATTTCACCGCTCAGACTCCAGTGCAGATTAGCAAGAAAATAGGAAGGGCAGTGGACAGAAATAGTTTCTAAAGTAATAACCTTTGCTTATAGGATTTCTTTTGTTTCTCCAAGTCAGTGTTCTTAGTTTTAATTTTGATTTTAAATGTCTTTTACTTACCTCAGACCATCCAGGGTGTTGAAAATGAAGCTTATATAATGATCTGGAAATAGCCTGGACTGTGCTGTCAGCTCTTTGAAACTCTGGTGTAGGTGTCCTTCATTGTACTTATTTCAAGTGCCTTTCCCTCACATTCAAATGTCTTAAAACTGTAATATTTCCTACCTATCCACTATCCTTGCTCCCTAAGGCATAATTTTGCATCTCCTTCAGTTGTTAATCAAGGCAGACAAACAATTGAAACTACTCAAAAATTCAGGGTTTTGAGGATGACTACCAATGGCAGAACAAGCTGACTACATTTCTGTGCTCATGCACCAGATACACCCACTGCCATTATGCTCCTTTATTGCTACCAGATCCCTTACTAGCAAGTAGGTGGAGACTCACACATGCATAAAACTTAGTGGTCAGAATCTATTATTTCCTGATATGGAAAAAAAAGTGTAATTGAACGAAGAACTTAGACAAATTAATTTTACAAAAATGCTCTCAGTATTTTTCATTGTAAAGTCATATATCTGGCCCTGGAAAAGACCAGACTGCGGAACAGAAAGGTGACATAAACCCCTGTTTTCAATTCCAAGAGGATTATGGAAGAGAAATCATGCTCATGACTAAATTACTTTGTGTACGTTTATTGCATGAAGAGTTTTGAGATTCTTACATCTGTAAGGTTTTTGGAAACATGTTGTTTGCCAATTGTCCAGTTAGCAAATACTCTTGTGTACAGTCAGGCCTTGTGTTCACTTTTCTTACTCTAGTCAATGCTGTCATTTGGTAACTTCAGAAACAATTAAAGAACAAGGCCCTGGTGAAGACAAAACTGTTAAAAGGGAAAGAAAGAATAATTTAAACAGAGTCACTTAGAAGGCAGATGTGCAGAAGTAAGGCAGCTCCAACGTGGGATAAGTTAAGCAGAGAGAGCCAATCATTCCATGGAGTGCAATTCTTTGCTGGTCCAAAGTGGTGACCCAGCACCCTCTAAACACAGGGGGAAATCTGGGACACAGTGACTGAAGTCAGCTACTGAAGGATTCCTCTACACGTGAATATTCCCCTGCTTTGAGAAAATTGCTGCCTTTAGAGGGAATAGATATGTGAAAAGCAGAACTGTACATTAGACATAGCAAGCTTTTATCTGAAAATAAAAAGAGGCTTCCAGCCAGCAGTTTGCCTAGCGGAGTTTGCCTACAATTGAGATGCTAGCAAGAAGGCTGAAGTTCTGTATTTAATTACTTCTATATTTCTTGGGTTTTCATGCTGCTGATGCCTGCTAACCAGTCTTTAATATGAAAACTCTTTCGATCATGGACTTTCTCTTTTACCTGAAGCATGGCTTCTCTCTTAGGAGAAACTATTCCCTTTGGAAAGGTTAATGAAATGCTTATTTCAGGAAACTGTTAAGTCAGTAGATGTCTTTCTGTGCCAGATAAATTTTCAGGTAGCGCTCACTGAGAAACAAAGGGAGCAATCTGGAGCTCAAATTGTGAAAAGTATGTTTTTCTTTCTGCATAAACATTCTTTTAGAATGGAAGCTTTTTAGTGCAGTGATAGAAAAGCTTTCTTACTAATAAAATATAGCTCTATTTTCTAATATTAAAAATGGGCTTAATTTATAATAATTACAAAGATTTTTCTGACACCAGGATACCTGAGGTAAAAACCTTCTCCATTTCTAGATGCTGGGTTTTGTTTATATTTTTTTTCTGAGTATGTCTAAAAAATCTGTGCTAATGATCTCAAACTGTAGCAGTACTTAAAACTGAGACATATACTCCAGACTTTTTGAAGATAGAACAGTCTGATCTCATGGAACAGACCAAAAAAGAGATCAAGCCCAAACAACACATTGCTAAATTACTCTTTTAAAGTAGTGTGCTGGGCAAAAATTGCTGTTACAGGCTAGAGGAGTTTTATATCATCAGAAAATGGCAAATCTAGTCATCCTTTTGATACCCAATACCTTCTAATTTACTTCTCTTCAGAGCACTGCAGCTGCAAAAAGATTACTAGTGCTAAATTAGCATGTTGGATTTCTATTTTTTCTCTTCTGCCATGATCCTAAGGCAGCACCTTCTCTGAAATGGTGACATGGGAGCTAACCAGGGACGTCACAAAAAGATTTTGTGTTGAGAGGTTGTGGAAAGAATGAGGAGTTTGCAGGAAGTATCTTAGCAAAGATGACATGCTCAGTTTTGGCAAAGAGCTGGGCCAACAGGCACAACAAAGTAGGTGGAATTAATGGTGATTTAGTGCTGAATACTGTTGCAGTTATTAGCAACAAATGTCTGTTACTGTTTTGACACCAATTGTAGTTCTCCACTGTTTTGTGGATGTTCATTTGGGTTTCTTAAAAAAAAGAGAGTGGAAGTGTGGCAATAAGGGATCTCTTCATTAAAAAAAAATCGAAATTGCAGAGAGGGCGTGTCCTCTATAGATGCTGTTCTCAAAGAAGCCCACATTATAGTGTTGTTCTATTTATGTAATATTTCTGAATTTGGACAGGCATTTTTAAACTATTATTACTATTATTATTGATATTATTGATGAGGGTGATGAGGATGATGATGTTTATTGTAGACAATCTCTTGGAAAGGCCAGAAAATGGAATAAAAGCAAGAAAGTGTTTATTTCAGAACCTCTAACCCTTTTTATCTTGTTTACTGCAACAAGAATTTAGACAGATGCAGAAATGATGTTGAATGCTAGCTATCTGCATTTTAGTGTGTCGTGCAGCTATTTAACTTGATGGAAGACTCTTTTCTAACAGGAACCATGCCATTTGCACATTTGCTTTATTGAAATACAGACCTCAACAGTAGGCATAAGTTATGTAAGCAAACTGGTTCCAATATACAAAATTTTGTAAGTGGTTGCCATTTCTGTGAAATGTAATTGGTTCAGATGGTCTTATAATTTCCACACTCTGCTTGACTGCACCTGATCAGTTTCTGAGTAGATTTCAGTAACACTTTATTTAAAAAGTTTCCTTTGCCTCTCCTCTGCAGTTAAACTGTTTGCTGTACTTGGTAAGGAAATAAGATTTCTCTTCTTGTTCTTTCCATTTTGAACATGAAAATATGAGAATTAGAAAATGTAACTTTCTTGGCTTGAGGCAGAAAACTTACCAGCTAATAAATTATTGGCAATTTTTAATGATGTCTTCAGATATGACTACCTCGTTTCCATTTTATTTATTTTCAATCTGTTCAACATTTCAAATTACTTAATACTTCCTGTGTGCTTTTGCATTTCTAAGGGTTGTTTCATTTCTCACTTGCAGCTGAGCACACATGCACGCAATACAGCAGGTTTTTAATCGCAACTAGTACAGTGCATCGGACTCTTATAAAGGTCAGGAGTGATATGTTAATAATAAAGAAGTTTTGAGAATGGCTAATTCATACTTTTCTTAGTAAGAGTAATTCCACAAAACCCAAAGAAAAACTTCAACCCCCACCCAAAAAAAAAAAAAAAAAAAAAAAAAAAGCAGGAGTTGAAAGTACTGGGATTATTTTAAATTTTTGTGCTTGGCCCATTATCTTTTCACTGTTACTGTGATACTAGAAAATGAACAAGTTGTTGGCTAGAGTGCAAACCATCATTTTAATGCTCCCCAAGAAGTACACTTTATCCTGATTCTGCATCTTATTAGTACTGACAACTTTGATTGTATTTGCCTAATTATTTGAACGAAACTGCAGAGTATATCAGAGATATATAAAAAGAAAACCAGAAGATAGGTTGCTTTTGTATTTAGCTCTGGAGTAACTTTTTTCAGAATCTTGGATCATTTTTCAAAATAGAAAATTCTGAGAAAATTCAGAGAAGAGTCAAGAAAGGGAAGAATTTGCTGTAAATTGAGAGATTGCAGGAAATATTTGGCTGGTAAAAGAGAAAGAGAAGGAATTGTGATTTACAGGTATCTGAGAAGGGACAGATGTCATCTAAGAAATATGTGAGAAGAAGACATTGAAGTTATAAAAAAAGACTAAGTTTTGGGAGTTGAAACTAGATGTATTCAGATTTAAAATGAAGACTGTCACCAATGGCAATGAAGTTCTGGAACAACATAGTAGCTGATATTGTGTGTTTTCTGTTCAATTTGTTTGAGATTTAGGGGGTTTTTGGTGTTTTCTAATTAAAGTGAGTCCTTAGGTTCATGGCCTGTGCTGTGGTACAGAACACATAGCAGTAACTTTCAGTAGTTCCTTCTGCCATTCTACTCTAAAATTTCTCATTAATAAAACCACTACTCTATTGTTCTGAATAAGATTTAATATGCCATGTTCTGATTTTTTTTTTTTTTTTTGCTATAATACTCCCTATTAGAGCTAAATTTTAAAGGACTGGTATTGATTGCACTTTCAAAAGTACATTTCCACGTAGTGTAATATACAGGACAAGGAAGAGAGCCTATCATCTGGGCTGCGTGTGGACAGGTTGTATTTTACTGAGCTGTGCAATCTTCTTAGCACAGCTTAATTAAAAAAGTCTGTGTCAGCAGATTGAGAGTGTGGAGTGCACACCTTGTGAGGTGAACCTATTTCGTTATTAAATGCAAGGGTCAGGATTTTCAGCACCTTTGCTGTTGTCACGTCTGAGTTATGATGAAGGAATGAGCACAGACCTGCAGTGTGCAGGAACAACTTCTCTTGAAGCTCTGTCCACCTAATGTGTGGGGAACCAGGCAACATATTCTCCCTTAGGTAACATTTTGGCTTAACTGATGCGTCCTGTGTCAGCAATGATAGCAGCTTCTAAGAGGAGGAGTTTTTCTACTGTTAGAAAAGCTCCCTCAAGGTTAGAAAATTGCTGAATTCATAAGATCCTTTGCATTGATTGAAGTCTGGTTCTTGGTTTAGATTCTGTGGTGAGGGCATCCTATTTTAGGGGCTGATATCCTTGCATAACACAAACCCCAAGTTAATAAAACATTAGTATATTCATAGCTTTTCCGTTGTGACAAGCCATATCTGGGGACCTGGGCTTCCTGACAGTCCTGAGATAAAATTCTGTAAGAACAAATGACGGGAGGAGGTCTCAAAATTTTTTCACATAGGTAGGGTAAAGATGCAATTATACATTGATAAGGATGGAAAAAAACCCTCTTTATCTCCTCTGGAAATGCTGACTTTGTCAGTAAAATATTTGAAGGCCTGGAAGGCCTTAGCTTATTTCATATTTATTAGTAGCTTTCACCTGTATTACTGCTTAAAATTTATTTGCTAAATTTATTGAAATGATCAAAAGTAAATTAATTTATAACTGAAAATAGTTTATTGCTGTTAATCATAAAATAGATTTTTATTTGTTTATTTTGTGTTTTTCTTGCACTATTGCTCTGCCAAGGATTTCCTTTAATTAGTTAAGGGTTATTGTGGAAATCGAATTTTCAGAAGCACTAGTTTTAAATTAATATTCTTTTTGTGGAAGTCAGTGGTGCTGACAGAACTGCTTTATTTGGGAGCAGCTGAGGACACATTTTGTACTTTTCATAATCTAAATTAAGTTTGTAATTGTGGAATCCTGGAAGGTGTGAAACTGGTGCTTACAAAATACCTGGTACACTTCATGGCTTGTTTTCAAGAGCTGACTCTTTACTATGCCTGGAAAAATTCAGGCAGGCATTCACCTTTAAAATTGATTACCAGAGGTCACACCTATTTGCCTAATTATTTTCTTAAGTGTAAATTTCATTCAAACAATATTTTATTGAACTCTTAAACTCTCAGAATCATTAACTCGAGTGAAGGTGTGAATATTTTAGGATTCCTGCCTCTCATTGTACATCTTTATCTGTTCCAGATGAAAGTTTTATATTGTTCCTTCTAATGCATGAGATGTAGTAAAATGAGAGCAACGTGGAATTCATCTTGAAATAAAATTTTTCATAGCTTTGTAAGTATTGATACATTTTGGCTTTTATTATAGCTATGAATAATTCTCTGATTTTACAATGCAAAAGTAGCAATTGTTTTGCTTTTGATATTGTCTTAGGTATTTTTTTAGTTAGAAGGAAGATCAATTGTTTATCAATAGTGCACTATTTTATTTTATATTTCTACTGGAAGATAGCTTTTAAAACTGTCACATTCACCACATTCATCACTCCTGAGATTTCAGTGAAATCAGGAATGAATGTGATCATAGTGATGTGAATTTTAAGACAAAATATAGAGAATAACCTGTCCCTTTGTCCCCTGTAATTTTCTCATTCAGATAGGAAAAATACATTTTTTCCCCTCTAGTAAAGAAAGATCTTTCTGTTGAATTTAGAAATTGTGTTCAATTATATACAGGGTAGTTTTTCTGGTAGTATTTTCAAGATATTTGAGGTATTTTTGTCAATCTTTGGGATCACAGAAGCTGCAAAATAGCTCTTTTTGTCTACATTAAGGTCTGCTTTGTTCATCCTGAGGATCATCAAAAATTAGGAGACTTAATTATTCTTTGTGCTTTTGTGCTCGACCCGAGATCTTTAAAATAACATGAGACAGGTTAACTGAAAAGATAATAGAACGAATGGAAATTTTCTCTCACTGGTAATAGTAGTGGTAATAGTAAGACCTACATTTATCATAGTTATTATTTTAGAGGAGTACGTTATCATAAAATCATGAAACAGTCAGCCACTGATATAAACCATTAATACAAAGTATATAAATATTTTTACATCTGTTTTCCAAGTTAGATATTTTCTACAAGGTGCTCCTGTACACTACACAGTCATTTGCAAAGTTCTCAAACTGTGCGTCTTTACTGCCTGTTTTATTCCAGAACAAGAGACAGTACACCTGTGAATAAATGTCCCACCAAACCATCAACACAGAGTATTTTCCAGACTGCAGCAGTTTTGTGTATTGGTTATTCTGTGTCTGGTTTCTAGAGGAATAAGCTTTTACTGTAGCAGTGCAAAACAACAAAATTGGTGTTTTTCTTTCTGCTTTGAGTGAATCCAATGGTATTTTTCTGAGAACACATACAAACCTAGAGGGAGATTTTTTTTCCCCAGAAGATGAGAATCCTCTTTTTCTAACAATTCAAGCCAAAAGTGAATTTTGACTAGTGTGCTTTCCGGAGGGCCATGAGTTTGGAAAGCAGTTGGAGCTGGTTTGGGAAGTGATTATGAAAAACCTTGTATTTTAGGCTTGATCTAGCTGCTCCCTCTGGAGCAATTGGCATCTGCAAGATCAAGTGTTTTCCTCACTGATTTTATTGTAAGTGCTTCCCCAGCAACATCTATCCCAGTGTTGCCTTCTATGACCACAGTGGCAGCCAGATATATGTAAGGGATAGATCATGACCACTTAGGTCTCTGGAGAGACCTACTCCAAGCAGCTATTGATTTTGTTGGCAGAGCCTGCTTTCTTCTCCATGGTGTGTATATGAATACTTTCCTTGATTTCCACTTCTGGCAGCTAAGTAAGACCTTAAGAAAAGCAGTCAGCATTTATCTCTCATCAGAAGGAAAAAATAGGAGATCAGCCTTAATTCTTAAGATTAGTAAGAAAACTGGAGTGATTTCTTATTAGTGTTTTAACTTTAGTCATTATAAAATACACATTTAAATTTTGTCTGTCCCATTGTGAATTTCCTTAGGCACATTGTTGTTGAATACTTTCCTTTATCTGGAAATACCATTGGTTCTCATGGTTTAGTCTCACATCACCTTTGTGGAAGACTTTCAACCCAGTATCCTGGAGCTGGGTTTTGTTGAGATCACAACAATCATAGAATGGGTCAGGTTGGAAGGGACCACAGTGGGTCATCTGGTCCAACCTCCCTGCTCAAGCAGAGTCATCCTAGAACACATGGCACAGGATTGTGTCCAGACTGTTCTTGAGTATCTTCAGTAAGGGAGACTCCACAACCTCTCTGGGCAAACTGTACCAGTGATTGGTCACCTGCACAGTGACGCTCTTCCTTGTTTTCAGAGGGAACTTCCTGTTCACCAGTTTGTGCCCGGTGCCTCTTGTTACATTGCTCAGCACCATTGAGAAGAGCCTGGCTCCATCCTCTGACACCCTCCCTTCAGACACTGACAGACATTGCTGAGGTCCCCTCTCAGACGTCTTTTCTCGAGGCTGAACAGGGCCAGCTCTCTCAGCCTTTTCTCATAAGAGAGATGCTCCCTAGTCCAATAATTATCCTTGTAACCCTGCACTGGATCCCCCTGAGAAGCTCCATGTCTCTCTTCTACTGAGGAGGCCAGAATTGGAGTACAACAGCACTCCAGATGTGCCTCACCAGGGCTGAGTAGAGGGTCAGAATTACCTCTCTTAACCTGCTGGCAAAGATTTCCTAATGCACCCCAGGATACCATAGGCCTTCTTGGCCCCCAGAACACACTGCTGGCTCATGGACAGCTTGTTGTCCACCAGGATCCTTATCTGCAGAGCAGCTTTCCAGCAAATCACCCTGTGGCCTGTGCTGGTGCCTGGAGTTATTCCTCCCCAGGTGCAGGACCCTGCATTTGCCTTTGCTGAATTCTTCTCTGCCCACCTCCCCACTCTGTCAAAGTCCCTCTGAAGGGCTGCACATCTCTCTGGGGTATCGGCCACTCCTCCCAGCTTTGTGTTGTCAGGGAACTTGCTGAGCTGGCACTCAGTCCCTTCATCCAAGTCACTGATGAATGAATAAACAATGCTGGGGCCACTATAGAGCCTTGGGGGACACCACTACTGACAGACCTCCAACTAGAGCCTGTGCCACAGAGTTACAACCCTCTGTGGTCTGCCATCCACCTCACTGTCCACTCATCCAGCCCTCACTTCCTGAGTGTATCTATAAGAGTGTTGTGAGAGACAGTGTTGAAAGCCTTGCTGAAGTCGAGGTAGACAAGATCCAGTGCTCTCCCCACACATCCACCCAGTTGTTCCATTTAGAAGGCAGTCAGGTTGGTCAAGCATGATTTACCTTTGTGAAT
>JAVTVJ010001972.1:107500-200412 GCA_034509425.1 Eopsaltria australis | reverse complement strand
TGGTTTGTTTTGTTTTGTTTGTTTTTTTTTTTTTTTCTATGAGCTTTATACAATGATTTGCTTCTAGTACTGATTGTCATTAAACTTGCAAAAATTAATTTGTATGTGTTGAAATCCAAAGCTGAAAAACACCCATTCAGATATTGCAAGAAATAAATGCACTGGATTCTACTGGATCACCTGCTGCGGCTGTTGATTGCAATGCAGGGCGGAGGGAAGGGCTGTGTCCCTGCTTCTCGGGCTGTGCGGGGCTGCTCCGGGCCTTTACGGCTTCCGTGCCCGCGGGCTGTGGGTGGGTGCGGTGGGTGTGAGTTCAAGCTCTCATGAATCACAACCCTGGAATGCTCACGGGGATCAGTAAGTCCAGCTCCTGCCCGTGCACAGACCCCCCCCAGCACTCCCACCGTTCTGTGTCCGAGCAGCGCTGCTGGAGGCGGGGGCTCGGTGCCCGCTCGGTCCCTGCCGGGGCCGGGGAGGGGCGGCAGGCGGGGCCCGGAGCGGGCCCTGAGCACCCCGGGCTGCCCCGGCCCGGCCCGGCCCTCCCGGCCGCCGGGGGAGCTGCGGGGCCGGCCCAGCGCCTCCTCCGCCCGGCAGCGCTTCCCGTCCCTTGCCGTGCCTTCCCTTCCCGTCTCTCCCCGTCCCTCCCCGCCGCCGCTCCGCGAGGGGCAGGGCCGGGCTCCCCTCGCTGTCCCCGGCCCCCTCGGCCCGGCCGCGGCTGCCCCGGTGAGGAGCGGGTGAGGCGGGGCCGGGCCGGGCTGTGTCCCCAGGGCCGGGCCGGGTCGGGCACTGTCCCCGGGCCGGGTCGGGCTCTGTCCCCGGGACTGGGCCGGGCTCTGTCCCCGGGACTGGGTCGGGCCGGGGCACAGCGGTGGCAGCGGCCGGAGCCGCCCTAACAACGCCGGGGCTCGGCCTGGAGCGCGGGGGTCGCTCCGGACCCAACGCCCGGGGCCCCGGCCCGGCCCCGCGGCTCGGGCACTGCTCCTGCGGCTGGAAAGGAGCCCCAGGCCCGGAGCGAGCTGCCGGGCAGCCGAGGGGGCTTTAACCCTGAGCCCGTGGTGTTGTTGTTGTTGTTGTTTGTCCGCAGCAGCCCCGGGCCGGTGCCAGCGCCGCGGGTTTCCCCCTCAGCCCCGCCGTGTCCGTGCCGGGAGGGAGGAGAAGGCTCCGGGCCTGGAGGGATGCTCAGGGAGCGGCTCCTCGGCTCTGCCGCTGCGCTGCTCTGAGTCCGAAGGTAACTCACCGAACTGGCTTTATTTCCCCAAATGTAGAGCTCAGATGCCTGTGCAGGGTTTGAACCTTTTTCTGATACTGTCAGTCACAAATGGGACTGCTTCCCTGTTTGCGTTGGACAAGAGCCACTGTTACTAATTCATTTATCTTGTGTTTTTTGGGGGGGTCTATTTTCTTTCAAAAATCAATTAAATGTCCCTTGTGCCATCTCCATATTTCGTTACTTCCCCCCTTACAGCTGTCTTTACCTACTAACACACAGTTTGCTTTCTGGCTTTTCAATATTCTGTTGGGTTTTGTTTATTTCGTAAAGCTACCAATATTTCTTTCAACCTGTAAAGTACCTTAATTATATTTCACATGGTTTTAGGTTGGTTACTTGGGTTTTTCTGAAGCTTACTGTGCTATAAAATAGATACCTCAAATATTTTGATAATGAACTTGGTTGATTTTGATAATGAACTTGGTTGATGTTGCAGAGTGGTGGTAACTCCACAGGAAAGTTAAATGTCTTCAGAGGACAAGGAGGCTCAGGAGGACGAGCTACTGGCTCTGGCCAGCATCTACGATGAGGATGAGTTTAAGAGAGCAGAGTCTGCCCAAGGAGGAGAAACAAGAATTTGCCTGGAGTTGCCTCAAGACTTCAAAATTTTCGTGAGGGGTGAGTTGAGATGTTTTGTGTCACCACAAGGGAGGCTTTACCAAGCTCAGGTGGTTGTTGGGGGTGAGCAGTGGATGGACAAAGCTGTGGCTCTTCCTCTGCTGTGCTTGTTGGGGTTTGGATCTGAGCAGATTAATCCTCATACACAGAACTTCTTTAGCAAATTTCAAAATCACAGGTGAGTAATAGCACTTCTTCAGAATAATTAAGCTCATTTATTGGGTTTTTATTCCCCTGAGGATTTGTGTTTCCAGGCTCCTGGTTTGTGCAGGATCTGACATTTCACAGTGCTGCTGTTTAACTGCTTTCCTCACAGAGCTGTGATGTTTTACTGCACTGACACTTTTGTTATTTAGGGTTGAACAAATCATCTTAACCCCAGAAATACATCAAGCTAACAGACACTGGGTGCTGTCAGGAACAGCAACAGTTGGTTAGTTTTCATTTGTCTGTTATTTCTCCCCCTGCCTCGTGGGCCCTGGCTCAGGCAGTTCCACAGAGAGCCTGCAGAGCAGTGGCTTCGAGTACTCCGTGTGCTTCCTGCCTCCCCTCGTGCTGAATTTCGAGCTCCCACCCGACTACCCATCGACCTCCCCACCTGTGTTCACCCTCAGTGGGAAATGGCTCTCCCAGGCCCAGGTTTGCATTGATTTTTTACATTTTGACTGCTGATTAAGTTCATAATTAACAGTTAAATGAAGTAAAAATACAATGGCGTTGCTCCTCAGTTGGCTCTTCTTTTGCCTCTTGCTGGTTTTCGTTTGGTCACTATTCTGAGGAGGGAAAACTTGCATCTGTCAGAACTGTTTTATGTGTATTTTATGGGTAAAAACTGCTGAATCTGAAATCAAAGTTTGCACTAAGGACTGTGGGAGGGGAGGAGCCCAGTAAGGAGTTGTCCAGACTTACTGAAATCAGGAATTCTTTGTTCTTTCCCAGCTCAGCGCTCTTTGCAAACACTTGGACAATGTGTGGGAGGAGAACCGAGGCTGTGTGGTCCTGTTTGCCTGGATGCAGTTCCTGAAGGAGGAAACACTGAATTACCTGAATATTTCATCTCCATATGAGCTGAAGATGTGCCCTCAGGGGAAGGGGCAGAGCAGGACACCAGTGGGGCCCCTCGAGGCTGGGAAGGACTGTGGAGGTGCCACAGGCTCTGCCACAGCTGAGGAGGAAATCATGGATGCCAGGGCTGTGCAGGACGTGGAGTCCTTGTCCAGCCTGATCAGGGAGATCTTGGACTTCGACCAGGCCCAGAGGAGGAAGTGCTTTAACAGTAAGATGTACTCGTGCAGCATCTGCTTCTGTGAGAAGCTGGGCAGTGAGTGCATGCACTTCACCGAGTGCAGCCACGTGTACTGCAAAGCCTGCCTGAAGGACTACTTTGAAATCCAGATCAGGGATGGGCAGGTGCACTGCCTCAACTGCCCCGAGCCCAAGTGTTCTTCTGTCGCCACTCCAGGCCAGGTAATTCCCCTGCCCAGGGGCTGGGGAGCTCTGTGACCCACCCCGAGCTCAGGGACTCTGCATGGTGGGCACTGGCAGTCCCAGAGTCATTTGGGTTGGAAAAGACCTCCAAGATCACCAAGTTCAGCCTTTGACCCAATCCCACCCTGCCACTAAACTGTGTCATGAAGTGCCACATCCCCGGACACCTCCAGGATGGGCACTTCAAACCTCCCTGGGCAGTTCCAAGGCCTGAGCACCCTTTCCATGGGGAAATTCCTGCTGATGTCCAACCTGAGCCTCCCCTGGCCCAGCCTGAGGCAGTTCCCTCTCCTCCTGTCCCTGTTCCCTGGGAGCAGATCCTGACCCCCTGTGACCCGTAGGAGAATCTAAAGTGGATTCCTTCCAGCTGTTGGTCCTTTTTCACTGACTTGCTGTTTGTTGCTGCAGCAGGCTCAGACTTACAGATGTAAGGAACCAGAGAATCCCAAACTGGTTTGGGTTGGAAGAGACCTTAAAGCCCATCCAGTGCCCCCCCTGCCATGGCAGGGACACCTCCCACTGTCCCAGGCTGCTCCAAACCCCAGTGTCCAGCCTGGCCTTGGACACTGCCAGGGATCCAGGGGCAGCCACAGCTGCTCTCAGGGCACCCTGAGTACATGTGGGTGAAGGATGTTGAGGGGTTTCTTGCCTGCCTCTGGCTGTTTGCAGGTGAAGGAGCTGGTTGGGGAGGAGCTGTTTGCCCGCTATGACCGCCTGCTGCTGCAGTCCAGCCTGGACCTGATGGCTGACGTGGTTTATTGCCCCCGGCCCGGCTGCCAGACCCCCGTGATGCAGGAGCCCGGCTGCACCATGGGCATCTGCTCCTGCTGCAACTACGCCTTCTGCACCCTCTGCAGGATGACTTACCACGGGGTGTCCCCCTGCAAGGTCACTGCAGGTCAGTCACCCCCCTGGGCTCTGCAGTCACACCCAGACACTGCAAAATCTTGGGTGGAAAAGGGCAGGATTCACACAAGGGCATGGACTCTGCACAGGATGGAGAAGTGCAAAGCCCTTCATTGTGCAGTGAAAATCCCTTCAATCCCAGCACACAAACAGGACAGAACCTCACCCAAACAGCAAAGATGCACCCAGAGTGTCCCCAATCCCCTGCAGCATTGCCCAGATGTTCCCTGTGATGGGAACAGGGAAACAATGCCCTGCAAGGGCACAAACCACAATATTCCCACACAATTGCTCCAGAAGGTCACAAACCCAGCATTCTTTTGGCCAGTCCATCTCAGGTGAGCTGGATGTGTTTCCATGGTCACCTCTGGGCCCAGGGAAAGGCCAATTCTGGGCCTTCCAGGGCTGCTTTTCCATAACCCCCATGGTGGAACCCTATAGAAAAGTCCAAAGCTGAGTGTGGGAACTCCTCACCCTCAGCTTTCTGACATTCATTTGGAGGAGAGCTGCTGCTGGCAATTAAATATTCCTTTGGTGAGACTCCTCAGCTCAGGAGCTCCCTAAACTGCTGCTTGTCAAATGCTGAGAGGCTGTAGCAGGGGAAGAATTACTTTATATTTTCTCTCCTTTGTACTGTCAGAGTTGATACTGGAATCAGGTGGAGTCTTTGCCTCTGTCTGACCTCAAAATCCTGTGATAGAATTTCATTAAATATATAGTCAGAAAAAAAATATTCCATTTTAAATTTATTTTACATTGTTCCAATTCCATCAGCAGATCTTTTATAATAAAACAGTGTAAAACTGCTGAATTTTTGGGGCAGAGTGGTTTTAATATAATCATCTTACCTATTCTAATAGTTTCCTTGCTTTTTTAATTAATGATGTTAGTTTTCTTTGAGAATCTTTATGCTGCAATTAGCTGGACTTCTATACCCGATATCTCACAAAAACTGTCTGGTTTGGTTTGATTTTGCCCCCCAGAGAAATTAATGGATTTGAGGAACGAATATTTAGAAGCAGATGAGACAAATAAAAGGTTTTTGGAACAACGCTATGGCAAGAGAGTGATTCAGAAAGCCCTGGAGGAGATGGAGAGTAAGGAATGGCTGGAAAAGAACTCCAAGTCTTGTCCTTGCTGTGGGACCCACATCGAGGTGAGTGTGGAGGGAAAGGCTGGGGACTCAGGGAGCAGAAAATAACCCCCATGGAGGCAGCTCTGGGTGTGTTGGAGCCTCCAGGTTCACCAGGGAGGGGAAATCTCTAGGAAATACCAGGAGAACTTTCCATTTCTGTCTGTGGGACATGGAGAAGGAGGTGAGGTGATGTTTGTGCATCCCAGGGACTGGAATACAGTGACTGGTGGTCAGGCTCCCACACTGAACAGATCCAGCTTGACTCTGGATCTCTATGAATCCTTTTGTTTTCCAGGTGTTTCAGGCTACCTCTGGTTCACACTAGGGCCAGCAAATAAACCCAGCTTTGGAAAACCACTGATTTCCAGTATTTTTAATCTTACAACCAATTTCCAGCGCAGGGACTGCAGCTCCCAGTGAGAAGATGAGCGTGTGGTGGAGAGGGGGGGATGTGTTCACTGCCTGCTGTTGGCAGAGAGGGGCTGAAGCCTTGCCACGGCAGGGTTGTGTCATCACCCTTTCCTGGTTTTCCCCAGAAGCTGGATGGCTGTAACAAGATGACCTGCACGGGGTGCATGCAGTATTTCTGCTGGCTCTGCATGGGCTCCCTGTCCCGGGCCAACCCCTACCGGCACTTCAACGACCCCTCCTCCCCCTGCTTCAACAGGTCGGTGCTTCAGGGCCCTCCTCCTCTGCTGCAACACCTCTTTCCTACTTTCCCTTACAGTCTTTCCCAGATTCCTACCTGAAATGTGTAGCTACAGCTGAAGACTGAGTTGCTCCTCTCAAATATTTGCACTGACAGTAAAAATCAGGAGTGATTCAGGATATGGTTTTGCTTTTTAAGAACTTTGGTTTTCAAGTTCTGGAGGAGTCTTCTGAGCCTATTCCTGATTTTTTTTTTTTTTTGGTCAGGTCATGACCCCACCCTTTCTGTGCTGCCACAGCCTGCAGGGAGGTGTTTCCCTGCCAAAGCTCAGGTGCAGCTCGAGGGTTTGGGGAGGAGCTGCTTTAAGGAGCTGCAGATTTGCCTCACGTTCCCTTGGGGAGGAGCCAAAGGACAGAGGTGCTGCTGTGGGACAGGTGACAGGCAGGTCACAGGAGGGTGACAAAGGCAGCCTCTCAGCCTTGTGTATTCCACAGGGCACGGGTGGTGATTTGTGATACTGAAAACACCAGGGGAACTTGCTGCTTTTGTATTTTTGTTGCATTTAGGGTGATACTTTTTAAACATATTTGACATTTGTTACACCCTGATAGCTCTGATTTCTGTCCTGCAGATTGTTTCAAGCCATGCACATCGACGATGGGGAGTTCTGGGAAGTGGAAGATGATGATCAGTAGCTTCCTCCAGCACCAAAAGGTGAACAAAGCAGAGACAGATGCTTTTTGTGTGTCCTTTGTTTGCTTTTCACTTCCATTGTGTGATAGAAGAGTGGTAACTGCCCTGCACTGCAGGACACTCACACCTCAGAGCCTGTTGCCAAAACCAAAGGAGATTTTTCCCTATCCTGGGCTCAGGAGCATCATGGAATGCCCAAACAAGCATGCCCATTATTGAAGAAGTCAGAAATTGGAAAACCATTGGAAAAATATATACCAGGAGGTGCCCCTTTTATAAAAACCAAGAGACAAAACTGAAGCCTCAAATCCTGGAAGTATTTGGGGGTTTCCTTCAGGGAGACTGACCCTTGGAGACCCTTGGATCAGGAATATTGTGGGGTTTGGGCTGGTTTGGTGGAGCTGTGCTGCTCTCTCTGGAGCTGCTTGGACTGGGAGAGTTTTCTGCTACAGCACAGAAAATTTCTTCTGCATTCAGCAACAAAGTTTGTTGCTTTTCTGAATTTCCTGATGTGCTTCTCTGAAAAGCAGCTCCTGGCTCTGTCACTGGTACTTTCTAATGACATTAAAGCTGATTATGCCCAACCTTTCTGGCTGGCTGCTGTGTCTGAGCCTTTGCATCCCTGAGAGCTTGGGCAGAAATGACCAACAGCCATTCCCAGGGATTTCTGTGAGCTTGGTGACTCCCAGTGTTGCTGCTGGATTCCCTCACGTTGCCTGTCCTTGTTTTGGCAGGGATGAGTGCCAAGGCAGTGAGCTGAGGATGTGACCAGTGAGAGGGTGAAAAGTATCAGGAAGAGATGAACTTGAATTCCTCAAGATACTGACAATGACCTTGTGTTCTCAGATGAGGAAGTAATTTATTTTTTACTAACTCTTCCTATAAGAAATTTGAGTGTTGATACTTTCTCTGCAGGACTAGATCCTTTATTTCCACTGGTTTTGCACTTCAAATTATTTCAGAACCCAAATTGTTTCCCCTAAAATCTCAGCAAGTGGTTTTGTGAGTATGAAGGTGATTACTGAAGGGAACCACTGATTTTTTTACAAGTTCTTCCACTTGCAGAACAGTCTAAAGCTTTATTTGGAAATTAAAGCTGCATGTGCTGTGTTCAAAAGCAGCAGGGCCTGGATGGAAAGCTCTGGAGCTCAGACTCCTCAGGAGCTCAGGATGATCACAGCTCACTCAGTTCTGACTGAGAGTTAATAAATTTATCCTGGGATATGTGGCCAAAACGAGTGGTGCTTCAGTTCCTTCTGCAGAGGAGGAGTCTGCACTGTTGGAACTGGCAGAGATTGAAAAGATGAAAGGAAGAGCAAATCTCACTCAGTTGAAGCTCTAGGTCAGTGTGTAGGAAACGTGTACATTGTGTATGGTTTGAGTTGTATTTCCTGCACCTTTCACATGCACTAAATTCACTTTAAGATGGCAAACACAGTTGTGTCCCTGTTTGTCTTCCTTGTGGCACGGATTTGGCAGCTCAGGTGTGTCCAGGTGCTCCTGGGAATGGGACAGCCCAGAGTTCCCACCTGGAGCTGGCACAGAATGTGTTCTGCTCATGGAATTTGGGATTTCCATGCATGCAAAGTGCCCTCACACCCCGAGGGCCCTGCTTTTCCCTCAGAGAAAAACCTGCCAGGAAACACTGGGCAAGGCAGGGGGGAGCAGCAGGAGCTCTTCCCACCAAACTGCCTCCAGGACAGCTTTGGGACCATGAGCACAGCGAGACCGAGCACCAGACACAGTCAAATGTCACCATTTGAAAAAATTAAAGACATTTAGTGAAGAAAGTTGCATTACAGATCAACAGTTTACAAAATCTCTGTATAAAGAAAATAAATGTTGCCCAGTTTTCTTGCCCCTCGTGTGAGAGCATTGGATAGAAATCCCAGGAATCACATTTCAGAGTTGGTGGGGTCTTGGCTGTTGTCCACCTGTGAGGGGTGTCTGCAATTAAACAGAGGCTGAAGCCAGTAGGGACAGTGTGAGTCCTTTGGGGCTGGTTTGGCATTTCCTCAGAGACATGGAAAATTCTGGAGTAGAGAGAGCACCAGGCACAGAAAATCATACCTGGGCCTGACCATGAGCAAGGGCTTTGTGTGTGACAGCAGTGACATCCCCAGGTCCTGCACCCCGTGTGGGGGTGCTGCTGGAGCCTCTTCTGCTCAGGGGTCTCAGGTCCAACACGTGGCTCCAAGGGGGCTCAGCCTGGCCTTTATCCACTCAGGTCTGGCAAGCTCCCAAGGACAGAGCCTGCACAGTCCTGGGGGTCCTGCCCCACTGCTTGGCTGCTCCCACAGTGGGGTTTTATCCTCTCCAGCACGAGCATCGTGTCTCCACTCAGGCCCCACTGTCCCTTCTCATCTTGCCCCTGGTTCCATCTTTTGGCTGCCCTCTCATGGCTGTGGGTGCTGCTCTGAGCTTTCCCTTCTCCAGCTGGACAATCCTGTTTCCAGGATTCTAATGCCAGAGTGTTTCATGGAGGAGGAATAACCCGAGGTGCTTGTCCTAATGGCAAGGAATACACCCCAAAGCAATCACCCACTTGTTTCTGCAGCATTCTAGTTTCATTTATCCTCATGTTTCAGTTCTGCAGCCTTCAGTCCGTGATTACACTCAGTTCACAGATCAAACAACTCAGTTCTTCATTTCCTTCAGAGAATGAGTTGGTGACACAAGTTTGTGGAGCACAGAGCACTGGATCCCATCCTCCTTTGGTTAATTAAGGCAGGTGTTTGGCATCTGTCTCTTTAATGGAGAGAAGGAACCATATGATCATTCTGCTGATTTAAGAACAAATATGAGATCAGTTTCTGCAGCAACTCCCTTTCCTCCCAGCTGTTTTCAGCAGCTGGCTCAGCACTGCCCCAGCACATTAATCACTGTATGGCTTCTTGGACTGGCTCCTCTCTGCTCCCATCTCCTTCATGCTGTACAAGGGCTCCACGAGCTTGTTGTGAACCAGCATTAAACCTGATGGAGAGAGTCAAAAGACAGTTTAAGTAGACATAATAAAGGAAAATCCTCAGTCAGTGGATGCCAATGGCATTAGACATTACTGGTGTCCTTGTGCCTTTGCTCCCACAGCAAGCATTAACCATTTCCCTTCCCACTCCTACTACTGTGGTGTGTTTAAGGAATATTCTCCTTTGGGAGTTGATTATACAGCAACACCTCTGCCAAGCATGCCTCATGGCTCCTAAAAACAAAACAAACCAGCTGCCTGGCCGGGTCAGACACTCACCTTTGAAGTATTTGACAGTTTTGACTTTGAGCTCCAGCGTGGCGTCCTCGTCGCACACGAACACGGTGTTGGGGTGCTGCTGGAAGGCCGACACCGTCCACATGTGGTTGACACCATCCTCAATGGCTTTGTACAGAGCAAAGGCCTTGTGGGCTCCTGTGATCAGGATCATCACCTGCACCCCCAGACACAGAGGGGCAGTCAGGGCTTGGCATGGGGTCAGGGAGAGCCCACACACACCCTGCCAAGCTGAGGAGGGGGACATCCCTGTCCCCCTCCCCACAGCCACCTCCGTGCTGCTGCTCTGACTGCTGCAGCCCCCAGTGAAATCACAGCCTGCTGGGTCACTGGAATGACCCCTTGGGCACCTCTACTCTGAGATTTAACAAGTGTAGATCAAGGAATAGACTCCACTAGAAGTGGTCCCACACAGTTTTCGTGGCCAGCTGGTGTGACATCAGCTCAGCCTGATTCCTGCAGTTCCTCTCCAGGTGAGATTCCTAAACCTGCTGCAGGGTTACACAAACACCAGTGCCAGCAGAGACTGAGCAAGAGCCTTTCCATGGTGCTGCAGGATGTAGGAGGACAGGAGGATCAGGCATTCTGTGGCAGGAATACCCTACAGCAGAGGACACGTGGCTGCTCCATGACAGGATAACCTTTGGCTGCTCCAGAGGGGCTGCAGGAAGGCGCTGGTTTTTTCCTCACCTCCCTGGCATCCATGACAGTGCCAACTCCGACTGTCAAAGCCATGGTGGGCACCTTGGAGAGGTCACCATCAAAGAACCTGGCATTGGCCAGTATGGTGTCCATGGCCAAGGTCTTCACTCGTGTCCTGGACACCAGACTGGATCCTGGCTCATTGAAGGCGATGTGGCCATCAGGGCCGATACCTGGGAGGGGACAGAGTGAGCAGAGGGTCAGCAGTGGGAGCAGAGGGTCAGCTGTGGGAGCAGAGGGTCAGCAGTGGGGCAGAGGGTCAGCAGTGGGGCAGAGGGTCAGCTGTGGGGGCAGAGGGTCAGCTGTGGGGCAGAGGGTCAGCAGTGGGGCAGAGGGTCAGCTGTGGGAGCAGAGGGTCAGCAGTGGGAGCAGAGCCAGCAGCTCTCCCAGGAGAAGGACAGGCAGTGAGTGCTCCCAGGAACACAGAGCTGACAAAAACCCTACCATTCCTCTGCTCCAGCTCAGATTTGTGTCTGGTAGGAACAGCAAGAGCCCCCTCAGAAAGCACCAGACAATTCCCTGATTGTGCTGGGACAACAACAAAGCAAAGGAGGTGGCAGAAGCTCCTGGCAAACTGATGGGAAGAGCTTGTGTGAGAAAAGCTACTCCCTGTCAGCACTGCCAATTGATCAACACTTCGTATTTGTACAGTTCTAGCCCTTCCCATTTCTCCTGCTAACATTTCCTGAACAATTCACTGAAAGACCTAAAGCTGGCAGTGGTACACTGGGGGACAAGGCTGCCAGGACACAGCAGTGCCCAGGGCCGTGGGCTGTGGGCTGGCTTTCACTGCAAATCCACTGAAAATGAACAATCCTGACAATGAATGAGCTGGGGAGGACAGGCACAGCTTTGGGACAGGGTTTAGAGGCTGCTGCTCTCGGGTTCTCACCTCCAACAAAGAGCTCGATGCCTCCTGCTGCTTTGATTTTCTCCTCAAATGCATCACACTCTGCCTGCAGATCAGGGGCATTTCCATCCAAGATGTGGACGTTTTCTGGTGAGATGTCAATGTGCTTGAAGAAGTTGTTCCACATGAAGGAGTGGTAACTCTCTGGGTGATCCCTTGGGAGACCTGGTAACAGAACAGCAGGACTGGAGCAATCTCACCTGGAACATTCTACACCTTGCAGTGGCTTTGGGGACAGAGTGCTGCTCTCTCTGTCCTTTGTCACTCCCTCAGCTTTCAGAGTTTATTTCCCTAAATACCAGAACTAAAATCAGCTCCTGTAAGACACGTGCCCATATTAACATACAACAACTGTTCAAAAAGCAGGTGTGTGCTGTGCCTCATCTGTCAGTACCTTTCCAGCCTTTTCCCCATTCCATATTAGCAAGAATGACTAAAAAACTGTGCAGAAGCCTGGGAAATAATAATTATTATATAATTATAGCATAATTACCCCCCTTGAATGCTGTAAACCCACACTGGACTGCTTATTCCCTAATGCTGCTTGACTGGGATTATTCAAAGAAAAAACCTCTTGACCAGGATAAAACAGCATTAGCAAATATTTAGCCTGTATGTTTTTCACCTTTGGATCTTTTTCTTCTGGGGAGACTGTTTCACCACGACTTCAGAAACGAGAGTCCTTTGCTATGTCAGCAGGAGATACCAGAGGCCACTCAGGGAACACGCTGGTCCCTGTAAGGGACCTTTACAATCCCAGAGCAAAGGTGGAAGTTAATGCTGCACGCTGAGCCTGCAGTGATAAGCTGCTCCTTACCTGGTCAGTACCTGAGTGCAGCTAAAACCCAGCAGCGTCTGCAATGGTGTGTGCAATACTGGGCAACACCCAGTATCCACTTTTGTCCAAAACCCATGGAAAAATTTCACATTTCTTCCGTAGGTTTTCAAACTGTCCCCCTTTGCTAATTCCCTGGAGGTGTTTAAGGAAAAACTGGACGTGGCACTCAGTGCTATGGTTTAGCTGATGCAGTGGTGTGGGGTCACAGGTTGGCCTCGATGATCTCAGAGGTCTCTTCCATCCTAAAGGATGCTGTGACTCTGCAATGTTGCTCATCTTACCTGGACAGGTGGATTTCGGGCACCGCCGGGGGTAAGAGCCCCGCAGCTCCCGGGCAGGGACAAAGGCGACACACGGGACAGGCGGCTGCGGCACTCACCCACGTACTCGTCCATGTTGAAGGTCTTCACGTACTTGAAGGAGAGGTCCCCGTTGCGGTAATACTCCACCAGCTTGCTGTAGCAGCCCAGGGGGGTGCTGCCTGCGGGGAGCGGCCGCCTCAGCCCGGGCAGGGTCCGCGCTCGGCCCCGGCCCCGCAGCCCGGCCCCGGCACCCACCTGTGGGCAGCCCCAGCGTGAAGAAGCGCCCGGGGCCCGGCCCGAACTGCACGATGCGGTTGCGGATGTACTTGGCCGCCCACTCGCTGGCCTGAGAGTAATTCTCCAGGATGATGAGCTTCATGGTGGGGCCGCCGGGCACCGCCGCTGCCTCCTGGAGTCGCCTTCACCGGGATCGCCTTCACCGGGATCACCAATTGCTCCTGGGATCGCCTTCACCGGGATCGCCGCTGCCTCCCGGGACCGCCTCTGCCCGCGATCGCCGCCTCCTCCGGGGATCACCTCTGTCCGAAATCTCCGCTTCCTCCCGGCTCGCCCTGGCCGGGATCACTTCCGCGGGCCGGGCAGCGCCGCCCGGGCCGGCCCCGAGGGTGGGCGGGGAGCGCCGGGCCCGGCCCCGGCGAGGGAGCGAGCACGGCGGGGCCCGGCAGGGCTGTGTGTGGGGTTGGGATTCAGCGGGTTGATTTTCCTTCTCTGCAAAAGCAGCAGAACGGCTGGATCCACCCGGGAATGATGCGGCTGCCGAGCTGCTCGGGTGAATCGGTCACCGCACTGCCGGTGCGCTGTTGTCCAGGCAAAGCTGCAGGAAGCGATTTTCCCCCCAAATACATTGAAACGGCCATAAATATCTCGATGTGGTTCTGCTGGAGTGTCGCTGTCCCAGCAGGGATCCACCCAACTCCGTCCTTCAGCTTTTCAGCCCTAAAGCGAAGCTCCCACCAAAACGAGCTGCTCTCACGCTTGAATTATTCTGCAGGGACCCACTCTGGGGTCGTTCTGAGGGATGGAGAGACGGTGATCTCTGTCTGTCCTTGCTGCTCTTGGCACAGTGGTATTCCCAAAACACCTTCCTGCTGTTGCTCCAGCCGCCTCCAAGCTCTCATGGAAACGTGCCCGACCTCTACTTGCACAGGCTTGGTTCATTGCTGGGATGCAAAGCTCTTACTTCAAAGCTAGACCGATTTTCTATTTCATCAGAAGGAAGAATGAGCTACAAATTGCTTTGCTGGGATGCAGCCCATGCAGTTCCTTCTCGTTTTAATAATTTAAATGACCTGGCTAGAACCAGTGCTCCCGGTATTGTCTCACTCCGGAGAGCCCTCGGTTTGCGCTGGGACGGGTGTGGCGGGATGGCTGTGGGCAGACACGACAAGAGTTTTAGGCCACAGAGACTGAATAAATTCCATGGCCATGTGTTTCCATGAGCAGCCAGCCCACGGGCAGGTGTCTCGGTGGCTGCTGTTGGGTAAGGAGCTGACAGCAGCGGCATTCCCAGCTCTCCCGCAGGGCAGGGCAGGGCAGGACAGGGCAGCCTGGGCTCTGGCTCTGTGGGACACAGCTCTTCTCTTGTCCTGTCGGGGCCGTTTCGGTGTGACAGACCCACGGGTCCCACGGACAGTGGCAGGAATCACGGCACCGGAGGGTTCAGAGGCACAGGACCGAGGTGCTGGGCTATCGCTGTGGGATGGAGGGCATGGGGACCCGGCTGAGTTTGGACCCTTCCCATCCTGGCGCTGCTTCAGCCCTTCCTGCAGGTGCTGCCGGCACGAAGCACACCTGGTGAGCGCACGCCTGAGCTGCACACACACCCGGGGAGCTCCCACATCGCCCCTGTTGTGGCACAACTGCAGCTTCTGGTGCGCAAAGGCAGAAGCGCCGCAGGGCTCGGCAGGGAGAGAGCACCGGCACCGCCGCTCCGCAAAGAACCCTCCTCGCACCGCTCGGCGTTACCAGGGAAACGCGGCCAGGGCTCCGAGATCTCCGCAAAGCAAATACTGGAGCCACATCCCGCACAGGAATTGATTGCAGGAGACACCATGGACTCCCCTGGGCGGTGAGCTCCAGGGCAACAGCCGGGGTGACCTGCGGGCTGTGGGCTCTGTGTGCCCTCAGAGCGGCCTGCGGGCAGTGCCACCGCATCTCTGCCTCCCTCCGCACCTGCCCTGGCTCCCCGGGAGCTGCGGGGATCTGCTGCCTTTGAGATCGGCCTTGCAGCCCCCCCAAGTGCTCACATAATCCCGGTGATGGGATGGGTTCGGTGAAATCCAAGTGTTGGAGGGCTCTGACTGCACAGGGTGTGCCTTTCACCTCCCCTTGGGCAGCTGCAGGGCGCAGAGATGCCGGAGGAGCGGGCAGCTCCCTGTGAAAGCAAACCATGTTCTGGAGTGAGCAGAAAGTGCTGCCCACCCCCAGCGCATCCCGCGGCTCCACTCGCTCCATCCACGCCGCGCTCCTCCGGGCTGCTCCGGGGCTGGGCTGTGCGTGTGACTCGCACGCAGGGTATTTTTAGGTATGATAATTTCTGCCCGTTATTGTTCCTGCGTTTACAGCGAGCTGTTCCCGTGCTGAAGAACTTCCTGGCGTCTGAACAGGCTGATTTTCCTCCCTTGCAAAAAGCAGCAGATGGAAGGAAACAAACACTTCTGTGCAGGAGAAGCTGAAGTTTAATGTGGGAGCTCTAACAAGCGCAGCATTTTCTTTTGCCCCCTCTTGAAGGGATCAGAGTCTGCAGTGCCCAGAGACCAGGGCTTTTGCTATTAGGGACTGCTTGGGAGCACTGGGATTCTTTTCCTGAAAAAGCAACATAATTTAAAAATTATCTCCACGAAGAACCCCCTCTCCAAATCCTGTAATTAAAGAGCCTTTAATATCCACCATCAGTCACCTCTTCCTGCTACAGCATGTTCCATTTACCTTCTGACCCCAATTTATAAGAAAAGGAGAAATAATAGATCTGGAGGAGAGCTGCTCTTTCCTGCAAGCCCCATTCACATTTTAGCTCTCCCAGCAGCACCCAAATCCCAGTTAGGACTTTTTTGGGGTCACAACAAGCCGATGTGTAGGGGAGTACATGGACAGGCAGCTCTGGAGAGCACCCATGCCAGTCCCTTCCTCTTTTTCAGGCGAGGTTCCCATGGCAAAGCTGTCAGGACTTCCCTTCTCACCAGGTTCAAAACTGCCAGCCTAAGCAGTAAGACATTTAATCTGGACAGCAAGGTTAAATTAACCATTGGTTAATTGTGATTTCTCCAGTAGGCTGAAGAAATAAAGGAGCAACAAAGGACATTGGTGAAATCAGTGAGTTGGGGCCTCTGAAGTGAGGCTGGACAGAGCTGGATGCGCTGAATGGAGGCAATTTGGACTCAGCTCTGCCTTGCCCCTTGCACCATCCAGCACAACTCCCTGCATCCCTCCATATCTGCCCCTCGGCTCTGCTGCTGGGTGTCAGAAGAGAATCCCGTTGGGAAAGCCTTCCACCTCAATGCTGCTGTTGTTTTCATTGCTCCTCCTCACAATACTCGTGGCTTATTGGGGCGTGATTTTCCACCCCAGCGACCAAGGCAGTGCTTCCCCCCTGCTCTGCACAGGCTGTGGGACTGTGGCCGTGCTCGCTGGGGCTCTCCTCGTTCCGGCAGACCCGCCGTGACCGAGTGCCTTTTGTTGTTGCAACAAACCCCAAAACTGCAGCTGCCTGCGAGTCCAAAGCCGTGCACAGAGCCCACACCTGCAGAACCTGCTGCCTCCGGGGCAGGGGAGCTGCCTTGGGCGGGGGCTGCCACAGACTCACAGAATTTTGGTTGGACCTTAAGGTCATCCAGTTTCACCCCCTGCCATGAGCATTCCAACATCCCAGATTGCTCCAAGACCCATCCTGGTTTTGGGCACTTCCAGGGATGGGCCAGCCACAGTTTGGTTTTTTTGGGCAAAGAGCTCAAAGATGGTTCAAACACAAAATAGTCTCAAGCACAAAAAGTGGTGTTTTGGGGAGGAGCATTTGTTAGACAGCATTTATTAATCCTTAACAAATCTCTCCAGCTTAATTATACAACTCTAATTCAGGATGCCATTCCACAGTGGGAAATGCCATCTATGTATATTCAAATATATTCAAACCTTGTGAATCCAATTCTTGCACATGGAGTGTCTCTGCCTCCAGGGACACAGGAGTACTCTTGAGTTGAGGTTTTTGTCATGTGAACATTTTGATTTTGGTTTTTAATTTTTTTTTTAAATTGGGTAATTTACCACTAAAAAGTTAGCAGAAAGATCTAGTTTTAATGTCCTGCTCAGTTCTTACTAGTTTAGCTTACACGCCCTGCTTTTGAGGTTTATTATTTAGCTTTTAGTGTTCAATGTTTATTACAAAGTGCAGATTAAAAGCGTTCCCTTTACTGCTCAGTTGTACACAGTAATTAAAGGAGCACATGCACAGCTCCAAGATTCCAGAGGACTCACTCTGCTACACTTCTGTCATACTTTCAATTGCTTTCAAATACTTTCACAGCACATCCCATACGGAAGTCACTAAAATCAACAACTTCAAGCTTCAAGTGTCTCTTGGGAGTAAAGACATTTTGTACTGGAGAAGAAGTCAAAAACGCAGAGGCATGAAGTGATTTGCCTCAAATCACTTGGGAAATGAAAGCAGAACCAGTCATGTGCTGTAACCACAGCATCATCTTTCTACTGAGCCTCCCCACCTAAGAAAATAAAATAAATACAGGGAGAGCAGCTGGAAGAAATTGCCATTACCCCTCTGGAATTAGTCGTGCTCAGACTAGATGGACTAATTAGGCCTTGATTTGCCTCCACTGGCCCCAAAATGGCTTTGACACGAATGGTTTCACCATTTCTCCAGGATTCATTCCAGCATCTTCTCTGAGGACGTGCACAGGTTGCATCTTATTTTAGTCTCTGTGTTGTCCGAGTCAATCACTGTGCAGCTAATTAGCACTGCTGCTACAGCCTTACTTAGGGATGTAATCCCACCTCAGCAGTGAGCAAATCCACGCATGTCACCAGGACAGCTCCTCACTGCAGGGGAATTCTCAGTGCAAATTGTGAATCCTGTGGAAAGGTGAAACCAGAGTCTGTCGGTGCCTGCAGCTCCTGTTCCAGCTCCTTCAAAGGCACCCGTGTTGCAAGAACCCTGCCTCGTCCTTGTGTCTCCAGCATTTCTCAGGAGTCACCCTTCCAGGTTATTCATGGCTAAAATCCTTCACGGTTCCTGCCTCCCCTTCAGCATGAGAACTGGGATGTTCATTCATCTCACTGAGACATCGATGAACTCCCTACCCCTCAAAGGCAAAATACAGGGAGAAAAGAATCCAGGCTGATTATGGCATGGAATAATGAGCATTGAGGCCTGTATTTATGACTGAGTGTGCAGTTCAAAACCATGTCCTCGGGCTTCAATGCTTGCAACTCTCTGAATTTGCAGTTTGGAATCCCAGCGGGGCTGATTCAGCCTTCCTCATCCTAAAGCTGATATATTTAAATCTCATCCACCTCAGGGATTGATGTGGGTAATTTTGTGCAAGCCTGACTAGAGCTGAACCGCGCATGTAGAAAACAAATGTTACACAAGCTGAGAAGCCTTTTGGCCAATGTAACACTGAAGAACTCAGAATAAACCGAGTTCTCTCGCTGCGTGGTTTCCTACACGTGCTCCTTTTGGAAGGAAGGAGCTCAACACCATCTGCTCCCAGTGGATATGGGAGAGCTGTCGGAGGAGTTGGCCAACACCTCGTGTTTGGTGCAGCAGCTGCTGGCCTGTTCCGTGCCCGCTGGTGGCACAGGCATGGCTGGGGTTGTGTGTGACCCAGGTTTGGTCAGCGTGGCTCAGACCGGGCTGGTTTCTCAGTGCTGGCCCTGGTGTGTCCCTGCTGAGGCAGCACTGTTTGTCAGCACGGCTTGACAGCAACTTCCTGACTCCCTAGGTTTCACTGACACATCCTATGGCAGCTTCCACTGTGAAAATCACACTTGAGTTCCGCCGTGCACATGAAACGGAGTGCAGGGAGCTTGTGGGGTCACTGCTGCAGCTCTGGCAGTGCTGGGGACACGCTGCATCCCCGCAGGCAGTGGCACACGGGTCCCCACACAGCTGGGCTGGCTCGGGGCTGTTCTGCTCGCCCTGCAGCCCCAGTGTGCTATCCTGGCTGGAAACCAGCCCAGCGAGCTGGGCGTGCTGGTTGCCAGCAGCTGAACATGACCCAGCGTGTGCCCAGGAGGGCGAGAGGCCATCGGCACCTGGGCTGGCTCAGTGACAGCGTGGCCAGCAGGAGCAGGGCAGTGACTGTCCCCTGTGCTGGCACTGGTGGGGTCACACTGTGAGTGCTGTGCCCAGTTCTGTGCCCCTCGTGATGAGAGAGACATTGAGGGGCTGGGGTGTGCCCAGGGAAGGGAATGGAGCTGGGGAAGGGATGGAGCCCCAGGAGAGGCTGAGGGAGCTGGGAAGGGGCTGGAGAATTCCTGAGGGAGATGGGAAGGGGCTGGAGAATCCCTGAGGGAGCTGGGAAGGGGCTGAGCCTGGAGCAAAGGAGGCTCAGGGGGGACCTTGTGGCTCTGCACAGTCCCTGACAGGAGGGGGCTCAGGGGGGGTCGGGCTCTGCTCCCAGGGAACAGGGACAGGAGGAGAGGGAACGGCCCCAGGCTGGGCCAGGGGAGGCTCAGGTTGGACATCAACAGGAATTTCCCCATGGAAAGGGTGCTCAGGCCTTGGAACTGCCCAGGGAGGTTTGGAGTGCCCATCCCTGGAGGTGTCCAAGGAATCCCTGGACGTGGCGCTCAGCGCTCTGGGGTCACAGTGGGCACCGGGCACGCCTGGACTCGATTGTGCTGGAGCTGCCTCCCAGCCGCAGCAGCTCCGCGATTGCGAGCCCCCTGAGGCAGGCTGCCCGCGGCCCGGGGCGGCTCCGGCGGCGGGCGGGGCGGGAGGCGGCGCGGCCGAGCGTGACGGGGAGGGCGGGAGCGAGCGGAGCCCGCAGCGAGCAGCGACCGGGCCGCCGCCGCCTCCGCCTGCGCAGCGCCCGCACCGACCCCGCAGCGCCATGGCGGCCGCGGCCGCCGAGCCCAGCACCGGCCGCTACCAGCAGGTGAGGGGCGGCGGGGCCGGGGCCGGGCGGCTCCCGGGGCGGCGGGGCCGGGAGCGGGGCCTGTGCTGGCGGCAGCGCCCGGGGCGGAGGCCGCGGGTCCCCGGGGGGTCGGGCCGGGCTCGGCCGCGGAGCCGCTCCCCGCCGGCTCGGGGCCGGGTGTGCCCCGGGGCCCGTGTTTGCCCAGTGCCGCGGCTGGTGTTTGCTCTGTCCTGGGGCCGGGTGTTTGCCCAGTGCCGGGGCCGGGTGTGTCCGGGGCCGGTGTTTGCCCAGTCCCGGGCCGACCTTGGCGCAGGGCGCTGACCCCGCCGGTCATTCCCCCCCACCCACGGCCACCGGCTCCCCTCAGGGAACGGTCTCGTTCGGCGTCGTGCCGAGGGCACCGTTAGTTTTAGTCCATCTTTAACGTGTGGGCTCCTCTGAAACTCCCCTAGGCCGGGGGCTGGCCTTAAAGAGCTCCCTCGGGAATTCGGGTCGTTCTTCTCTTCCTGCCTCCCGTTTGTCCGCAGGACCGGCCCCACGGAAGGGCCTGACCCACTTATGGCAGGCGCCTTTCTGGCATCAGACACGGAGAATTCTTTACTTAAAGTAATGGAGAAATCCCTCAGAGCACAGCAGACAGCTCGCTCCTGCTGAAGCGAGGTTCTCCCGAGAAATCGCTGTGTTGTGACTTTTCCTGGGTAGCATTCCCGGCGTGGGTAGGCTGGCGCTCGGCACAGTTCGAGATACACCCTCCCAGGGGATGGAATACTTGTCTCATCTGACAGCTCCAGGTCTCCGTGTTTTTACATACTGGAAATAGGGGAGTTAAGTAAAACTTAGGCTTTTTAAAATGATATATATATTTTTTTATTCAGTGCAAACCAGATGTGCTCACTTACAATGACAAATCTCTTTGTGTTGTTCTGGGAACTGCTGGGGACACATAACCAGGTCTCTGCACTAATCGCCTTTCCTGGCAGAGTCCTGCTGGTGGTGCTGACCCCAACAAGTGTCTTCACAAACGCCTTTTCGCAAGGGATCTGCAGTGTGTCCCGTGGCCCGGAGCCCGTGGGGATGGGTGACAGAATCCCTGGAGGATCCCCCTGCCGTGGTGTTACCTGGCTGGTGTCACACTGCTGGTTTCCTCCCGGAGGGCTGTGTAAAGCTGCTGTGTGCCAGCTCGGTGCTGTGTCTGCTCACACCTCGGGCAGAGGCTGGGCAGGCTCATCTGCAGAGATTAGGGAGCCAGGCTGTGCCAGGGGATTTGCACTGCTAAAGACAAGCACATAATGGAAGCCTGTGGAGCCACTGGTTTAACTGGAGTGAGAGGCAGATTCTCACATGTAAATGTATTTACTTTTGTGCAGCTGTTCAGAAATTGCCTCTCTTTCCTCACCTTCTGCCAGCAGCCAGGTATTCCTGTTGGGAAGTGTGTTATCACTGAACTGGCTCCTAATGCTTGCGTTGCTTCAAAATCCCTGCAAGCTGGGGAGATGCAATTGAGATTTAGATAAGGAGAGGATGAGAGAGTGGGAGAGTCTGTAGCATTGAATGTGTCAATTTTTTCCCATATTTTGAAACTTATTATGTGTGTGAATGTACAATAGTGAATGCACCGTGTGCCAGGGAAGAGAGACTGATTGTGAAGTGATAACTGCAGGGGCTAGAGGTGAATACAGGACCCAGTCAGTAAAGGTAGCCTGGAGAAATCCACAGCAAGCTCATTTAATCCTTATAATTATTGGATGATGAAGCAGTGGAGGAATTTTTAAAGCTTGATTTTTTGGGGTGATGGGGTGATGCATTAATGGAGTTGGTTGTGTAGGTAGGTGGTTCCTGTACTGGTGAATGTGTTTGACTGTCCAAGCATGCCAGGGGTGTGTAACCCTCCTGTGGGATGGATTCCTGATGGATCCACGTGTGCATGGCAGCAGCACTGGTGACCTGTGGGCACTGTGCAACCTGGACAGAGTTTGTAGGATTCCTCGAGTGCCTGTATTTTCAGGAAAAAAAGGTGAGAGTCAATGACCATGACCTGAGCACAACAGAACTCGGTATTTGAGTTTGAAACCTGTGTGTTTCCTCTCCCAGCCCTTGCTCAGCCCTGCAGGTGGGATGTGGGGATGTGGGGATGTGGAGATGTGGGCTGAGCTCCCTTTCATCCCTGCAAACTCCCAGCCTGTGTCCATTCACCAACGCAGGCAGTGTGCAAGGGGCGTGCACTGATTTATTTTCCAAAGCCAACTTCCTAGCCTGTGGCTTTGTTCAGGCATTAGAGAATCTGATAAAAAATAGCCTGCAGTGATGCCTTTGGGCGATGTGAGTCTGAGCTCGAAGTACTGAGGAAGTGCAGGTCCATGTAAAATAAAACTAAAACTCTGGAGAAGGGATTTCAGCTTCCCCGACTCCTTCCATGGGGAGCAGGGCTGGGACAGGGTCAGACTGCTGGATTTGGATCCTCCTCTGCAGGCCAGGTGCTTGTGGAGGTGGGAATGGAGAGGTTTGGGAAAAAGGAGAGCGGCAGCCTGCCCTGGTACTGTCATTCCAGGCACTGCTGTGTCCCCAAAAAGGGGCACTGGGAGGCTGTTGTCATTTCAGCCTGCCTTTGGGGAAGTTATACAGGGATGTTGTTGGGATTAGGGGGCTTAAAGCCTTTCCAGCATAACCCTGGATTGAGAGTTCAAACTGGCAGAACGGTATTTCATCCCTGGAACAGAAATTACCCTCCATTCTGGAAAAAATAGCCCAGCTTTAGCAGGTTTATTTACACTCTGTGTTTTCCAGGCATGCTTTGCACTTGGGGCATTCGAAAATATATGTGAGGTGTATGAGTAATGTAAACCCACCTAGGAAATGGTGGGAGTGTTAAATAATGGAGACATATTTCTTTTTAAGTGCTGTGTCTTCCTGTTCCACTTGTTGAAGGTTTACATGGATCATGAATCATTCCAGAAAGGGAGGTGTCCATGGGAAAAATAAGGAAGAAAGATTTTTCCATTTGTTTGTTTTTCATTCTGTGAAAACAGTAGAAGAAATGCATTGCTGGAGATAGAATGGGAATAGAGTTTGAATCCATGAAGGACCACAATGCCTCTTTAATATCTGGGGAGGCTGGAGTGAAACAGGGAGACAGATCTCAGTTGCTGCCTTGTGTGTACCTTAGCTTGTATTTAATTTTTCAGCTGAAATGGGCACACAGCTTGAAACTAAAAAATGAGAACATCCCCAATCTTTTCATGTCAGCAGTTAGAATCAGAAATATCAGTGACTTTTTCCTCAGCGAGGTCCTTGCAGTGTGCAAGATGTGCTGACTAAAGATAAGAATGGTAGGAAAAGTTGCCGGGTAGGTTGTTTGCATATTTATTTATATATTTTATTTATAAGTAGAACAGGAGATGCCATTGGCATAAACCCAGTAAAGATTAGGAAAATTGCAGAGTAAAATTTCAGCTTCAAGGTTGTGCTGAAGCTGCCCCGTGTCCAGCCTGGGCTGTGCTCAAGTGACTAAAATCTGGTTATTTTCCTCTGAAACATCCACCTCTGTAGGCAACAGTGCCTGTCAGGTGAGTTTGCAAGGGTTTAGTGATTCTGGGTGAAAAAGTAATTATAGAATTTAAACACATTCTGTCCCTAAAGCTCAAAGGATGTGGGAAAGGCAGGGGAATAGCAGCAGTCCAGTTCATCTCACAGCTTGTGGATTCTGATCCTTTGTCATTGGGACTAGTGAGAAAAAATTCAATAATACAGAGTATCCAATCATTCTGTTCCTGCCTGTTGTGAAATACCCAAATTTGATACATGGTGGCACAATGGGATTTTTTTCTATTGAAGATACTTAACCTTCTTCATATGACCATTTTAAAAAAGCGATATTTTAAAATGCTTAGAAGTCTTACTGTAATCCCCTAATGTCCAGAAAAATATTCATCTGATTCTAAATATTATGAGAAGGCCTTATGCTTTAAGTGTGGGAAATTTAATTACAGCCATCCAAGATTAAAACCTACTTTTTCCATATTAAGACCTTGATCTCTCAGGTCTCAGGCCAGTGTGTGGGCACAGGTTTGTGCTGGCCCTAGTGCTTGTTTCCAGTCTGTCCAGACCAGTCTAACTCCCTGTTAGAACAGAAATGGGGGAATTAGACCAGCTTGTTTCCCAGGATTGAGGAGCATTTCTGAGTTGTCGGGCCCTTGGCTGCAGTGAGTCAGAGGACAACACCCTCATGAGCACAGGTTGTATTTTATGGACATGAAATAGGTTTTGATTTGTGGTTTTGGTGGCTCTCGGGGTTGTTGCCATTGTCCCCTCAGCTGCTGGGTCCTGCTCTGTGTGTGCTCACTGGGGAAAAGCTGGTGGATTTTGGGAGTGGAGGCACAGTTTTCAGTCCTTTGTTGAAAGGGAGGAGTATCTCAGAATCTCAGAGTCACTCAGTTTGGACAAGCCCTCCCAGCCCATCGAGTCCAAGCTGTGCCCAATCCCCACCTTGTCCCCAGCCCAGAGCACTCAGTGCCACCTCCAGGGATGGGGACTCCAAACCTCCCTGGGCAGCCCCTTCCAAAGCCCAAACATCCTTTCCATGTGGAAATTCTGGGGTTGGCACGTCTCAGGAGGTCACTCCTGGGGCTGGGCTCTGCTCAGGGCTGGTTCCCCAGCAGGAGCATCAGCATGTCCCCAGGGAGGGTTGGCTTGGCACAGGTGCCAGGGCTGTCACCTGAGAGGTGCTCAGCACCCCTGTGCCAGGTGCAGGAGCTGGGCCACACACTCAGGGCTGTCACTGCTCCGGGGAAATGGGCTGGAAGAGCCTGTGGGAGAAAACAGTTATTTGCTCATCAGGGAGAGGGCTGAAGGGTGTGGGCTGGCTTGTCTGGTAGCTTATCATTATTCCTGCTGATTAATGAGCTGATATTAAGTTGTGGGAATTTGCAACAACATCGGGCAAAAGTCAGGATTTTAAATCAGGGTGTGTTTAATTAAGCAAAGTGTAAGTCAGTAAAAATAACTCTCATTTTCATAGGTGGCAGTGACTTTAATTTACTTCCAAAAGGCTGAAGATATGGAATGATAGGTGATCTATTGCTAAGGCCAAGCTTGTAGTAATGCTGATTTAGTGTAGTGATGCTGATTTAGTGTAAAGAATATTTACATGAAGCCTCAGAGCTTGGCAAAGGGGAATTCAAAAATAAAAATGCAGAACTATATCAGCAGCCCATCTGCTGAGTTTGGGAAATTTGGAAGAATTAACCAATATATTTACTGGAAATGCTTTCTTCAAAGTTTACATGGAAGTGTTTCCAAACAGCTTGGAAGATTTCAACTTCTATGTTGCTGTGCTGTTTATTTTCATGGGACAGGTCTTGGTCAGGGCAAGTGGAAGCCAGAGGTGATGTCCTGCTCAGTGCCAGGCTTCTGATGCTGGGGTTTGTTTTTTGAAAATAAATATCCCTGGGTGTTCTGTCAGTCAACTTTCTGTTGGTTCAGCAGTGTGGTGAAAAAATCCCAGCCAAGCTGTTGTTTTAATAACTACATCCTTGGCTGTAAAAACTGTTTTATTTTTTAATGCCATGAACACCAGAACCTTGCCTGAAAAGCTAAAATCCATCAGTGAATCTAGGAAAAAATTACCCCACAGCCTCAGCAGAGCAGACAGTGCTTGAACCAGGCTCCCTGGGTTCTGAAGCCTCGGGGGAATTTCTGGGAGCCGAGTCCATACCTGGAGCTGTGCAGGGCAGGTGGGAGCCGGGGCCAGGCCAGGGCAGCTCTGTGAGGCCTGATGAGTCATTCTTCCTGTCACATGAACCCTTCCTGCTCTGCTAATAGGCACTTAGTTGAATTTTAGATGCCTGGAATCATTAAAAAGGCTGGAAGGCATTTGTGTACCTTGTCCATTAGAAGAAAAATATGTTTTCTATAACTGTAACCTCCTACAGCCTCGAGCTCAACTTTAGAAAGTAGCTGCATTTTTTGTGTCATTATCCATTACCTGAATTGGGATGTTTGAAGGCAGCAGTGAATTCAGCTGCTTTCTCCCACATGACATTGGTGGAAGAACATGTATTTCTTTTTACTATTGAAACAAGAACCAGTGGTAGGAGTTAATATTCCACTCAATGTCTGCGTCCTCTTTTGTTCCATCTCTTCCAGTGTTGTCACATGTGGTGCTTTCCTCCCCCCTCCCTGGTGACTGTGCTCTCAGGCTGTACCTGCCTCCTTTCTTACAGGCATGAGGGGTTGAATTTCTGGCACCCCCTCACCTGGGGAGCAGGTGACAAAGAGCACGTGGAATCCAAAGTGTCCCAGGTGTGACCTTTCCTTTCAGAAAGACAGAGCCTTTCCTTCTCTGTTAACAGAGCAGGTCCTGCACAGGCAGGAGGAGAAAAGAACTACTGAATTTTCATGGATAGGCTGACAATAAGCACAGTGGAGCATTTTCTGAGAATTCATAAACTGCAGAGCTGGGAGAATCACAGAGTCACAGAATGGTTTGGGTTGGGAGGACCCTAAAGATCATCTCATTCCACCCCCTGCCATGTTCAGGGACACCTTCCACTGTCCCAGGTTGCTCCAAGCCCTGTCCAACCTGGCCTTGGACACTCCCAGGGATGGGACAGATTGAGCAGTTTGGCTCTGTGTTTTCCTGTCCCTTCCAGTGCCCCTCGTGCTGTGTGCAGGGTGGTTTGGGATTTCTGGAGTAATGCTGTCTCTCTTTGTTGGAATTTTTAAAGCATATTTTAATAGGCAATTGCTTCTCAAGTTAGTTTGCATTTCCTTCTAATGCCGAGCTCCATGGGGTTTATAAAAGGAACATTTTTGTTCCTTGGGAAGGCTTTGAGAAGATGAAGGTGCTTTGCTGTGGTGGGATTTGCTGCAGCTCCTCCTGTCCCTGCTCAGTGCCCTGGGGCTCAGCAAAGCTGCAGGTGAGGCAGGTCCTGCCACCTCCAGCCCCAGGGCCTCCCTCCCTGCCATTGCTGGCTCTGCTTCGCATCTGGCCAGGGCCCAGCGTGGGGCTGTGTCCTGCTGACAGCTGTGCTGGGAGCTGCTCCTGCTGGAACGTGGATTAAATTTTCATCCGGATCACTGATTTCTCCTTCTTCAAGGAAATGGCTCAGCGTTGTCATGTGAGGACTTCTTAGCCACAAAGCTCGGGGCTGACCAGCACCCTTTTTTTCCTCCCCCCCCCCCGCGCTTCCATTCTGTTTAGAAAATATTCTGGGGGGCAGAGTGAGCTTCAGCTGATGGGGAACTGAGTGCAGGACTGTGGTGCTCTGCTGTTTTGCTGCAGCTGGACTGGCAGGCAGTGCTCCTGATTTTTTTCTGGTGCTTCCCAGTGTCATTTCCTCTCTTTCCCCCCTCTGGAGCTGCCAGCAGAACCACTCACATTGTTATCTGCTAAGCCCAGTTCACAGAGGGCGTGGATATAGTGTGATCTGGAATAGACTATAGATTATAGACTTTTACTGGCCCAGAGAAGCTGTGGCTGCCCCTGGATCCCTGGCAGTGCCCAAGGCCAGGCTGGACACTGGGGCTTGGAGCAGCCTGGGACAGTGAAAGGTGTCCCTGCCCATGGCAGGGGCTGGAATGGGATGGGCTCTAAGGTCCCTTCCAACCAAAACCATTCTGTGATCTTTGATCCCAGGATAAAGGAATAAAAGGAATAAAACTCCAAAGCACAGAACACTTGGATATCCAAGATCTGTGTTTAGAAGTGTGAGCTGATTTATTTTCCCCTGAGAAGACGTACATGTAAGATAAGAACATCCCCCTATGCCCCCACCCCCTGTGTTAAATGCTCAAGGAGAATGGCAACATGTCTTTCCAAAGAAAAGAAAGCAAAATATCCTGGATGGCTTCAGGATCAAATGTGTGGGATTGCAGGAGGGGACGTTGTTTAGTGGAGATTTCAAAGCAGGGCAGTGCCTCCTGCTCAGCCCAGACCTTCAGTCTCAAGGTGCTTGTTTGAGGTGAGTTGTTCTGCAGAAAACCTCAGCGCCTTTGCTGCTGAGATGATGAGGAATGGAAGGAAGGGAAACATGAGATGGCAGCTGTAACCTCCTTTCTGGCCTGGTACTGCTGCTCCCCTGATCAAAGCTGCCATGGCACACCTGCCTCGTGCGGGTGATGCTGGATCTGTGATAGCTCCTGGTTATTTATACAGAGCCTGTGGGAAGCACAGTGCACAAAATAAACCGGCTCCTTTGCAGTCATGCGGTGTGAAAGGTTGAAGGGAAGTGGCAGCATTTATACTTCTGTGCATCTTTATGTAATGTTCCATGGAAAAAAACCTTCCTTAGCAAGGCCACAGGCAGCAATGGAGCCTTTTGTTGGGTGTCTCACTGTATTTCTGTGACTAAAACAGATGCAACTGCAGCTCCTAAACAATGTGAGCTGAGGAAGTGCCAGGGAAATGGAAAGGTACTGGAAAGCTGTGTGCTGTGCTTTGCTGGAGTCCAGGTGTGTGAGGAGAGGATTAAAAAACGGAAGATTGATCATTTCAAGTGGGAATGCTTCGGAGGGAGGCTGAGCAGCTGCTCTGTGTCCAGTGGTGCTGCAGAGCAGTCTCCTTCCAGAAGAGTCTGCTGTGTGCAGTTGGAGCTCAGGGCTGATGTCAGAGCCCTGGGAGCCCCCCTAACCCGTGGTGTGTGGGTCTGTCCAGCTGCAGAATGAAGAGGAGCCGGGCGAGGCCGTGCCCGCGGTGAACGACGCCCCTCCGCCCTACAGCAGCATTTCTGCAGACAACACAGGTACTGTCCCTACTGTCCCCTGGGCTGGGGTGGCTCTGCTGCCACTGACTGCTCTCCCCAGCCACAGCTGCCACTGCAGCACCTTCCCGAGCTGCAGGGATCAGGATTGATCCACACAGCCTGTTGGTGCTTGTGGTTTAGGAGATGCAATTTGGCCGCGTTCATCTGATGTCATCCCATCAAGGGGTGTTCAAGTTACAGTTCACAGTGTTCTCAGTAAATTGAAGGCTGTTAAAAATCAAAGTGCTGGGAGGATTTGTGGTTCTCCTCTCATTATTTGGCATTTGGATGATGCTGTGCCCCTTCCCTAAAGGATTTGTTGCTTAAAAGGGTTTAAAAAATTCACTTTCTCCTGCACTTTCCAATAACTTGCACTTGGTCATAAGGATGGGACTTTGAATCATCCTCCTGTCCTGTCACTAATAACTTTAATCACCACTTGGATCTGGAAATGTGGCTATTTCTGAGTATCCAAGTCAGCAGAGGCACAGCATGTGGTGTTGTTTCAAGCAGAAGTACGGCCAGCCACGTTCAGTGAGTGTTCTGTGGATTGCTGGCTATCCCAGAAGCTGCTCCTGTGCTTTCCCCTTTCTGCTTTGGGCTGGCAGGAGGCTGCAGTGGGTGCAAGGGTGGGGAGGGGACAGGCTTCAACAGCCTGGGGAGTGGGGTTGTTGGGAGTCACCTGGAGGCCTGCTGGTTCCCAGCACGGTGTTCTTGAGGAAGTGCTGAGCTCCCTCCTGTGTGACCGTTTTTTTGCAGCTTATTTTGACTACAAGGATGAGTCAGGGTTCCCGAAGCCGCCGTCCTACAACGTGGCCACCACTCTGCCCAGCTACGACGAGGCTGAGAGAACCAAGGCTGAGGCCACCATTCCCCTGGTTCCTGGCAGGGTGAGTGTCCCTGCCTGGCCCTGCTCTGCTTTAATTGCAGCTTTAACTCCTGCCCATCGTGTGCCGTGACTTTTAAAATTTGTGTTGGCTTTTTGGTGTTTCTGAAGCTTTCTGGGGTGATGATATTCCACACTCCTCAAAGTGCTGTGACTATTTTTTTTTTTTTTCTTTTTAATTTTCCTCTGAGCACTGTGATGATGTCAGACATCTCAGTAATGCCAGCATGTGCTAGCCAGATTAGCTTGGCAGGCTGACAGAGGGACTGTACTGTATCCCTGTGCAATGACACTGGGGTTTTTGTTGGGTTTTTTTTTTCATTTTTAAAAAAGATTCAGGATTAATTCTTCAGCTGTCTGGCATATCTACCCTTGATACTCCTGGTGCTTACTTAGTTGACTTTTCTGGAGGTCAGTGCTGATACAAGGATGATAAATCCATTCTGTCAGAATGATTTCTCTTTGTTTTTTCAACCTTATCTCTTGTTCAGCCACTCCCTCCACCCCTGCTAGCATTAGAAGTCCACTGCTCATTACACTTCTTCACAGAAGCCAAACTCCTTGCTGAGATGATAATTTTTTGATGACTAGAAGAATTCTTCACAGAACAAGAACATGCTGGATCTTGACTATGTTAAAAATAAAGATACATTTCCTATTATATAGATAACATTTCATGCCCTGCACCATTTCAAGATGAGAAACAGGAAATTCTTTTTTGTGCTTGCATTTGGAGCCTTTTGAGATTTAGGATTCCAGCCCTTTTTTGAAGAGTCACACCCAGAACTGGGGTTGCTGTGTGGACTGGACTGACCTAAATCCCCCATGTGCTGCCTCCCTCTGCTTTGCAGGATGATGACTTTGTGACACGGGATGACTTTGATGACACTGACCAGCTGAGGATAGGAAATGATGGCATTTTCATGCTGACTTTCTTCAGTAAGTACCTGATGGAATGAACTTTTCTTCAAGCAGTGACCCAAAATAGTTTGGGTCACATTTATGTTCATGTAGCACCAGGCAAAACCTGCGTGCAAAGGGTTTAGGGTTTTTTCCTTTGGAATGTAAAGGTGTCTTGACCTGCTGCTTTTCTCCTGCTTTTTCAGTGGCATTCCTCTTCAACTGGATTGGATTTTTCCTGTCTTTCTGTCTGACTACTTCAGCTGCAGGACGATATGGGGCCATTTCTGGGTTTGGTCTGTCCCTTATTAAGTGGATCCTTATTGTCAGGGTGAGTTGTGTGGTGCAAAACCACATTCACAGACACTGATACTCTTTTTCCCTAGCAGGTTTTTATCTCATACTGAAGTTAGTGATAAATATAGGGGTTTTTTGTTTAATAATGAAATAATTTTTGGGCTACTTACTCAGAACAGAGCCTTTTCATAATTATATCCTGTTTATATGCTGGAATTACAAGTGTAGTAAAAGAAAAGGAAGATTGCACACCCAGACATGCACTGGGGCTGCTCCATCCCTGGAAGTGCCCAAGTCTAAGCTGGACAGGGATTCCTGGGATAGTGGAAGGTGTCCCTGTGTTGGTGGCAAGAGAGAGGAGCTGTAGGAGCCTTTCCAACAATCCATTCTGGGATTCCTCCTGGTTGTGTCTGTGTGACAGAGCCACTGTCCTGGGTCAGAGTGTGCTTTTGTGCTGAGCAGCAGCAGCAACACTCTGATCCTGGGAAAACATTAACCCAGGCAAAGCCAGCCCTGCCTTGGGCCTCTGCAGTGCCTTGGGCTCTCCTCTGGAGGTGAGGGAATTCTCTGAAATGCGGGATCGCTGGTGAGCAGAGGGAGATCGGGGCGTGGGGAGGAGCGAGTTTGGAGCAGCACTGGGAGAAGGCCGTGGGTGCCCTCTGGTGCAGCCTCCCTGCGCCACAGGAGCAGGGACCAGCAGCTGCCACCCTGCTCTAGGCTTGTTGGCTCTTACATTTTTTTGGAGGGACTGGGAGGAAATATTTCCATCAGGAAATCTTTATTTGGAGCCTGTGGAATGATGGTGCACAGACATTTCGGGCTGGAAGCTGAATTTCAAGCAAAGCAGCTCATTGGCTGTAAGTAGAAGTAGAGAGCATTAATGTCAGAGCTGTCAATTCCCAGCCTGTCCTTCGGGGCTGGGAATTCTAATTTGTAAATACAGCATCTCTCCACTTTTCTGTGGAGTTTTTGTGGGCATCTTGGTACAGAGGTGTTAAGAACTATTTGCTGGATTAAGAGATGTGTCAGAAAGCCTCTGTGACATTATCTGAGGATTTGATTTCAACTTCAGTAACAAGTTGATCTTTTGTTAGGTTTTTAAGCTTGACTAGACCAAACTCAGAGGAATGATACTGTATTTATACTGAAACTCTGAACTTCAGTGTTTTAATAGTGTTGGTACCTTTCATTTAAAGCAGTAGTTTTCCCAATTGGGAATTTTGTCAGTGGGTTCCACAGGTGTGGGATTTCTTTTCCAGCTGTTACACCATCCAACCTGGCAGTGTAATGAATGTTCTGCACTGCTGCAAGCCTGCTCTGCCCTTTCAGAAACTGCTTTATAAGCATCCAGGACACAATTTAAAACAGGAATATTTGCCCAGTAGTGTCCTCGTGCCTCACTGATTGCCAGAGGTCTTAGTTGGGGGTTGAATCTGTCCCATTATCCCTGTTAGAGCTGGTGCAGAAAAGCTGTAAATAACGGTTTGTGGAGGTAACTCATTCCTGCAGCTGATGAAATGCAGCATTCCATGAGATCTCTTGTGTGCAGCCCTGATCTGGTTACTGCTGAAATTGGTGGGAATAGACTGGGGTTCACAAACTTCCATGTGCTCTAAGCTGTATTTTTTTGGCTGTTTTTCAGTTCTCCACCTATTTTCCTGGTTACTTCGATGGCCAGTACTGGCTTTGGTGGGTCTTCCTTGTTCTAGGTGAGTGTTTGGGGGGGAAAAGGTGCTTAAAATCTCTGTAAAGTCAGAATTTTGTGAGCATTCCTGGCTGTTAAATATCTGTGTGTAGATGGACAGATGAAATGTGACCCTCACACTCCTCTGACTGAACACATTCAGGTTTTAAAGGCCCCAGGTAAACACTGTCCTTCTGTTGCCAGTTCTTGGTGGCAGCATCCTGATACCATCCAGAAGTTCAGAACAGAATAGTGCTTGGAACTGCTGTTGTGTCTGCTCTTGCATCTTAAATGGAAGAGTGGATTCTTGCCTTCTTCATTTTATTTTCTTTCTCCTGCTTTGGGAGTGGCTGGATCTTGTTTGGAGTCAAAAGTTTCGTGCTTGCCCAAGGAAAGTTTGTTTTTGAAGTTACCTGAAATGGAAAGATGAGGTGTTACTGCTACCAAAAATAATGACAGTGTGTGATCAGCTGCTGTGCATCCAGTGATGAGGTCCCTCTGTAGGGGTGGCAGGGAGTTCAGCTGCTCCCTCTCACTGAAGAAGCAACACCTGTGTTAACTGGACAAATGTGTCTCTCCCCTGCAGGTTTTCTGCTGTTTCTCAGAGGATTTATTAATTATGCAAAGGTCAGGAAGATGCCAGATACGTTCTCCACTCTCCCCAGAACCAGAGTTCTCTTTATTTACTAAAGGTAAATTTTTTGCTTTCCTGAATTTGTTCTGCTTTGATTTTAACTCTATTTAGTGACTTTTCTAGGCTACACTTCCCATTGCTTGAATATTTTTAGAACTCAAGGCAGCAGGGAGCAGTTGTTTCTTGGTATTCCCTACCCAGCTCCTGAGTCTGCAGAGCCCAGACTGCCCTGCTGGGAGGCAGAGGAACACTGGACATTTCTCCCTGAGTTTTTGCAGTGAGGAATTGGATATTGATTTGATTCCTTGACTGGACAGTGTGAGAACAAACCCTCTGCCCCTTGGTGCTGCAGTGTATTTGGCTTTGAGGATAAATCACATGCCTGAAACACGAGGAGAGGTCACAAAATGCTGCTAGAGGGACGTGCCAGTGCCTTTGGCTTTTGTCCCAGAACGAGCAATTTGTCTGAATTCTGCTGTTTGAAATTGCTGCCAGCTTCCTGAAGAAATGACACCCTGTGCTCTCCCCAGACCTCTCCCCCACACACCTGAGCTGCACTGCCTGAGCATCTTGCAAAAAAACCTGACTGCCTGGGAGTCTTTTGCTTCAGTGCTGAGCCTCAGCCTGGCTGCCTTAATGGGGCTCTAAAGGAGGAGGCTTAAGTAGCTGGAGCCTTGTAGCACAATTTCCTGCTCACAGCAGATAATGGCCTGGCATTAACTGTCCCTCCCCGAGGGGAAGGAAATCCTGGAATAGGTTGCTTCCCAGCTGGGGAATGCAACATGATGCTCCCTTTAGAAATATCATAATAACACTCCATTTCCCCAGACAGAGGCAATTGCAGCTGGGTCAGTCAAAGAAACCAAACCATCCCCAGCTTGAAATTGGGGGTCATTAAATTGTTGAGATTTGAAAACCGAGCCTTGGGTTTCCAAATGCTCTTCCCTTTTATTAGAAACTGCAAATTGCCCACGATTCTGCTTCATTTCCAGCCTGTGAGGAGAACCTGCAGCACAGAACAGCCTTTGTGCAGTGTTTTCCTCTGGTGATAGTGTGTAAAAATAGTTCAGCCAATTTCTTGCCGTGTTTCAGTTCTGTTTAACAAAGTTCTGGATCTGTAATATCCTCCCAGATTCCTGCTGAGTCACCAGAGGGTTGATTTCCCCCAGTTTATGGTCATGTGAGCATTTAAAGTCAGCTTTATCTCTGTATTTTGTCTGACTGAACAATTTTTTAAAAAATTTTGCTTCTTTACCAACTTTATCTTTTATTTCCTAAAGGAACTCTGTGGTTTCTTTTTGCGCAGGCTTTTCCTATGTTTGAAATTACAGTTTTAGAGACCTGGCTTCACTCCTTGCTTGTGGAGGTGTAGAGTGTTTAAAGTCTTATTTATGTGTCATTTTAGAGCATTTTCAAAAAGCACTTTCTCTTTTGGGTATGCTGAGATAAATGTCCATAATAATTCATAAATATTACAGCTTTGATACTTTCCCTGAAAATAAATCTTTAATCCTGAATTCTGAGTGAGGAAACCACAAAAGACTTGGATTTTTAGTGTATTATTGTCCTTAGATGAGATTTCCTCTTCAGGGCATGATGCAAAGGGCACAGTGAGGGGTTATTTTTATTTTAGACCAGGGATAATTATTAGAAAATCAGGAGGGGAATAATGAGTGCAAACCAGAAAATGCAACCTGGTGAAGTGAATCCGGTGGAAAGCTGGAGTTCACAATTCCAGCTGCGTGTGCAGTAATGGACACAATCCTGGCATTATCCTGGAAAACACGCTCAGATTCCTGAGCACTTTGCTGGAGTCACATCATTGCGTGCTGAGACACTTCATAAGCCCTTAGACATCCTGTGCTGTGTGAACGACATCCTCCTGTTATCCAAAATAACCCTCTGACTGCAGTTTTGGTGTTCAATATCCTTCTCCAACAGATGTTTTCTGGCAAATGTCTTCCTGCATTAGTGAAATCCCCCCCAAGAAGCAGCAGGACACCTGCAGGAAGTGAATCAAGGCTCTGGAGCAGAAGAAAAAATAATCACCTGCTTTAAAATAAATAAATAAAAGTACTGTTGGAAAAAGAAAAAAAAAAAAAGGAGAAGCATTTCTTTCTATTTGTTTTTAGGTGTAAAATTTTAATAATTAACGCAGAGTTCTGTAATTGTTGACTCATTAGTGGCTAAGGTTGGAAGCAGCTCTTGCAGTGAGCCTGTGGCTGATGGAGCCGTGCAGCTGCAGTTTGTGCTGTTTGGGCAGCAGGAGCCGTCCCGGGGCCAGCAGGGGCCAGGCTTGCTTTAGTTCCTGCTCAGCCTGGGAGCTGCCCGGGCTCTGCCTGTGCTGCTCTGTGTGTGGGACACCCTGTGCAGTGTGTGACACCCTGTCCTGGACAGTCTGTGTGTGCCACATCCTGTACAATGTGCGTGTGACACCCTATGCTGTGTGTGACACCTTGTCCTGTGCAGTGTGGGACACCCTGTGCTGTACAGTGTGTGACATCCTGTCCTGTGCAGTGACACCCTGTGCTGTGCAGTGTGTGACACTCTGTGCAGTGTGTGTGACACTGTGTCCTGTACAGCCCATGTAACAGCATGTCCTGTACAGCCCACATGTGCCACATCCTGTACAGCCCGTGTGCATCATGTCCTGTACAACCCATGGTACTCCATGTCCTCTGTGTCCTGTCCATCCCCTCTAGTCCATGGTCTGTCCTGTCCACCCCATGTCCTGTCCATCCCTGTACTCCCTATCCCGTCCATCCCTGTACTCCCTGTCCTGTCCATCCCTGTACTCCCTATCCCGTCCATCCCTGTACTCTCTGTCCTGTCCATCCCTGTACTCCCTGTCCTGTTCTGTCCACCCCATGTCCTGTCCTGTCCATCCCTGTACCCCGTGTCCTGTCCATCCCTGTACCCTGTATCCTGTCCATCCCTGTACTCTCTGTCCTGTCCATCCCCGTACCCCATGTCCTGTCCATCCCTGTACTCCCTGTCCTGTCCATCCCTGTACTCCCTGTCCTGTCCATCCCTGTACCCCGTGTCCTGTCCATCCCTGTACCCCGTATCCTGTCCATCCCTGTACCCTGTATCCTGTCCATCCCTGTACTCCCTGTCCTGTCCATCCCTGTACTCCCTGTCCTGTCCATCCCTGTACTCTCTGTCCTGTCCATCCCTGTACTCCCTGTCCTGTCCATCCCCGTACCCCGTGTCCTGTCCATCCCTGTACCCCATGTCCTGTCCATCCCTGTACCCCGTGTCCTGTCCAGCTGCACAGGGGTGACCCCGGAGCTGAGGTGCCAGCCCGGGGTGGCTGCACTGCTGCCATTCCCCAGCACCCGGGGGCACTGGAGGAAAAGGGGTGGCTGCAGTCCAGGCTCCAAGGTGGCGTTGGGAATTTAGAGATGACACAAATATTAACTTTTAACAGTCTTTATTCTTGGTGTTGTAGTATCCTTTCCTTTCACACCACCAACTTTTGGGGCTGTCCAGGGGTTTTCACGGAACAAGTCCCTTGTGTAAAACTGAAAGATCACGTTGCAACTTTGTATAAAAATCATTTTGCAAAAACAAAGGCCTTTTTTTTTTTTTTTTCTTTGGCTTGGGACTTTTGAGACAATTCCTAACATACCTGTAATTCTTGCTTTTATAATTTGTGTTAGCAGAGACTCTGACGCGTTGGAAATGTAGATTTAATGTGCACTCCTGTGCTTTCTGCCAAGTGGTCATTCACTTTGGAGTTTTACTATGTTCAACCTGTAAATACAGCAGAACGTCAATAAATGTCACTTCTGTAGCAATTGTTGCTGTAGGACAATGTTTAATTGAGTTTTGATGTGTTATTGCACCTGGTTATCGATGACAAACACATTATCTGGGGAATTCCGTCACTTTCCATGCAAGGCATAACACAAATCTCCAAGGTGTCCATCTTTTTTATAACCAAGCCTGTCAGGAAATGGTGATTCTGTTTTGGGGCATTAGTTGGATTTTTTGGTAGTTTCATGACTTACCTGACCCATGAAACTGCTTTTGGTTCACAGCTGAACTTCTCAAATGTACAGTCCCCACAAACAAGCAGCTGGGGCTGACAGAGGTGGGTAGAGGTTCCAGAGATTCCTCTTTAAACAGGAATAAGTGAACACAGAATTAGGAATTTCATCCTACAAGGCAAAACCTGCAGCATTGGGGAACTCTGAATCACATTTGCCCAAACTTGGTCGATCAGCCTCGTGTTTGCTCTGCTGGCATCTGGGCCTTATTTGGGCTTGAATATCCAGAGAACTGGAATATTTGGCATTCCTGCTTCTGCTCCTGCGGTGGCCTGGAGCTGCAGACACCTCCAGCTCCGTGTTCCTGCACAGACAGAGGCTCTGGAGCCCGGGGAGGGATGGATGGGTGGGTGATGGGGCTGGAGAAGCCTCGCTGTGTTTGGTGTGGGTTCACTCAGACTCCAGGCTCAGGTACCTGTGTCGGGTCTGTGACAGCTCTGCCACTTCACAGCCTGGCAGTGGCTGGGCTGTGGTCACCTGCAGTGACCAGGTCAATGCCTCTGGCCTGCCCTGGCAGCCAGGCTGGCATGGAGGCTGTGGGGCTGTGGGGCTGCTGTGCCCTGGTGGGAGGAGAGCTCAGACTCCCCAGGACTGCTGACATGGGCACAGAGTGACAGGAGAGGGGAATGGCTTCACTGCCCCAGGGCAGGGCTGGATGGGATTTTGGGAAGGAATTGTTCCCTGTGAGGGTGGCACAGGGTGCCCAGAGAAGCTGTGGCTGCCCCTGCATCCTTGGAAGTGCCCAAGGCCAGGTTGGATGGGGCTTGGAGCAACCTGGGACAGTGGGAGGTGTTAAAAAAACTCAGCAGAAGCTCTGCCAAGTAAGAAATCTGTGTTTCCAAAATATCCATCAGTGAGCTCTGATGGGCCCCTGAGCTGTAACCTCAGGTGCTTTTCACTGGAGCCACCCCTGGAGCATCCTTGGGGCACAGGGGTGAGGGCAGGGTGTCCCCTGTCGTGGGAGTCACCTCGGGGTGCTGTCACCTCTGGGTCTGGAGGCAGCGTGAGGGGCTTGGTGGGCCAGAATGCCCCGTGCCACAGTCACACAGCACAGGGACAAAGTAGGTGGCAGCTGAGAGGAACCATGAGAAGAGAAGCCCATCTTCCACCAGATTCTGTGTTTGTTTTTGTTGTTGCTTTAACCAAAGTGGCTGGAGCGCGGTAATTAAAGGCTCAGTGGCTCTAATTGGAGTAGGTTTAAACTCGAGGTCAAAATCCCTTCTGGCACTTCCTCTGCCTAATAACCATCAACAGAAATCAAACAAATCCAGGCGGCTCCAGCCCCTCATCTGTGAGCAGCAAAGGTCGTGGTGGTGATAAGGGAGCTCCGTGTGGAAATGTGGCCCTGTCTGTGGCCCCACAGTGCTGAGGGACAGCGGGGACAGTGCCACGGCCGCGGGTGGGCGCTGGGTGATGCTGGGGGGATCCTTGCCAGGCTGCGGGGCTGTCCCTGGTGCTGGGCACACAGCAAGGACGGGGCATCGCGTGTGCGAGCGAGCGGTGCCAGGGCAGCCCAGGGGACAGGAGCTCAGCATCACAGTGTCACCCAAAAATGACCATTTTCTCTGGGCAGACGAAGGCCCCGAGGCTGTGCTGGGGATGGAGGAGGAGGTTTTACAAGGCAGCGCTGGTTCCTGGGCGCCCGGCGGGCGCTGTGCCCCCCCAGGCCACCCACGGCTGCCGCTTCCTGCCCCCGCCCGAGGTCACTGCCCTCGCCAGGTCGCCACTTTAACTGCTTTGCTAATTATGCCCTAAGCTGGACCTTTAAAGTGATCTGGGAGGAGGGAAAAAAAAAAGAAGAAAGGAAAGCAAAGGGGTTGCAGATGTGCAAAGGCCGCGCTCGGCGGGGATGCAGCGGGAGCGCGGGGCTGTCCCTCCCTGCCCATCCTCACCGCGACACCTCGGCGGCTTCTGCCCGCAGATTGTGACATTTTCATCGGTTTGGGATCTTTGTCCCTGCTCCTCTCTCTGCCAGCCCCCGCACAGCGCTGCAGCAGCTCGGGTAAAGGGATCCGAGTGTGTTCCTGTGCCCTGGGTTTCCTTGGGAGGGTTCATCCGCAGCCCCTGAGCTGCGCCCGGGTGGAAGCCGGGGCTGGCCCGGGCTTTGTCAAATTCTCCTGCTGGGGATGGGACCCGGCTCCTGGGCTGGCAGCGAGGCGGTGACACTGGCTCCCCCTGTGCAGCACCATCCTGTCCCCAAACAGCCCATCCTGCTGCCGGTGCCACGGGATGGAGGAGCTGAGGCCACCCCTGAGGGAGCCTCTGGTGCCCAAAGGAGCCCGGGGTGGTGCTGGGGGCTCTTGGGCAGCGCTGCCACGGCAGATGGGACTCCTGCCACTTCCAACAGGAGCACGGAGCAGCCAAAAAATCATAGAGTCCCAGAATTATTTGGATTGGGAAGGACCTAAAAGCTCATCTCATTCCATGCCCTGCCACAGGACACCTTCCACTGTCCCAGGGTGCTCCAAGTCCTGTCCAGCCTGGCCTTGGACACTGCCAGGGATGGCGAGAAGGCAGCAGCTGCAGCCACCCCAGCTGAGCCCCCCAGGGCAGCTTTGATGTGTTTGCAGTCACTTCCCACTGCCTCCCAGAGCTGTGAGTGGGTGGTGGTGCCCAAAAGCCCCAGCCCTGGGTGGGTGTTACTTGTTCTGGGGCTCCTGTGCCTGCAGCAGCTCATGGGAGTTTTCTCTGGGGGAAAACTGTCTCCTCTGCACCCCAGCCCTGCTCTGGGACCCCAAACAAGCTGAAAGCTGTGCCAGCACCATCCTTTGCCATGGAGTGAGCTCCTGGTTTGTGTGAGGACTTGCCTGAGCTCCTGCTGGGTTTCCCAGCTCGCTGAGGTGAGAGAGCAGCACAGAGCCCTCCTGCTGGCAGGGAGCACTGGGATTTGTCCCTTTGGGTGGTGAAGCTCTTGATGGAGCTGGACAGATCCCTTCTCAGACTGACCCTTGGCTTCAGGATTGGACCTGGGACTGGGCACAGAGGGGCCACAGATCCTGGAAGGGTCAATTCTCTTCCAGTTCCCTGAGGACAGAGAGGAGGGGTTGGATCTTGCACTGATTTGGGATTGGGAAGCAAAGATCTTGGTGCTGTTTCCTGGTGCCAGGGTGTTTTGGTGGCTGGGCAGGGGTTACCCAGCCCTAAAGGAGATGCCCAGTCCCAAAGGGGGTTACCTGGCCCCACAGGGGCAGCTGCTCAGCCTGGGCAGGTGTTCCAGGTTTAATGTCTCCCAGGGAGTGGTTTCCTGTGGCATGGCATGCACAACTCTGTACTGGGACTTCTGCATGAGTCCCTTGGTGCTTTATTCCTGCATTGTGTGGGTGTTTGTGTCCGTGTCTTCTGTTGGTTTTAGTCTGTCTGGAGCAAAACAGCTCCTAAATTCTTGGAGGAATTTTGCAGCCCTCTCAATCTGTGTCTCAAAGGAAGTAAAGTGACCCCAAAACACTCGGGATAAACCTGGGGCTGGGATGTGGGGCCAGGTGAGAGGGGTGCCCTTTGTCCTTGGCACTGCAGCGCTGCTTGGTTTGTGACAGGCTCTGATCAGACCCGGATCTATCACCCCAAAGCTCCCAGCTGGAAATAGAGAGGAAGAAGCACTTTGCAGGCCCCAACTTCCTGAAGCTGCTGGGAATGACTCATCCATACGTTGGCAGAGCCTGAGCCAGCTGCCAGCAGGAGAGAGCAGGCAGGGCTGGAGGAGGAGGCAGGGAAAGGCTCTTCCTGCTGCTCTCCCCATCTCCTCTCTGCTCCAGTGTGTGCCCTCTGCACTGGGACAGGGCTCAGATCCCAGCAGGAGATTTGGAAAGGAAGAACCAAGGGGTTCTTTCACCCCACCTCACCCAAAGCAGGCTCTGGAAGCTCCAAAGTGCCAGGGGATGCAATTAAGGGAGCTGCTTTTTTTCGGAGATGCAATGTTCCTATTAAGCAACTGCTCCGGTTATGTCCCTGCTAATTGAAGTAAATTGCTTTCTGCCATCAAATTGGGAAGTTCCCCTTCCGATCCTAATGTGAGTTTAGAACATGATTTCCAGTCTTTAGGCTGCTTTTAGTGCTCTCCCTTTAATTAGCTCCCTGGATCCAGCTGATTCCTGCCAGCCTGCAGAGGTGGCATTTGGAGGGCTCTGCTGCCTTTCAGAACCAAAGGGAGCAGGAGGGATTTCTTTGCTGTGTGTTGCTTTTCCTCACCCCCAGCCTGTGTTCCTGGTGCATGGCTGAGGCAGAGCTTGGATAATTTTGAGTCTGGCTCCATCCAGGCAGTGGGGCCAGTGCTCCCAGTGTGGGCTGAGCATCCCCACGGCCACAGGCTCAGCAGGAGGAGAACCATATTTAATCTGGTCCTGCAGTAAATTACTATTCCAGATTAGAAATGAAGACCACGAAGTGGGCATGAGTCACTCTATTTGCTGTGGTCACCGTTTTTCCTCTCATTAATCTTCTGTCCTGTTCTCACTCCCTGTTCTGCATGGGAGGGAAGATGGGGAATGGGAATGCCAAGGCTGTCCGTGGCTCCTTGGGCCCTGCACAACTGCTGGGATTTCTTATTTTAATTCTTTCCATTCTGTGGAGTATCTCGGTGTTGTCCCAGGAGTTTTGCAATAGCTGTGTTGAAAACCAAGGCAAGCATAGACCACTTTGATTTAACCAGTGCAAAGCTGTGTTTTGTGTTATGTAGAATCCCAGCCTGGTTTGGGTTGGAAGGGGCCTTAAAATCCATCCCATTCCAGCCCCTGCCATGGGCAGGGACACCTCCCACTGTCCCGGGGTGCTCCAAGCCCTGTCCAGCCTGGCCTTGGGCACTGCCAGGGATCCAGGGGCAGCCACAGCTGCTCTGGGCACCCTGTGCCAGGGCCTGCCCGCCCTCACAGGGAAGGATTCCTTCCTAACACCTACCCTAAATCTGCCTTCTTTTCTCTCAGCTCGAGACCATTCCCCTTTTTCCTGTCATTATTAAAACTGCTTTCTTTTGTTCAAGCTTTAATTGATTTCTAACTGGCATAAAACTTAAAGGAAAACAGGCACAACTGAAATAACAGCTCAGATAATGCTTTGGGAGGCAGGTGAGCTCTTGATCCATGTTAGGAGCAGGTGCTGTGGATTGAGGAGTTTGGCTTGGTCCTGTTTCAAAGTCTAAAGCCAGATCCATTTTGGGACAAGCCCACTGCAGGCATTGGTGCTGATCAGGCTCATCCCAGGTTTTCACTTTCGCTTGTGGGATGAGCAGATTTGGGTGGCTTGTGGTGGCTTGAATTCCTGTCCCTGTGGCCAAGAGTCAGGAGAGAGGAGCCAGTTGTGCTCTGGACTGCAGCTCTGTGCTGTGATGACATGATCAAAACATTAAGGATCCTGCTTCTTGGGGAAATGCAGGAATCCAAAACATCTGGGCAGTTTGTTTGTGTGTGTGCTGCCTTCCTCCGTGCCTTTGTTCATCCTTTCCAATTACTGCTGCTAAGCATAAACTTGAAACAGAGACGAGGCTGAGCTTGTGGGGAACATATGGACAAATGGAAAATAAACAGCATGAGGAATTCCTGGCTAATGAGCTCTTGGATGATAAGATACTACAAAAAAAAAAAAAAAAAAAAGAGCAAAAGAGGTCTGAGCTTTGCTTCTGTTGTAGCACGAGAAGAAAATTTCCCTAATGATGCCCAGCATTGCTTTGATGCTGCAGTGCAGCATCTCCTTTCTGGGGACACGATGCTCTGGGCCCACTCTGGATCCACCCTTGGGGCTTCACTGCAGCTCTGCTGGGCTCACAGAGGGGTTTGGGCCATGGGCTGCAGCCACCAGCTCTGTGAGGGGCTGGAGTCACTGCCTCTCCCTGCATCTGTCCCCCCAAGAGGCTCCAAGCTGCCTCTCCATGCCCAGCTCCTGAGTTTCCCATCTCGTTACACGAGTGATTAATTGCTCCAGCTGAACAACAGGAACAGGCTCCTTCCTCCTCCAGTTCAAGGTTTGTGTCTTGTTCTTCCTGGCAGAAGAGGAGATGCTTCCTTGCTCTTGAGGCCAGAGTTTCCCCACCAGTTTTGCAGTTTGGTCGTGGTTTGGTGGCCGTGGGGTGGTTTTTGGTGCCAGGATTTGGGATTAGCCATTGCACTCTCTGTGAGCCAGGACAGAGCCATGGAATCACTTAGGCTGGAAACCTCGGAGATCATCAAGTCCAACAATTCCCCCAGCACTGACCATGTCCCCAAGTGATTTTTGAACATTTTAGGTGTTCATCCCTGCTTAGCTTTGGCACCTGGATCTGACACTCAGTGCTGCTGAAACTCCCTTGACATTCCCAAGGGGGGAGGCAGGAAGGGAGGACTGAGGAAGCAGGGACCAGGACAGGGTGGCACAGCACATGGAAAGGGCAAATCCACTGGAAATAAGTGAATAAAATAAAAACAGAAATAGAAATTCCTGTAAATGTAGAAAAGTAGATTGAATGCATAGGAAATAAGAACAGAAATGTTCCTGAGGAGGCTCTGCCCTGGCAGGGAGGGCACTGTCACACTGGGCTGGCTCTGCTGGGTGCTGGCCGTGGGTTTGGGCTGGGGGGGTTTGTATTTCAAACTGCTGATGTGATCCTAAATAGCCACACTCAATAAATGCAGCAGTGGAGAGTTTCCTTCCAGAGGGCAGGAATGCAGCTGGAAATGCCTCTGTCACACTCCTCTCTCTGGCCAAAATGCTATTTAAGCATCAAACCACATGCACCCAAATGAGGTGGCAGGTTTCGGTTCCACTTGAAAACAATTAGTTAAAAATCAAAGTAGCAAATGCATTGTTTGTTACTGGTTTGTGCCTTTCTTTTTTTTTTTTCCAGGGGAAATTGGGATTCTTTAATTGGCTCAGCTGGAGCAAAAACCCCAGATCAAACAGCGAGAGAGCTGGAACAACAAAGGAATGTCCTGGTATTTCTTTTTCCAAGTTTAGAAATGGAAGTCAGGGCAGCCTTGGGATTTGTGGAAATTCCTCTGTGCATTGTTGGGAGGTAGAGGAAGTGGTTTCGAGTTGAGCTCCTGGATTGTGCCTGCGGAGCGGGGCCAGTTTCCACTCGCCCGGCTCCCGCTGTCCCGGCTCGGCCGCTCCTCGCAGCAAGATGATCCCAAAGCATCCACCCCGAGCCCTGCAGGCACCTGGGGGGCTCCCTGTGCCCCCGCCCCGGGCTCTGCCCTGGCACTCGGCCCAGGAAAATACACAGAAACATTTTCCCCTTCCTGCTGGTATTTCTTTCTTGCAGCTGCTTGGCACAATTGGAGTGGGGAAAGGCTCTTTTCAGTCCACTATCAGCTTCTGGAAGAGCTGTTCCCGTTTCTATACAAAGCTGTTCATGCACAGATCATCATTTTAAGTTTTGATGCCTGTTTCCCTCAGCCTCTGGGGTCATTTCATGGCAAAAAAAGCTTTCAAGACCCGCAGGTAGATCATCAATGAACTGAGAGCGCTCCTGGTTTACAGCGCGAGCTGTTCGCGTTCCCGTTGCAGTAGAGATGTTTTGTTGGTGGTTTTTGGTAGTTTTTGGGTTTTCCGTGGTTTTTTGGCCAGCACAGCCGTGCAGCTGGAGGGGAGAGCCTGTTCTCCAGCCGGGAGGCAGGACATGAATGGGATGCGGCGTCCCCGGGGTCCCCGGGGGGGATGTCCCCCCGCCGGGCAGGAAGCGAGAGCCCCAGCGGCTCCTGCCAAGAAAAACCTCTCCAGAAAAACCTCTCCAGAGCGTCCTCCCGGCGCTGCCGAGCCCGGCTGGTTTTCAGTGCGCTCTCCCCACGGCTCAGGGGTTGTTTTGCAGCGAGGGCTGGCCCCGGGCTGCGGGAGCTCCCCGGTGCCTCTCGCTGCTGGGGTGATGCTCCCCAAAAGTGACCTGTGTGGGGCTCAGCAGTGGGCCGTGGGGCACTGATGGACCCGGCCGTGGGGCAGGAGGGGATGAGCTCGGGGTGCAGGGGGATGAGCAGAGCCCATCCCACCGCGCTGCCCGCACTGCCTGGTGATGGGGATGGGGAGGGATGGATGGAGGGATGGATGGATGGATGGATGGATGGATGGATGGATGGATGGATGGATGGATGTCCCGAGCCCTGTGGTGGGGACCCAGTGGCTTTCCAGGGTCCTGCTGTGGTGGTTTGAAAACAGGGATAGATTCTGGAAGTGCTGCAGCTGCCCACGGAGATGCCCACATGGAGCAGCCCTGGCCAGTGCCCCATTATCCTCCCCATATATATATGTAGATATTCCCCTTTTAGATATATATTTTTTCCATATGTGGTTGGTTTTCTTTTTCTTTTTTTCTGATGTTTTAATGCAGTTTCTTTCTACAGCCACTGAAGTGTTTGGATGTTAATAGGAAACAGTATCGCATTTTTGTGTGTTTTGGGTTATTTGTCTCGGCTTTTATTAGGCTTGTCATGCAAGTCATCAGGCAAAAATGTAAAAGAAGAAATTATGCGTGTGTGTGTGTTTGTTCTGGGGACCAAACCCAAGGCCCATCCGTACATGATGCAGGGAATTGTTCTTTGTTTTCCAGGGAAATCGGGTCCCGGTATGAGGAAGCGCTCGGGGCGATGAGTGGTACCTATTGTTTTATTCATGGTCTCTGTCAGCGCTGCCCCCCAGCCCCGACACATGGGCTGGAGGTTCTGCCCAGGGGATGAGCAGCTGCTGTGCCTGAGAGGGGCTGTGGGACACCAGCACATCCCACACCAGGATTTTTCCACTGGGTTTTACAGAAATCTGGGACTCAGGGGCCGGTGGCTCCTGGCTGGCTGAGCGTCCGTGGCTGCAGCGCTGCCCAGGCTGGGTGCTGGGGCTGCCCCTGCACTCACAGGTGCCACTGAGGAGCTTGGCAGTGCAGACAGGAGTGAAAGAGACTTTCAGAAAGTTGTTCCCTTTATGTCAGCAATGATTGCTTCAATCTGAGCAGGAAATGCAGCTCCAGGCCCCATCTCACAGAGGCTCTGTCCTCTCTTTGGGTGCCCACGAGATGCTCTGCTCCTTCTGCAGCCACTGCAGTGGTACAAAATAGCTGCAAAGCCCTGTTTTGGTCTCACTTTCTCTCTTTTGTAGTTCAGAACTCTTCTGTTGGTGTTTTTAGCCTTGCTGGCAGCAGGGTCCCTGCCTGTCCCCCAGCCTGGGGCTGCTCCAGCAGGGAGATGTTATTGGTGCTGAAAGGGGCCGCTGAGAGTGTCCTGTAGTCAGTGCAAACATTGAATTATAACACTCCCAGCTGGCATTTCAGGGTTTTTAACTCCCTTCTTCCTTCCAAAGGATGTAATTTCGGGGGTAGCCTTTTTGTTGTAGCATAATCATGACTGCAATAATTTCATTTCCAGAGCTTGTGGTGCAGAAACCAAGGAACCCAGAGGGAGCAGGGGCAGCGTTTTCTGAGCTGACAGATGGGATCATGTTGGAAATTACATGGGATCATGTGAGCAGAAATGGCAGTGGAGGTGTTGCTGAGCACTCCCAACTCATGGAATTGCTCCAGGCTGAGGAAGCTCCTGCTCTGCTCTGTCCTTCCATTAATGCTTGAGAAGCCACACAGGCAATCAGTGGCTGGGGGAGCTCCCTCAGGAACAGGGCAAGGAAGGAGCTTGGACAGTAAAGGATGAGATTTCCTCTCCCCTGAGCTTCAGGCAGTGTTTGTCATGTCCAGGTGCTGGCTGGGGGTCTGAGCTGCCCTCCCAAGGGCTGTGTGTTGGGATTTAGAATCAAACACCATTTTAGAGCACAGAATCCCAGGCTGGTTTGTGTTGAACAGACCTTAAAGGTTATTTCATTCCACTCCCTGCCATGGCAGGGACACCTTCCACTGTCCCAGGATGCTCCAAGCCCTGTCCAACCTGGCCTTGGGCACTGCCAGGGATCCAGGGGCAGCCACAGCTTCTCTGGGCACCCTGTGCCAGGGCCTGCCCACCCTCACAGGGATGGGTTTTTAATCATTATCCCACAATCCTGTTTATATTTCTATCCCCACACGTGAAGTTGGTACTGTGAGTCCCTAAATGTGCCCATGTGTAGCCAGGGCTTTCCTTGCAGCTTGGGTGAGCTGTTCAGGGCTGGCCCTGGCTGCAGTGAGCCTGGGTGGCTTCTCTTGAAGCCGTCTGAGATCCTGTTGTGTGAGGTTTTCACATAAAAATCCCTCAAAACTCTCTGCTCCTGGTTCCAGTTTGTGCATTCCAGTTTCAGCCGGGATGCGTGGGCTGAGCGTCCTTCCCTCAGGACACAGCAGGGTTTGCACAGCTCTGTCTCACACAGGGTGATGGCCTTTCCTCCTGGGAGCACCTGGGGGTGGGACTGGCCCTCCTGCAAACCTCCAGCAGCCTGGAGGGCAACCTTGGCTCTGGAGTGATCACAGCTCAGGGTCATCCCAGAATGAGATTGGGTTGGGTTTGAGGGGCCTTAAAGCTCATCCAGTGCTGCCCTCTGCCATGGACAGGGGCACCTTGCACTGGGTGGTGGTGGTGGCCATGCAGGTGACACAGGGGTTGGTGTCCCAGTGTCCTGGCACGGTGGGGCAGCAGAACAGACGTGCTGGGAGAGCTTTCAAACGCTAAAATAAAGAAGAATTACATTTAAGAGAGAAAACCCTCATTTGCTGAAGGGCGAAAGGAAGGAAGATGGGGAGAAGCTGTTTGTTGGTAATAAAGAATGAGCTTTCACAAAGGCCTCGTGTCCAAAGCTCTTTAACTTTTCCTGGCATTTCCCATCCATTCCATTGTTAAGCCCTTCGCCGTCGGAAAACAGCGCCGGGCCAAGGCGCTCGATGATCTCATCCCCAAGGCTTCTGCACTCGCCTCTGTTTACCCACCCCACAGCATTTGCTCCTCAGATTTGCTTTCCTACTTTGAAGAAAAAAAATAAGAAGGGAAAAGGAAAGAAAGAAAGAAAGAAAGAAAGAAAAAAAAATCTTTCATTTGTGCAGTGTCTCCCCCGCCCCCGGCGCTGGGCTCCGAGGAAAATAGCACCTCGGTGGTTTGCAAGGAGAGGATGGACCAGAGCACATTCCCACAATTTATAAGAGGAGACAGGAAGGCCTCAGTGACTCATAAACACTAACAGATTCTGTGTATGAGCTCCTCTTTGTTGTTTGTTATCCTTAATTTCATGGTTTTCCTTCTTTTGAGCGTGTTTGTGTATTTTAGACGATGCCATCATTTTGTCAGGACACTTTGTGTGTGGTTCCCACACAGGAGCAATGTTGTCTGCCTGGTGGCTGGGCTCACAAAAATAAGGCAGCAGCCAGTGGAAAGCCTTGAGGGCTCTGTTTGGTGCCACATCCTGACACGAGGACCCTGGGACAGCGAGGCTGGGTGGGAGGGAGCCGTCCCTGGCGTGCGGCAGCCGGTGCTGTGCACAGAACAGGGTCAGGACCTCCTGCATGGGAGCGGCTCTGAGGGCTGTGCTGAGACTGAATGACCCTAAATCCATCACTCATGGTCACTCATGGTCACTCATGGTCACTCATGGTCACTCATGGTCACTGGGAGGGTCAGGCCACCACGGCCAGTGTGACCTGTGCAGGGAAGTGCCCTTGTGAGGGTGGCTGTGCCCCACTCTGGCTCTCGGTGCTCCCAGCTGGGACTCTCTGGAAGCTGGGTGTGCATCTCTGCTGGTTGTCCCAGCAGTTTTTCCTGGTTTGGTTAAAAACTTTTGTCAGAGGGCTGGGATGAGTTTCCTTGAGCAAGGAGGTCTTCAGTGCTTTGTGTGGACCTTGGTTTCATCTTGCCTTTGTTTTCCCCTTGCCATCCCACCCAAACCTCTCCTCTTGCTCTTGCAGAGGGCATGAGCTGGCAGCCCCTCTTTGCCTCAGAGCTGGAGATGGTTTAACCCTGCTGGGAAGCCAAGGTGAGGCACAGAGAAACCTCTCCAGACAAGGCAGTTCATTCATGGGAGGTATTTCTAATTAATCATGGAATGGTTTGGGTTGGAAGGGACCTTCAAGATCGTCCATTTCCAACACCCCTGCCCGGGGCAGGGACACTTTCCACCATCCCAGCTTGCTCCAAGCCCTGTCCAGCCTGGACTTTGAGTTTAGTTAAGCCATGCAACCATCATGGGGTTAGGATTGCTGAGCAGGGATGGAGGAGTGTGCCAGGATCCCTGGGCTGTGCACAGGGATCTCCAAGCCCTCTCCCTGCTCCTCTCTGGATCTGGGGACAATACCAGTGCAGCTGTTCAAATTTGCTCAAAAAATTCAGAGCCACCAGTAAGCACTGAACTTTCCCAAGGTGGCTGAGTAATGGTGTTTGCTTTAGCATTTTAGTCCCCCAATTACCCAAGGCAAGGATATTGCCTCTTTAAACAGAGTTCAAAAAGCCCAAGAATTTTTTATAAATAGCTCACATCCTCTTGATAACAACCCAGCTGCTATTTATTGCCCACTTCCCCTCAGACAGACAGGTCAGGGGATTGGGAATCGCACTTCCCATGGAATCCAGAGGAACTGGGCTTTTCAGGTTCCTACAATTGTTTGTCATTCTGGGTTTCCTTTGCAGTTTCCAGCGTTCAGCCAGGCTCACCCTGCCACAGCAGGGTTTGTTAGGATATACTGCTGCCTCCCTGGAGCCCTGATCCCCATTTTCTGCTCCTGTCTTTGGGACCAGCAGGAAATCCCATTGCTTCCCAGCAGCATGGGGTCCTTCCAAGCCTTTTTTTTTTTAACTCCACACTTCATTGAGTCATCTCTGGTCTTATCTTACACCTTCCCATTCAGTCCAAAGCTGTGTGGCCAAAACTGTCTCCTGCTGAAAGCAGGTGGGAGCTGCTTCCTGATGCTTCCTTGGCTCTGTGGACAGGGAGCTGGGATTTGTCCTGCCCATAACTCACCCTACCCCAATCCCACTGGCTGGGCACCAGTCCTGTGCTTCAGCCCCTGTGAAATCAGAGTCAGACAGGATGGTTTGGGCTGGAAAGGACTTTAGGCCATCTAGCTCTAGCCCCCAGTACAGCTGGAGGTTTCCTAGCAGTGGGTAGACATCCATGTAAAGAAAAGCAAATTTAGTTGTATTCCTAAGGATAATTACAGGAATATCAGGAGAGCTGGTTTGTGCCAACCTTGAGGGTATTTGGGATGGGGCTGCTGCTGAGGAGAACAGAACTGGAACTCCTCATCCTCACACATGAAAGATGGTGAAAAATTGGCTTTGGTGGGACTCTGGACATGCCAGGCCATAGACCCTGGAGGGTTGGAAGTGCAGGATCTGTGCTAATGGCTCACCCTCTCCATGAAAAGCAGTTAAACACTGTAACAACAAGGATGGAGTTTTAATTAATTAATCAATTCATTCATTCTTTAGCATCTCTTTGGGCATGGTGACTCCCCTGAAGGGACAACACGAACCATTTCCTTGCCAGCTCAGAGCAGGGCACTCCTGGCTGGAGGACTTTGCTGCTCCACACATGGCTGGAGGCTCCAGGGGCTCACCTGGAGCAGAGGGATGTGGTGCAGAACGTCCCAGTTTCCTGCTCCAGGAATATCCTGTTTCTGATTAGGAACACCCAGTTACATAATGGCATCATCATCATCATCACAAACATACCTGGCTCTGAGCACAACGGGCTGCATGATTTATTCATGAGAGTTTCTTCATGCAGAAACTTCTATTTATTCCCTGTTGTAAGGGCAGGAAGATGTCAGTGGAAGCTGCAGTGCTGTGGTGCTGATGGGAAGGACGTGGTTCAGTCTTTCCTCTCTTCAGGAATACTGAAGAGTAAATTTTTCAGGCTCTTCATGGAGAAATTCCCGTGCTTTTGTGCTTGGGAGCACAAACCTTGCTTGGGTTTCTTATGAAGTATTAATTTTTATAAACACCTTCTGAATATCTCCTCCAGTCACACCTTTGGCTGCTGTTTCTCAGCTTGTTGGTTGTTTTTTTACCTGCCCTTTACTTGTCTGCAGCAGCAGAAGCCTTGTTGTGTCCTAGCTGGCTGTCCAGGGCTGTGATGGGCTCTGGTGGCCTGGGCACGGTCACAAACTCCTGTGAAGCCTCTTCAGCCCTCTCATGCCTCAAAGCCTGGTGTCCAGCTGGGCCCTGGGGCTCTGTTTGGGGTGGCTCTGTCCCAAACCCTGTTGAGGGTGCAGGAGGAGGGCTGAGACCCTGCTGAAAGGCTTTGCCTTGACCCCTGCACCCCAGAGCCACCTCCTCCTTCCCCTGGAAAGGAAAGCCTGCCCTGTGTGGGAGCCCCCTCTGAAGGGCTGTGGCCATTCCCAGCTCCTTGAGGACATCCCTGAAGTTTTACAGCCCTCAGCAGGGGCTGGAGCAGGAGCCCAGGAGCCAGGGCTCCCACGGGAGGTTGTTATGGGGAGGAAGTGAAACAAAGTGCAAAGGCAAATGATCTCTGTCCTGGCCATTTGTCTGCTGCTCACAAAGAGGCCAAACTTCATCCCTGGGTGCCCTGTGAGGAGCCAGCTCTGTGTCTGCTGGGGAATGGGGCTCTCCCTCCTGGTTCAGCCTCCATCACCCCACTCACACACCATTAATCCCAGTGGGAGAAATGATTTCTTACTGGGAAGTGGTGCTGTGGGAGGTGGTGCCCGTGTGGGAGCAGTGCAGCCCCCCTGTGCTGCAGCACCTCCTTGCCATGCTCACCCCAGCAGCACCCCTGGAAGCCCAAGAGATAAAAGAAAAGCTTCTCAATCACCAGCAGGATTTTAGGGCTTTTAATAACATTTTTTTGTTGTTGTTGTTAAAGACAGGCCAGTGCTTGAATCCCTCATCCAGTTCCCATGTAAACACAGCAGAGGAGCTCAATGAGGGACACCAAATAATCCCACCAGGGAGGAATGTCCCCTGCTCCCCAGCCAAAACCCCCACCTCAGGGCTGCCAGCGGAGGAGAAGTTAGGGCTTATTTCATTTGAATTGGTTTAAAATTCGTTTTTCATGTGGAGCTGTATTATCACAGTGTTTGCCTTCCAGGGTGGGTGCAGCTTCTGCCCCCTTGTTTGCCCTCCCCATCCCCTCCTCCCACTGCTGGCAAACCTCACATCTCATCCAGGGTGTTTCTTACACCTTTGGGAAAATCTCACTGTGTTTATTAAGTACATATTATAGAAAAAAAACAGTTTTAAAAGGAATTAAAAATTAGGTTTTTCTCTCATTTTGTAGAATCGCAGAACGGTTTGGGTTGAAAGGGATCAAGGGATGCTCGATCAGGTCACTCATTTCTGAGAATTCATAATTTCTGGAAGTTTCAGCCCATTCTCTCAGAATTAATAGTTTTATTTAGGGTATTTTTAAGGTGCTTTGATTCCCTAGAAATTCATTTTAGGTCTGATATCCAAGAGCTGGGCTTGCTCCAGGGCCTGGGAAATCTGTTGTACTCTAAGCTCTGTGCTTCTCTTTGCCATCCTATAGCCTGGCCTTGTGCAGTTGGTTTCCTTTGAATGTCAATAGCTGAAAATGGTGTAAAAAAGGATTAAAAAAAAAAAAAAAGCTGATAATTCTGATAGATTTAAAAAATATTGCTCTAACATCTACTACTCAAATCAGGCAGAGTGCTCTGGTTCCCTTCCAGCAGAGAGACACGAGCGTCGTGTTGGTATTTTTAAAGCTTTATGTGCAAGACATCAGTTGGTGTTGCCAAACTCTGATTTAAATTTATACATCCTGGCTCAGCCTGTTTGTTTAAAAAAAAAAAAAAAGAAGAAGAAGAAGAAAAACCACCAGCAGCATAACAAATTCAGTATCTTTTCCTTATTGCAAATTTTTTGGCATCGGTCGCTGTGATCTGCACAGTGTGGTTATTGTCTCTTTATCTGATCCAGTGACTAATTCAACATTATTGTTTCAATAATATTTTTTCAGGCCAGGTAACACACTCAGGTTACCTCTGTGATGACACAAAACATGGCACGGCTTCCAGTGAGTCACAGCTCCACAGAGTGTGCAAATAAATAACAGGAGCGGTGAAAAATAACCCGGATCCTGTATTTTTAGCAGTCCAGCGTGATGCTGGTGACACACGGGGAGCTGGGGGCAGGAAGGGTGGTGGGTGCTGCTGGGTGGGAGCCCCAGGATGTGGCTCAGGGGCTGGGCAGGGTGAGCAGGGACCTGGGGAGTTGGTCCTTGGCAGCTCCTTACCCTTTTCCAGGGAGGTGGGAGAGCTGTGGCTTCCCCCCTGTCTGGGGTGGGCTGGAGGATGCTCTGCACCCACCCACGGCCCCTGGGGCTGTTCTGGTGTGGGCAGCACAGCTCTGCCCCTGGAAAGGAGAAGCATGGAGGTGGAGATGGGTCTGAAATGCCAAGGGAGGCTCTGTGGGGCGGGGTTGGCACAGCCCCTGTGTGTGGTGGGGCTCGGTTCTCTTTGGTGTTGTCCCCTTGTCACACTGGGGGCTGAGCCCCGTGGAAGGAGCAGCCTGGCTGCCAGGCTGGCACAGCTCAGAGCTGCAGGGAAGGGGAGGATTGCTCAGAGTTCACAGAGCAGGATCCTCCTCCTCTCTGAGGAGCTGGCTCTGGCCACTGCAGGTGATTGGAGGGGTAATTCATTGAGGAGCCCCTGATGTGCCAGGCTGTGGGGCACAGCACCCCCAGCATCACCCTGAGCTCCTTGGCAGGGCTGCAGAGCATCAAATAACCAATCCTGGCCTCCTCTCTGCTTGTATTTTTAGAATAATTGCTATAAACATTTTTGGGGTTGTTTTTTTTTTTTTTTAAAGAACCACAACAGCCATTTATATATTTAACAATATATATTTATATATATATATAATTTCTAGATCAGTACATTCATCAGTACTTGTTTTTCTTCACAAACAGAAGAACTCTTACAATAGTAGACTTTCTAAAATAAATACTATTAAAATAGAGCTTCAAAATAAATATTCTATACAAAGAAAAAACCTTCTGTGGTAACTTTTCAGGGTGTACATGTGAGGGGGTCAGAAGAGGAGAAAGGGGAAATATTTCTCAGGGTGTCTGAGTGTGGGAGGGGAGGGGAACACCCAGTGCTGGGAAGGGCGAGGGCTCATCAGGGTGCCCAGGGAGCACCAAATCTGGGATCTGCTCCTGGCAGTGGCTGGGCACTGGCACAGGGCTGTGGTGAGTGAGTGAGGGTGTGTTTGTCTGTTGGGGCCACTCTGCTCCTGCTGGCAACGTGGTGTGGCACTGCCAGGGCAATGTGGCACTGCCAGCACCCTCAGCTGCCCCTCCTTGCTGTGTGAGGGCAGGGGCAAAGCCTGGCATGAACCCGCTGCAGCAATTAGCAGAGCTGCAGCAATTAATCAGCAGTGCAGGTGCCCTGCCATCCTCCTCCTCCTGCAGAGCCTGGCACCTGTCCTGGGGCCCCTGCCCTGCCCTGCCCTGCCCTGTCCTGCCCTCCTGCCTGTGTCCAGGTTTGTGCTCGTTAGCAGCTGTCCCTTCGTTAGCAGGGGGATGTGACCCCTGTGAGGGGACAGCAGAGCTGTAGGGCTGTGACACGGTGACACCGTGCCCCTGGTACAGCTCTGGGGTGGCAGGAGAGCCAAGTACCTTCAGAGGGAACGGGGGATGGAGCTGCTGGGATGGGGAAGAGCCGGAGCACCGACGCTATCGACAGGAGCTGCTCCCTCTGGCAGGGCCCTGGCTTAGGCCAAGCCCAGCCCTTGCCCAGCTCCAGGCAGGGCTCAGCACCTTCCTTGGGCTGGGAGCTGCTGCAGCAGAGCCCAGCAGGAGCAGAGGGGAGGAGGGAGGGTCACTCTGCTACACTGACCACTGCTCTAACACATCCACGAGGCTGGACGGGCCCCGGCGTGGCGTCACCGCCTCGCAGGGCTCAGATATTCAAACAAACCGACAGAGAAATAGTTTACAGCTATGTACAATGGGAGGAAATCCTCTGGGAGTGCTGGGGTATGTACATGAGTGTAGATTGGCACGGTGGCAGCCACGCCAGCGCTGACTTTGCTCACAGGGACCATGCAGCCAAGCCATGGGCTCTGCCAGTGTGGGCTCTCAGCACACATCCCCCAGGAACAGGCAGGGACAGAGGGTCAGGAAGGCAAAGCAGCCGTGGGTGGAGGCCATTTGGACGTGTGTGGTCACAACAGAGGAGGGCAGCAAGTGAATAAATCCCTCTCCTGCTGCCTTTCCTAGCTTGCTTGTATCTTAGGAAAATGATTTCTCTTATTAAATACAATATCTTATACATTCAACCAGCTGTTCAGCCAGTTTGGGGTTGGTTTTCCTTTTGTCTTCTCCCCTCCAATTTGTGCAAGATAATAAATACAGCTCTGGATCCCCACCTGCTTTCTGGAGCCCACATAGAGTCAACATGAGGCTGCCCTACAGGAACTGCTGTCTGGTAACAGACATTAAATCCTTTTTTCTAAGATTCAGCATGTACAAGCTAGCAAATGTTATAAATAGAAAAGTTTGTTGGTTTTTTTGTTTTGTTTTAACTCCCCCATTCAGCAAATATCTACAATTCAATTGAGCTAAACCCCAAGTCATCCAGCTGAGCTGAATTGTGAAACCCAAAGACACCAGAGTCCCATCAGGATGCTCCTGCCAGCCCCTGCCTGCAGGCCAACGGGATTCCTGGAAATGCTACATGAGCTCTGCCTATTGCTTATCTAATTAGAGATGACATTTCACTGTCACTGCTGTGCATTTACTGAGGAAATCTCCTCTAATTAAAAACACCAAGAGAGACTAGGTCAGTTTTCTGCATGCAACAAGTACCTACCTACTCGTTAAGAGTGTTGCATGTTTGGACCAAGATTCTTGTTTAGCACCTTGTAGTTGTCAAGAGAGAGGGGTTGGAGCATCCTTGGGGAAGGTAGAACCAGCCCTGGGATGAGTGCAGGGACAGAGCCAATATTTGAGTGCTGAAAACCATGGGTGTAATTGTTAATTACTCTCTCTTCCTTCCCCTGGCTTTCCCTAGCGTGTGTTAACACTAAAATAAACATTAAAAGCATTCCTTACATTTAAAAAGACACTTTTGTACAGAAGAGGCAAAAGTCAAACAGCAGCAATAGGGGCGGGGGAATGCGCTGTACTTCAAGCAAATGCCATTCACCCCCAAGACAAAAAACAAATCTTAATATTCAACGAGCAAAGAAGAGCTTGTTCCAGGAGAGGAGGTTCTGGATTGAGATCCCTACAAAAATACACCTGTGTGCATCGTACACTTAGGTTTGTGTGACTTCTCACCAGAGCTGCAGAGGTTTAGAGGAACAAACCCCGCCCGTCCTCTCTTTGTGGGGCGAGTTAAATCCCCTTTGCTGTGAGCCTGGGGGGAACGGGGTCAGCCCCATCCTCCTGGAGAGGAGGATGCTGATGGGATGCTCTTCTGCTGATGGGAAATTCATATTCCATTGCCTGAAACCTGATGCCACAGATCAGCTCCCAGGCAGGAGGGGCCGGTGTTGGTGCAACTGCCTGAACACATCCTGCTGCCATTCCCCGTGGGAGGAGCAGCCCTGCTACCAGCCTGCTTTAGAAAGAGGGTCCAAACCAGTGGGGCTGGGTGGGACACACCCAAAGGGCAAAAGACCCTTCAGCAAACGAAATGTAGCTTCACTTCTGGTTCAAAAATCTTAGAGGGACACAGAAAGCTTTTGAGAAACATGTACTTTGTGTGCAACCAGCCCTTGGAGTGGTGTCCAGGAGGGAAGGAAGGTGGAGGAGTTCCCCCATCACCTTCAACAGGCTGCTGGGAGCGAGCTGGGCTTTGGAAGGAGACAGGAAACGAGCAGCCCGCCCTGAATCCGAATTCAAAGCAGTTTTTTGCAGCTGGGAATGGGGATTGGTTGTGAGGTGGTGGCTGCCAAGCGAGCAGTTAATGGTTCCTGTGGCGTGCAGGCCTGGTGAGCAGCCGTCCGTCCAAGCCGGGCGTTTTTCAGCAGCTGTACTTCATGATGTACATGGGTTTGCAGCCTTCACTCTGCCTTATTAACATTCCTCCTTTGGCCCCATCCATCTGAACCGCGACCAGTTCCAAAAACCCTGAATAACCCAAAGTGCTTCAGTTTGTGGAAATAGTTGCTTCTGCTTTCTCCGAAGGCAAGAGGCTAACGCTCTCCTCAGAACACAGGTTATTAGAAAGAGCCAACACCACCCTGCTCCACGGAGCATCCTCCCACTCCGTCCTCCCACACCATTAAAAGGGCTTCTCTGCCCCTTTGCTCTCGGGCAACGCCTTGCAAATGACACTGTTTGTGTTTTTGCATCTGCAGCCGGGCCGGCTCACTTGGTCGTAGCATCTCTGGGACAGCTTGACGCAGCCGGTGGCGGGCAGGTAGCAGAGCAGGCAGGGCAGCACCAGGGACAGGGCGCTCATGAAGGACCAGCGGGCGCAGCAGTTGGAGTGGGAGCAGGAGCAGGGGTGGTCGGCACACGTGCCCTCGTCGTCCTCGTTGGTGCAGTGGTAGAAGACGCCCTTGACCAGGCACATGCAGGTGGAGTAGTTGACCAGGTTCTGCGCCGAGCACAGGCACTCCTGGTTGCACACCCAGCACGACGGCAGAGTCCGGGGCAGGGCGCACTCCTTGCACTTGCACTTCCCGCACGCCTCGCACAGCAGGAAGTGCTTGTCCAGCTCCTGGGACACGGGGCCCTTCAGGTCCAGGGGTTTGCAGTTGATGGCCTTGGGCTGGATGCGGACGGCGCGGGGGGAGGATTGCTCTGCCACGGGCACCGGGGCCATGTGGTCCAGGAGCCTTTGGTCGGAGGACGTGCTGCTGCTGCTGCTGATGGAGCTGGGGCGGCCGCTGAAGGAGATCCAGGGGTGGGTGACGTCCTGCTCGCAGCGCTGCGGGTGCTGGCCGCTCAAGCCCAGTTCGTGGGGGGCTCGGGGGCGTTTCTGGGCCGGCGGCTGGGCCGCGCCGGGGTTGTCGGTGTAGTCGTTCTCCATGTGGGTGGTTTTCATCTGGTCGATGGGCAGGATGGTCAGCGGGTGCTGCAGCCGCCCGTAGGGGACCCGGCTGTCCAGCAAGGGCTGCACCATGGCGGAGTTGGGGACCACGGTGATGTTGTGGGCAATCCGGGGCTCCATGGAGAAAGCAGTCTGGCTACTGGGGGGAAATCTGTGCTGAAGTGTCCTGGGGGAGGGGAAGGAGAAAGAAAAGGGGTGGGGGGGAGAGAGAGCGCATCGTTATTGGGGTGTCCTGCAAGCCCAGCCCAAAAGGGCTCCTCACTGAGGCTGCTTGTTGTGCTGAAGGACTTGTAAGGTAAAGTTGTGTGCAAGGGAGGCAGAGCACTCAGATATAAAGTGCCTCACTCCTCCTTTGCTACTCTGTCCCTCTCCCTGACCTTGGCCATCCACAGCTCTTCCAGCCCTGGGAGGGCTGTGGTCACTTCAGGCTCCTGAAGAGCCCACTCATGGTTTTTACTGAGGGAAAGCACATCTTGGGGCCACTGGTGTATATTCACATGTGGTTTTGTCAGCAAACTTCCTGAAATGACTTCTCTAAACTTCAGAGGTTTTCCCCAAGTGACCCTGATCCCTAAAAAAAAAACCTGATTCAGGATTGTGGCTTGTGGAAGCAGTGGCCTGGAGCAAAGGTGCTTCTGGGCGTGGGGCTGAGCACCTGTCCTTGCCCACCAAGGGTCTGCCTGTGGGAGGATGGCTCGATTTTGGTGAGGAAATGTCCCCTCTCCAAAGGTTCCAAAGGTTCCTTCATCCCCACCACGGGAGGTGGAAGTGCTTGCTCAGCACCTCGTCTGGTGGCACAGCAGGGTGGGAGCCAAGGGTGCAGCTCCCAGGGGAGCACCCACAGGGCTGGGGCTGGATCCACCAGCTCACCCAGGTAATGAGACACTCGTGCAGCCCACTAAGTGCACTAATATTTAGCTGAAGTGCTGTTTACCAGCCGCTCTGGCTGAGCCCTCGTTGCCGCAGTTTCTAATTTCATTGAAAGAGTGCAATTTATCCTGGAGTCAATCCAAAGATTCAGCAGTGGCGTAGGACAAGAAACCACAGGAAGTAACTAAACTTAAATCAAAGAACGGAAACGACTCGGTTCAAATTTAGAAAGTGCACATTGTTTTCTAGTAGATGTGCCATTTCCTCACGGGGTGACCTTTATTCATAAATAATATAATGCTGGAGATCAGTTGAAAGAAGGGGTGAGTAAAGCTTCTGTGGCAGGAGGGGAAAAGCTGCTGGTACCAAGAAAAAAGGAAGTAGTGAACAGCTTAAGGTACTGCCAGTTGTTTGTGTTCAACAAACAAATTAACCTTCTCCAACAGCGTGAAAGACTCGGACTTGGCAGCGCTGGCTTAACAGCTGGGCTCGATGATCCTAAAGGTCTTTTCCTAAACCTAAATGATTCTGTGATTCCATGACTTTAATATCATAGCAGTGGGAAAAAGTCAGGAAGAAACTGTGCCTAACTTACAACCAAATAATGCATGAGGTGTGTGTGTGTGTGTAAATGTGTGTGCACTTGTGCAAGAGCGCATCTCCCCTGAGATGAACACGACACCTCAAAAATCAGAGCATGAACTGGTTCAGCATTTTTGGGGAAAAGAAACACCCTGAAAAATGCCACCAGAGTCCACTCCCATGTTTGTAAATCGTTGCTTTGATGGATCACTCGGTGTTTGGGGCTGGAAATGGGCCAGTTCTCCTGGGATCAGGAGGAGTGCGTGGGCAGGATGGCACAGGCTGGGTCTGGCACCGCGTCCGGCCCGCCGGGCCCCCTCTGTCCCCTCACCACACCAGCAGGAAGAAATGCTTTATTAGCAGTGATGATGATTATTGTCATGCAGCCCTTATGCTGCTCCTCTTCCCCAGTTTAAAATTCTCTGCTGGGTCTTAGCCATTCATTTGGAATTTTTTTTTTATTTCATTATTCATAGCTCGCTGACATCCTGACTGGAGGAACAAGGGAGTTTATAAAGCATCTATTCCTAGTTACTGTATGTAAAAAACAAAGAGGAGCAATGATTCTGACAACTATGGGGCGTGCAGAGGGAAAAGAACTTGATTTTCTTTTGTGCATCAGAATCCAGTGTCATGATATAAAAAGTATTTGCTGCAAGTCAGAGTTTAGCAAAATCATCACTTCTGTATCGGCTGCGCGTTACATTTGCAGGGAGACTTTGATTCCACTGGGTTTTTTTGGGTTTGTTGTTTTTGTTTTTTTCTTTAAGGAGAGAGATGCAGCTGTTTTGGTTGCCAAGAGTAAGTGCAGCAGAGCTGATCTTAGCTGGAAGGTGGCTGGAGGAAATGGTGGCAGCTCTGCAGGGTGGTAGCAGCCTGTGTGCTCCTGCCAGCCCTGCCCTCCCGGCCTCTCCAGGGCTCTCTGCTCCCTCCCACTGCTCCCCAGCTCTTGGGAATCCGCTGCACTCTCCAGATCTCCGCTGGAGCCATGGAGCACTGTTTATTTTAGGGTGCACGTGTGTGGGGCAGAGGTGCTCAGGCCAGGCAGTGACCTGGTGCTGCCTGTCCCCAGGGTGGCACGTGGAGGGCTCTGCATCGCTGGTGGCACCGTGTGGCACCTGGGCATGGCACTGAGGCTTGGCAGTGGCCCAGGGCCAGTGATGCCATCACACAACTGGTGTCACCAGATGAATTTGGGGAAGGATCAGAGCCAGGCCACTCCTAAAACAGCCCCGTGCAGACAGGGCCTCCTGCAGGCAGATGTTAAAGATGGCTTATCTGAGATAATGCTAATCAAGATTTCAGTTAATTACCACAGGAAGGAGGTGGACTCTGGGCTAAACACCACACATCAGGAGAGTTAATGACAGAAGTTTTTAATCCCCTTTTTTTGCTGTAATACAGTTTCAAATTGTCTTTTTGACAGACAAATGATTTCTGCAGGACGAGGGGAAGGGAGGCCTGGCATGGTGATCTCAAAGACCCTGCAGATATCTGGGCACAGGATCTACTTGGATAAACCCTCTGGAGGGAAAACAGCCAGATAAGACCCAGCTCTCCCAGTTCCCAGCCACAATGTCTCTCTGGCTCAATACCACCTTTAAACCTGCACAGATGTGCACCCTGACAGGTTTTGGTGCTTGGACACGTGGTCCTTCACCTTCTGCCCTGCCCTCTCTCTGCTGGGCAGAGGATTTCCACAGTTACCTGCTGTCCCCTTTCTTGCCACTCTTGACAGACAGATGTTTCTGATATTCATGGAATTTTCCAGGGGCCACGACCACATTGCTGCTGCTGCTGGCCTTGTCACCAGAAGTTCCAGCAGCGCAAGGAGATCTCTGGTGGCAGATCCAGGTCAGACACCTCGAGTGCCGAGCTCAGAGTGGGCTGGTTGCTGTTTGTTCATCCTGCCAGGGGCTCCTCTCCCCTGGGATCTGCCCAGATGACAGCCAGGGGGATGTTTCATGGTGTGGTTGCTCCAGTGTTCGTCTGGGAGCTATGAGCACCTTGCCCTCAGCTCTTGGTGCTCCATGGCTGTGTCCCAGGGCAGGGGAAGTTTCAGGGAGGGGCCAGATCCCAAAGCAAAATTAATGTTTGGGGTGACCTGGCAGAACTTTAGACCTCGAGAGAGGACAAGAACTGAGGGGTGCAACCTTGGGGCTCTTTGTCCACTGCACTAAACCTGACTGTAAATCACATTTCAATTGAGGAAAAAAAGCCATACAGCACATAAAATGAATTCATTTTTGCTCACAGATAATCACAGATGTATTACAGCATCAACACAGGCACAAATTCACTGGTTGCAAGTGTACAAATAATTTTCTTAAAGTAGACAACAGGAAGAAAAATTCACAACTATGTTCTTACACGGGGAATTTTTCATTCTTTAGGGGCAAACAATGAAGTTCTTTTCAAGGCAGCAAACTCCCATGTAGAGAAAAATTTCTCTTCCCCCATGACTGTACAGTCACTCACCACATACAATTTTCAAGTCAAAATATACTTCCTTCCAAGGGAGTAAAATTGGACTCCCAAGTCAAGTTCATACACGTGTTGCAGTGTTTGTTCCATCTCTTCATCAAGATATGGCCAATTTAAAATTACTGTTCTGCTGGGTAATTGCAAGTCCTAAAGTTGTAGGAAACCAACTGTTATTGTAAAGTGTTCTGGTGTTATTTCAGACTCAGAAGTTTTGTAGGATTTTGAAATCAGATGAAATTAGAACAAAAGGCATTTTATGTTTTGATAGGATTTTGGACTTGCCTACATCATTTTAGAGAAAGCTTCATCCTTGTAGGCAATTCCATGAGAAAGTCACATAGACCCTCAGGAGAGCTCATTCTCATTAATGTCTTCACAAGAATTTTTGAAATAATAAGGTTCTAATATCTTTATTTTAAGAGTGGAGTTGGACAAAAAATCTTCCAGTTGCCTTAAAAATCCAGTGAGTGCAGAAATAAATAATGCTCACAACTGTCTGACTCAGCCATTGGTCAATAATTTTAATAAGTTCTTTCTCACATGTTTAACAATATTCAGGATGTTTGTGGTAATAAAAGAATAACGAGAATTAAGGACTTTAGTCCAGAGGAGGGTCCCGTGTGGAAGCAATCCTGCACAACCTGGGACTGGCAGCAGGAAAATGGGAAAAGCTTCCATGGGCTCCTCCCCTGCAGCCAGCACCAGGTCCCACAGCTTTGCCCAACCCTTTCTGGACACCAGGTGCTGCCATGGAAACGTCTAAAGGGAACCTCAAATGTCACAGAAAACCCAAAAAGCCCCAGAGGTGCTGCCTGGGCTGTGTTTGCTGAGAGAGAGACCCCCAGGTGGGCAGGGAGGTGATGCAGCCACCAAACCCCTTCTGTCCTTTGCCAGCTGCATGCCCCAGATCAGGGGCCACTTTATCTCCTCCTAATTAATTACACCTTAATCACACCTCATGAGCAGCCTGTCCCTTCTGTTGTGTCTGACAGCACCAGTGGCAGCAGGAGCCTCAGCAGACCAAGGTTTCTCCTGGCGTTGCTGGCACTGGGTTGTCCCCTCCATGTGCTGTGACATCCCTGGTGGCTCCTCTCTGGAGCCTGGGCTGTGCCCTGTGACCTCAGGGAGCTGCCAGTGGTGCCACTCTGCCCTTTGCCAGGGGCTGGTGGCCACCTCTAGGACCATTATATATGTTATATATCTTATATATTATATATCTTATAAATTCAAGTGGTTATGGTGGTGCTGGGGGCATGGAGAGCCCTGGTGCACAACCAGCCACCTTCCACCACAGGATTGTTAAGGTTGGAAAAGACCTTTAGGATCAAGTCAAGTCCAACTGTAAACAGAATAAAGCAAATTTGATATTTCAACGTGACTTTTCAGTCACAGGTTTCCAAGAATTTTCCAAATCTTGAAGCATCACAAGCTTTTGGGAAGAAGGGATGGAGAAATTGCCATGGATTGATGAAAGGCTGAGCCCTGCACTGGGATGGGATAAGACCTGAGCTGCTCATTTGGGTCAGAGCAGACAACTCTGAATCTTGGCACCTGCAGAGGGATCACACCTTCTCTTGGTTACTGACACTAGGCCTGGATTAGATTAAATTTTAGGAAGGAATTGCTCCCTGTGAGGGTGGGCAGGCCCTGGCACAGGTGCCCAGAGAAGCTGTGGCTGCCCCTGGATCCCTGGCAGTGCCCAAGACCAGGCTGGACGGGGCTTGGAGCAGCCTGGGACAGTGGAAGGTGTCCCTGCCATGGCAGGGGTGGCACTGGATGAGCTTTAATGTCCCTTCCATCCCAAACCATCCCATGACTCCATTATCAATGCAGAAGCTGATTAATCTCTGCAGGAGCTGTGACAGTCACTCATTAACACTGACACAGAGGCAGCAACAGTTGCAGGAAATGCACTGCAGAATTGGCTTCATTTTCTTTGCTGCATGGGACACCCAGATTTCTGAGAATACAGCGCAAGGGGAAGAAAACAAGAAAAGTAGAGAATATTCAGTCTTAATACAAGAAATGATCATAACTGGAAGCAACAACGCTTGGGAGCAGTGTCATGGCAGGGCTGGGCAGAGGCACCTCAAGGCCTGTGCAAGGCAGCAGAGCTCACATCGATGGTGACCAGTGCCAAATGTGATCTGTCACCACCAGGCTGCCTCCTCTGATGGTTTGGGTAAAAACCTCCTCTGAAAGCCTTGGGCAGAGCTGCACCTCAGCCTTGGGCAGGGCAGCATGCTGAGGGACAGGACAGGGCCCTGAGGGGACAGGACAGGGATGCTGAGGGGACAGGACAGAGGGGCTGAGGGGACAGGACAGAGGGGCTGAGGGGACAGGACAGAGGAGCTGAGGGGACAGGACAGAGGAGCTGAGGGGACAGGACAGAGGGGCTGAGGGGACAGGACAGAGGGGCTGAGGGGACAGGACAGAGGGGCTGAGGGGACAGGACAGAGGAGCTGAGGGGACAGGACAGAGGAGCTGAGGGGACAGGACAGAGGAGCTGAGGGGACAGGACAGAGGGGCTGAGGGGACGGGACAGGGGTGCAGGAACAGGACAGGGCACTGAGGGGACAGGACAGGGGTGCTGAGGGGACAGGACTCGCTCCCACCCCAGTGATCAATAAAAGATTCCCTCCCCAAGGCCCAGCAGAGGAGGAGCTGCAGACAAGGGAACAAATTCTGCCCCTGCCTTTGTTTGGGATTAAGGACATCCCCTTGTCCAGGCCTGCCTGCGGTGACAAGGGACTCGCTGCTCCTGCTGCAAGCCAAAGGGTTCAATTAAAGCTTTTAATGAGGAAGACTACACTCAGGGGTAGTTAAAGGAGACCTTGCAGCAAGCACATGTTTTTAATGTGGGATTAAGAATAATTCATGAGGTTGGAGTTCATTAAGACTGAGTTCAGCTGTCTGGATTTTGAGTCGAGCTGTAAATGCTTCAAAAAAAGGAAAAAACTGCTTTTCCCCCCCCTAAAGTGTGTATTAATATTGACAAAATATTGACATTCAATCTTTTTGTTCCCCTCCTTAGCAGCCTTACCCAGCTAAGGCCAGCTAGAACCTTCTCTACAACTAATAAGGGAGGAAAAAAATCAGAAAGCTTATTAGGAAACCTGCCATTTTTAAAAGGAGACACGAAATTCCTGCCAGAGCGTGGAAATTCAGGAGCTGGGAAATGAGACCTGTAGACTTCCAAGAAGCTGTCTCTGTCCAGCTAAAGTCTGTTCCTATGGTGCGAGTGAATAAAGCACATTTTGGCCCACTGGCATTCAGATCTCTGGGGACTCGAATCTCTCACTCAAAGCCTTTTCCTGGACAAAAACATTTATTTTAAGGTCAGAAAACCGAAGCTCAGATAGGATCTATTAAGCTAATGGCACTAATGATAGCCTTATTAGAAGGATTTTAGATTTTCTTGAGGAAATATATTGTTCTGCATTTAAAGAGGATAAAAAACAACACTTGTGCAACTGTTTGCCTATAAAACCACAGCTTTTACTACTGTGCTGAAGCTGGAAAGTTGTATAGCAATTTGATGAATGAATTTATTTTCTTTCACAGTTAATTTTTTGAAAACTGTCAGAATTGATTATTAATTATTGCTGGAGTGTTGTAAGGGAGGTGAATTTTATTTCACCGAAGTCTGATAGCAGAATTTTTTTTTGGGGGGGGGTTGGAATTGCTTTTTGAGACGTTGCATTTCCCAGTACGATTTGGGAATTAGTCATGATTCCAGGAAAACAGCTTTTGTTTTGCTGTTTCAGGAGGAGAACAAATAATTTCTCCCCTGCACATATCTCAGGGAGAATTTCAAAAGGACTGCGGTGTTCAGAAATGCTCCTTTTAATTTTATAATCCCAAGATAGAGTCCCTTCCAGCAAGGGAAAACACAGTAGCCCATGGAAAAGGGCACATTTATCAACGAGACATCCCCAGTGGGGTTCCAATAACTGGGAACAGCCCCTCCTCCTGCTATCATTCATTTTTATATGGACAAGGGGGAAGCCAGTCATCGGGATCATTGTGATTCCGTGCACAAATTGGAGCTTTATTCTTTAACCCGAAATAAAGGCAGAGAGGGGAGGCTTTAATATTGGGAAAGCTGCGTTTCTCTTTCCCTAATTAAACAGCAATTCCTTGCCATCCTGTCCCCTTGGCGTGCTGTGGGGGAAAGGCAGCAGCTGGAGAAGTTTTAAAGAATCTAGAACGTGCCTTTTCCACTCTGGATAATGCAGGGATGCTTTTCCTTTTCTCTTTCGTCCTCTCCTTCACCCTTTCAAGAAGAACTTGGGGCCATAAAAGATTCACATGAAGAAATCAGACCCTTGGTAACTGGAGGTAGAAGAGGGAAGCCTTTTCCCCCCGTGATATTCCTTTGCACTGCCATTTCCAAGGTCTGCATTCCCAGTCCTGCTTTCCTCTGAGACCTTTGTGCCTTTTATTTGCCCCTTTCTGCTTTTTCCATTCCCCTCCTGATAATGAATTTTCAGAACATGTCGTCTCCAGGCTTGTCTTTCTCCTGTGACGCCAGGACTGGTACCAGAAAATAAAATCCTGACTTATCTTTGCTACGCAGTTGGTAGAAAGGAGCAGCCAGCACAGGTTTTTTCCTCCACATATAAAATATTCCATATATTAGATGAAGTTATTCCAGGTGCACATTTTTATTGCCCATCTAGCCTTTAAAATACAGCATCCATCCAGGTTTAAAGCAAGTGTACAGCAAGACAGGGAAGAACAGAGATGGAATAAGGCACTGAGGCCAAAAAATTGGAAAAAAGACCTGTATGAAATAAAAGCTGAAGAGCAAAGGTCATGCAGGAAAGGTCTGACAGACGAGTGGCTGATTTCTGAAGTGTCCTATTATGGAGACAGCTAAAAACTACTTGACACTCACAAGACAGGGCTTTGGAAAAGAGAGGAAATGCAGATAATCCATTCCAAAGCAAGAAATATCCAATTCTGACTTGTCAGCCCAGGTGACCATGTATTTATGCTCCTTTTCGGGGAAGGAAGAAGGGATGGAGGAGAAGACATCCCATCAGTAGAGAAAAAAGCCCCTCATTCTGCTGTAAAAGCCTGCAAACAAACGCGACCCAAGTGTGCCGAAACCTGCCTGCCATATATGTACAGCAAATGCAGATGTTGATGGGAGAACGCAGGAAAGAGGGATAAATCAGAGACGCAGGGACACAAATGGAAATTCTGCGAGAAACAGGATATTTCTCCAGAATGCCAAGTCTCCTTCAGCCTGGGAAGCACCAGGCAGCTCCCCACTGTATAGAATTATAGCTAACCACTGCTAGCAAAGTCACAGCCAGCGATATACCCACGATCAGCGATCTGTAAGGAGCAGCCGAACCCATCTAGAACGAGCGCAGGATTTTCCCTCGGGGGAGCAGCCTCGGCTTTTTTTTTTTTTTTCCTTTTTTTTTTTTTTTTTTCTACTTAAAACATTTACCAACCGCTCGCAAGCACCGATCTCGTACTTACTTTAAATAATTCAGCTAGGACCATGTCTCCATGGGCGAGTTAATCCCAAGTGCGGGGCGGCAGGGGGGCCGGACCCGGGGGAAGGCTGGCAGGAGCGGCTGGAGCTGCGGGCAGGGACCTGCGAGCGCGGCGCTGTCAGCGGCTGGAGCTGCACCCGCCTAGCCTGGGAAAATGGCTATTTTATGAATGGGAGGGCAGCGGCCGCTCCTGCGCACGCGCGGCCGCCCGGCTCTATGAATGGGTGGGCACCGCGGCGGCACCGCGCATGCTCCGCTGCCTTTTATGAATGGGGGCTGGAGGGGAGCGCGGATGCGGCTCCCGGGGTTTTTTTTTTTTATTATTTTTTTTTTCCTCCCCTTTTTTTTTTATGAATGAAGGGCAGCGGCAGCTGCGCATGCACCGCGCCCCCCGCCCGGGGCTGGAGGTAACGGCGGGGGTGGGGGGCACCGCGCTCCCGACCGCCGGGGGGGCACCGCCGAGCCCCCTCCCCGCGGGCCCGGGCCCGGGGAGCAGCCGGGAGGGAGCCCCCGGCCCCTCGGGCATCCCCGGGTCCCCCCAGCCGCTCCCCCGGGCGGCCGCATCCCGCCGGGAGCGGGGCGAGGGGCGGCAGCGCGGACAGCGCTCCTCGCCGGGAGCCGGGGGGGGACAGGGGCACGTTGGGCTGGAGGTGCTGGCGATCCCCGCTTTTGGGGTGTGTGACCATGAATGAAAGGATGGGAACGATTCTCCTTTAGCGCTCGGCTTCGTTTCCCGGTGCTGAGAGCTGCGGCTCGCTCCTCTCACTGCAGCATCGTCACACGCCCGTGCCCGTCCCCTGTGCCCGGCAGCATCTGGGTGAAAATGCGAGCACAAGCCCCACTCACTGCGTGCTGTGTGTGCAGCCTGCGGGTTTATCTCACGGCTCCTGTCTCCTGAGGAGGAGAGGAGGTGGGATGGAGCTGCGCGGGTTACCCGCACCCCCCGAGCCGCTGCCGTTCCATGGACGTGAGGCCATGGATGCGCTGCTCTCAGCTCTGCGGTCCTGCCCGTGTTCAGCTTCTCGGGCGTCCTGGGGAGCCTCTCGCAGCGCTGCGCAGGCAGCACAGGCAGCTCCTCGGGCCGGACCTTCCAACCATCCTTAGCCAAGCGCTGCTGCTCTCCTGCTCCGTGTGGGCTTCCCCGAGAGCCCTGCCCGGAGCGTGTGTGAGAGCTCTGGATGTCCTTCCGTGCCTCAGTTCCGCTCGGCACAGGCAGAATCTCCGCTCCCAGCTGGCGCGGAAGCGGCTGCAGGTGGGGCCTCGGGGCGTGCGGTCCCCCAGGAGCCTCCCAGACAGGTTGCTTTCCTGAAAATGCATTAATGATGTATTTTAATATCTGTGAGGAGTCATCTGCAGAGTACAAACCGAGGCCCTGCTCATTTCCTGCCCTATTTATGGCGTGTCTGCTTCAAAGCTTGCACAACACTGAAAAAAAAAAAACCCCGTTATTTATTTATTTAGTGCTAACACAAACAATGTATGTAACCGCAGATACAAAGCAAGGGAGATTTCTTTCTCCGGGAAGAATTTCTCCCTCCAAGAGCTCCGAGGCTGATCATTTCCTTACATGTGTTTGTCTCTGGGGGCAGAGACGTTTCCGAGTGGGAGCCGTGTTATGGGTCACGGGCAAATGCAATTTAACAAGGAAAGGACAGAAGATGGAGACTCCCTAAAGAGCAGCTTTTCCAGAAGGTTGCATAAAATCTTACTGGCCTTCAAACCCGTCAGATGGGTGCTTTTGAAAATAAATAGAAGGTGGTTGGTAGAAGTGTTGCTTTGTTACTGGTTGGGTTCTTTGCAGTGAAATACTGCTGGGAGGATGGGCAGGCAGAGAAATTCGACGTCTATGATTTTGGAAATCGGCAACTAAAGAGGGAATGGAAGAAAATGCGATTTTTAAAAAGCTTGTATAGAAGAAAAAAATGAAAAAAATATCACCGTGCTGTATTTAGTGCTGGCAACAAAACCGAAGCTGAGAGACTCAAATTCCTGAGCACAAAAAAATCTCCGATCCCATCATTTTACAGCACTGGCACAGGATAAATTCCGCACCTTGATTTGAGTGCTGCCAGTGTTCTGTGACGCTGCAGCAGTGGGAGAGTCAAGCGCCTCTGAATTCAAGGCTTTTATCCCTGAATGCCGGGTTCTGTGTTCCAGGGCCACGGGCACAATACCCGGGGGAAGTCCTTTGTTGCAGTGCACTGAGCATCTCCCCGCGAGCCCCTGCTCCGTGCTGCCTGAGGCTGCAATCCCACAGCAGCCCCAGGCACAGCCCTGCCCTCCTGAAACCCCCCCAGCAATAAAACTGAAAAGAGGAAACACAAATTATTATCCATGTGTGAACGGGGGAGGAGGAAATGGGGTCTGGCTGTGTGGTTCTAGGGGGAGAAAACTGGGAATATTGCTGGTATGGCTGTGGATTGATGAAACCTTTTCAAGCAGAGGATTATGAGACTGTAAATCTTGGAGCTAATTCACCTCTTCCTTAAGACGTATTGAAAACATTATTTGACTAATTCTCCCCTATGGACAGAGGTGTTTCTTGCTAGATCTTAGCCTGGTTGCTGTGCTCAGGCACGCAAGGCTTTGGGTTTGGGATTGTGTGTGGATGTGGAATTGTGTGTGGGTTTGGGATTGTGTGTGGATTTGGAATTGTGTGTGGATTTTGGATTTGAGACCCTGTGTGGATTTGGGACCATGCGTAGATCTGGAATTGTGTGTGGATCTGGAATTGTCTGTGGTTTTGGGATTGTGTGTGAATTTTGGATTTGGGATTGCGTGTGGATTCCTCCAAGCTGCCGTTCCCGTTTGTGCCAGCGGGCTCTGCTCTGGCTCTGGGTCAGGATCCAGAAGCTGAGCTGGGGTCTCTGAGGCAAAAGCCCAGGGTGAGGGCGGTGGGTGCTCTGCACTCTGGAGCTCCCCGGCTCCTCTGGAGTCCCTGTGCAAACAGGAGGAGCTGGAGCTGCCTGTGCTGCTGGGATGGGATGGGATGGGATGGGATGGGATGGGATGGGATGGGATGGGGAGGGAGGTGTCTCCCCACCTCTGCTGCTGCTCTGTCTGCTTCCCAAACCTCCGATGCTGCTGTGAAAAGCAGGTTGTGCCCGTGGGGAGGAGACTCTGTCGGGAGGGCTCTGGGGCTGCTGCAGTGCCAGGGAGGAGCGCTGTGTTATCATCGTGGGATTCTGGAAGCCGAGGCTTTGAGGGGAACAGCACTTATCCCAGGACACGGAATAAGTTTATACGTGTTGGCAGCGCTGCTGATGCTGAACTCTGCACTCCTTCCTCGTGCAGGAAATTAATTGCTCGCTCATTTCATGCCCGTTTAAACCCTGAAATGGCTGCAGATTTTCACCGCGATTTCTTCGCTGGGGTGAATTGTGGCGCTGCCACACTTGCTTTGCCTCTAAAGTTCTCTAATTTAGGTCCTGTACATCCCGGGAATTTCTGCCTGGCCGGGGAGAGCTGGGGCTGTGTGAGTGCCTGGCAGTCAGAGCTGCCGGCTTCCCCTCGGAGCAGCTCGCCCTGAACGCGGCTCTCCAGCTCTGCCTGTGCTGTGTGGGCTGGCAGAGCTCCAGGCAGGGCGTGTGTGTCTTGGCCCAAAGCTGGCGGTTTAAGGAAATGCATGGTTCCTAATCTGCCATCAGAAAAAAGCAAATATGCAGGCAATTTAGGAAAGTGAAAGTGCAACCCCCTGGGGAACGCGTAACTCGGGCTTCAGAGGCGCTCTGAGCGCGGAGCCGTGTTCTGCCTTAAACCCCGGGCCACTTGGCATTCTGCTGGCTTTAAGCTGGATCAAGAGCAGATGTGTAGACTTTATCTGCTGAGGTTTTCGTGTTCCTCCAAATCCTTTCTGGCTGGAGTCGGAGCCTTACGGTAACTCGGCGTGAGGAAGGAGCTGATTCCCTGTCTCAGCTGATCCTGCCCGGGGGATTTTCTCATTTGCAGGTCGTTGTGGAGGAGGTGCTTCGCAACCTTGGCCTGGCCTCTCCGAACCAAAGGGTGCCCACAAGGGTGGTTTTGCCATCTCTTGTTGATAGAAGAAGAAGCTTTTCCTTCTCATTGTTTACTTGACCATTGCCGTGCATGTTATAAGGATGGAAACTGTAGATTACATTTTTCCTATTAAAAATGAAAATTGAGAATTTCAGATTTCGTCACCTCTTAGAAATAATTGATAAAACCTGGAAAACGGAACATTTTCTCTTTTAATCCACTGACACAATACGCTCCTTGCATGGAAATGCATTGCTGCAAAACCCACCTGGGGCAGCATCCCAAACTCCTGATGTGTTTGATGCTTCTGATGCCTCCAGCCACAGCAGAGTAGGAAGGATTATTCCTACTGAAAAGCACTGGTGGATTGTGCCAAATATTTGTCATACACAAGTCAGAGAAATCGTTTGGATGTTGCTATAGGAATTCTCCTCCCCCTGTGCATTGCAACCTGCAGTTACCGTGCTGCTCTGTCACGGAGATGAGCGAGAGGGGCTTCGTGTGGAGTCACAAAAGTGTTGGGAAAACAGTGGGATCGTGGGCTCTCGGGCACAGCCTGCAATGGGAACGTGCCAAACAGAAAGCAGGTGCCACAGAAGAGGTGCCAGCCAGAATCCAGCAGTGCCTGCTGAGCTGGGGAGGGACTGGGTGCAGCTCTGCCAGGGCTGAGTGTGGGAGAGTGCCAGAATCCGGGAGGAGGGAGCTGGTGGAGCCTGTGGCTCCCTGGGCAGCACCACCCCTCAGGAGCTTCCCCCTGATCACAGCCTCTGTGGGAGCAGGGGAAAAGCCTGGTGTTGTGACCCAGAAAGAGGTGGTTCATGGCTGGATTTCACCTCACTGTAGCTCGTGTGGGTGGGAGGCAGTGCCGGCTCATCCATGCAAGTGTTCCCAAGCCTTATCTTGCTGCCTTGAAACGCCCTGGCAGCAGCCAGGCCCCTGGCACGGGCAGCACTTCCCCTCCTGTTATGAAATCACCTCATAAACTCTGCAAACTGCCCTGGGGGTGGCTGACAATCGTTATCTCTGCTCCCGATGAAGCTCTCGCCGCCGCCGCTTCTGCGGCGCAGATGAAAGGTCTGGGCTTCCTCCTCTCTTATCAGGCACCTGTTGTTGGATCCAGACATTACTCACATCCTTGGAGTCACATCTTGTTTTGCATAATTAACACCAACTGCTTCGTTTCCTTCCTCCCCTTGCAGCTCTGCTCCGTGGCCTTACCTGGCTGTGGAGCCTCCGGGGTTATTCTGGGTTTTGACACAAGCAATGGGAATTTGGAAGCACCGGCCTGGGGAACATGAGGAGATTTCAGTCAAGTAGAAGGGATGCTGTTTATTCTTGAGCTGGTGCTGCAGCCACGATCTGTGGTGGGGAATTCTGTACCAATTCCTTCGGAGTAGTATAAAAAAAACAGAAGCAAATCTGAATAAAAGTCTGTGCAGCAAATTTGGACTTGGAAAATGGCAAATCACAGAATCCTGGAATGGTTTGGGTTGGGAGGGACCTTCAAGCCCATCCCATTCCACCCCCCACCATGGGCAGGGACACCTTTCACTATCCCAGGTTGCTCCAAGTCCTGTCCAAGCTGGCCTGGGACATATAAAGCATGTGAGTTTTTTTTTGAGGTTTGGGTGTTATACTTGTTTATTTTTTTCAGTGGTGTCTGACTTACCTGGCAACTTTACTTCCACCCGAATGCCCCATCTTTTGCTCTTGCTTTTTAGAGTTTTGCTGCTTTGAAGACGTTTCCTGACTAATGTTTGCTGTGTGCTGGCTGTGTCATCATCTCAAAAGCTGAACTCAGAATATCAGAGCAATTTGCCATTCGCTGGCATGAAAAATTCCACTGAGATAAACGCAAATTCTGAGCAGGGCTGGGGTTTTGGACTGGCTGCTTTGCACAGGTAGAGCTGCTCAGGCAGAGAGCAGGTCCAGCCTGGCTGTGATGGATGAGCAGGGCTCTGAGGCTGCAGGGATCCCTCCTGCTGCCCAGCTGGCAGAACAGCAGCTCTCCTTATCAGGCAGACACTCTCAGTCTGAGATATGGATTTTCCCATCATGGGCTCCAGGTTCTCAAACTGGACCTGCTGCTCAATCTTCCTGGAAGGGCTGTGGGTTGTTTTCCACCCTGCAGGGCTCAGCCACCTGATAGCAGATCAGGGAGGGAAATATTTCAACTGTTTCTGATTGACTCAGTCATCTGAAGGACCAGAAATTGTGAATATGTCCATTTTTTTTCCCCTGAATATTTATTTACAGTTCAGGTCAATAGTCTCCAGAAACACAATTCTGCTTACAAACGAAATTCCTGGGCTGCATTCCCAGGCGTTCCCATGTGACTCGAGCATTTTTAGCAACCAAGTGAACAAATGCAAACATATTCCCAGGGCAGGGGAAATGTTGCTCCCCACATTCCCTCCCGGAGCCTGGGAGCCCCAGGTGCCCTGGGTGTGTCCAGGCAGAGATCCCTGCTGTGGAGCAGCCCTGGCTGGGGACCCTGGCAGGATCTTGGGCCATCTGCAGCTCAGCAATGCCAAAGGGATTGTCCCTCTGTCCCCTGTCCCCAGGCGTGGCCAATGCCCTGGGTGGAGGCAGGTGCTCCCCTGGCAGGGCACAGCCCCTCTCTGCTGCTCTGGAACAGCTGGGAATTGTCTTTCCTATGGATTTCTGGGCTCAGGGTAGGTGGGTATCTGTGTTTTAAATGCCAGGGAAGAACTCAGGGCTCTCAGTCACTTCACCTGTGACTAAGAAATGAATTTTCCCAGGCAGGAAATGGTGTTCCCTGGCCAACAAAGCAGCATTGTGGAAAAGTCCTGACCTTAAAAGTCATGCTGACCGTGCAGCAGTGCTTTACAGGTCCTTTAGTGTCTGTATTGCTATAGCAGGTCAGGCTGAGCCTGAAAAATCCCAGTATTGGGGTTGTTCTCACCTCTCCAGGCCGTGGACAGAGCTACAAATCACTGCCAGCAGCCTGAGGAAACGCTGCATCCACCCCGAAACCCTCGCTACATTTTGGTCAGAAAACCCTCTCATGCCTTCTAAAAAGCCACATCACTTTTCACTGCATATCATTCAAGCACTTAAATATCAACTGTTTTTTTTTTTTTTTTGCACATAAACTGAAGTGACCAAAAGCAGACAGCAAATCCATCTTTATTTTGGCAGGAATGAGGTCTGTGCCTTCCACCTGAGATAGGCAGGGACACTGATGAGTAGCAGCCATGCTGTATTCATGCATCAGCACAAAACTCAACAAATTACTGTTACATTCTTGTTTTTCCTCCTTCTGTAGAACTGAGCTTTCCCCAAACCCAAACTACATCAAAACAATCTCTGAGGTCTCTTCAGTTAAATAATCTGTTGTCACCTTTCCAAGATTTTTTTTTGTGTCCAGTTAGTTTTGGTTTGCTGGGGAAGATGTTGGGGCTGTTTCTTTGGAAGGAGCTGAAGTCCTGCAATGCCAGGGGATAAATCCTGGAGCTGACAGTGGTTTGATCACCAATGGCTTTTTCCTCTTGCATTTCTGGCCTGAAGTTTATGAGACTTGGAGCAAAAAGGCACATATTTAATGCCAGTGTAGCTGCTGCAGTAGTTAAAGGTATTCCTGAGGAGTAATTTCTGTTCTTTCTGGGGTTCAGGTTTAAAATGCAGAGCCTTCACTGAGATGATTTCTGTGTGCTGCAGTGGCAGGGGCTGTGCTGGTGGCAAACAACTGGGCTGGGGTTTTTATACTCTCCAATCATCCTGGATTGGAGCTCTGTGCTGGCTCCCCAGGATGGCTGGTGATTAATTAACTGCATGTTTTAACCAGAGCTCCTCTGGGCCCTGGGACATTGATCTGCTTTGTGTGGTTCCTGTCTCCAGCCCCACAAAGGCATTTTCAACTTGGTTTGGTTTTTGGTGCATCTGTAACACACATCATGATGGAGAAGGCTGAAATCTGGCTTTTCATTCATGATTTTTAACTGCTAAAATAAATTTCAAGTGAAAATATTCCTCCAGGTTCAAGTTCCTTTAGGAAAGTGCCATTCCTTGAGGAGCTGGTGTGAGTTTGTCACAGGTTAAGGTTTGGTGGGAGAGTTCTGGGGGTTGCTGGTGGTTGTGGGGGCCCTGATGGAGCTTGAGGGGGGCTTGCACCTCACCCCAGCCCCACACAGGCAAGGGGGAATCCCTCTCTCCCTGCAGGATCAGCTCTGATTCCCCTGGTTTTCCACCCCTCATGTGTTTACCCCTCCACAGGGAACAGCAGCAGAACAAAATCAGCCCGACCCTTCCCCCCTTGAAGTATCACTGGGTATTACAGAGTCACATAATTGGATATAATTACCATATTCTAACACTTAAATATTTTCCTGACTAATTTCCTCCCATCTCTGCTTTGAAAATCCCCAGCTTATATCCATTAAAAAGTTACAGGCTGGAAAATTTGCGATTTCAAAGGAAATGTTTTTTTTTTGCACTTAAACCCCACTTTTCTTTGTGGCCTTAACCTGTTGCCTTTGACAGAATTACCGGGGCTTGGTGCTCTGTTGTGGTTTGGTTTTTTCTGTGAAAGCCCCAGCAGCCCCCAGCCCCCTCGTGCTGTATTTCAGGATGTTATGACAGCTCTGCTGGGCCGAGTCCAGCGGTGGATGCTCTGTCAAAATACCCATCATTTCCTGTAGTTTTGTCTAATTAATGGTGCAGTAATGTGGAAACTTAGAACAGCACCAGAAGGAAAAGTAAATGTTAAATGATTTGCCTTTAATGGATCTCAAAAGCTTTTCTTTTTTGCCTCATTTTTTTTCCCTTTGTTCCTCACGAGCTCTTTTTTGGGCACCTTCTTCCTCTCTGCTGTTCCTGGTTCCCTTCAGAGTTTTCTTCCTTCCTACAAGTGGGGGATTTATCAGTGTCAGGGGCTCAACACCTGAGAGGGGATGCATTTCCTCAGCACAGTAATTAGCCCTGGCTGCTGATGAACAAAAGCAGACATCATTTGAAATTAATGTGACTAATTCCAATTCAGTTGATAATATCCTTTTTTCCCCCCTGTCTCTCCTTAGGTTTCTAATCTTTGCGTAGGATCCAGACAGTTTGGGTAAAGCATCTCCAGAGCCTCCTTTTCCTGCTGGGGTGGGGAGGGAAGGTGAGGCTGTGTGGTTGGAACAAGTGGAAAGGTGGAAAGATGGAACAGGTGGAAAGGTGGGCATGGAATGACAGGACACAGGGAATTCCCACTGCCAGAGGGCAGGAATGGATGGGATATTGGGAATAAATCCTTCCCTGGGAGGGTGGGGAGGCCCTGGCACAGAGAAGCTGTGGCTGCCCCTGGATCCCTGGAAGGCTGGATGGGGCTTGGAGCAGCCTGGGACAGTTGGAGGTGTCCCCTGTGGGACTGGATGAGTTTTAAGGTCCCTTCCATCCCAAACCAGTCTGGGATTCTCTTTGATTTCCTTTAAACTGGGAATTGAATTAAAGCACAGGCAATGAACAGGATCTCATCAAGGAAAGGCCTGTGCAGTCCAAGAGGGTTCCTGAGCTGGGCAGAGCCACGCTGGGGTCAGGGGGAGCCTCCCTAGGCCAGGCTGGAGGGCACCAGCCCTGCCAGGAGCCAGCAGGACGCCGGGCAGGCTTGGCTGATCCTGTCCTACGGTGTTTTGGTTCGCTGAAAAAATAGTTTGTTGTGAGAAACTGCAGATGGATGTGGATGTTCTCAGGGGTGGAGGGAACAAGTGGAGGGAGAAAGTTAGTCATCGTCCTGGCAGGCGAGAGGCAGCGAGGACAAGCTCTGGATGATGCACAGGGCAAAAATAGCCCGGGTTCCAAATGGAATGGGATGTGACGGCCGAGCTCCTCCGAGGGAAAACACTCCCGAGCCCCTGGGCACGTCCCTGCTGGTGCAGAGCAGGGCTGGGGCTTTGCTTATCTCTGGGACAAACTGAAAATGCTTGGGGTAAAGGAAAACTGGGGAGGAGAAACTGGTGGGAATATAGGTAAGGCTTTATTGGTCCAGGATTTTGGGGATTTTGAGATTTGGATTTCAGTCCAGTCTGAAACACCCACATTTTCAGTTCTAAAGTAAAGTTCTCTGTCTGTCCAATGGATGGGAACACTTCCCAAGGCCACCAAGTTACGTCCAGTACCCCTTGAAAGGGTTAATGGTAGAAGGGAAAAGTTATTTGTACTAATTTTGACCTGTTTATCCTTTGGTTTTGTGAATTTCTTTTCATTAAAGCATGTGCTGAAAGAGACCTGAGATTTCACCTCAAAACTTGTCTGAGTTATCGAAGTAATGAGAACCGGAATGGATAAAGTTTGGAAACGACCCTGAATTTTCAAAATCAAATCAAATCTTGGCCCCCAGAATTGTCAGAAATGTTAAATTCTGATAGCTGATCTGCAAATTGATATTCCTGACAGGAGCTTGGCAGCCAAAGGGGCAGAGAACCCTCACAATTTTTCGTCCTATCTCGACAAGTTCAGTGACACGAATAATGAAATGATGTGGGTTTGTCCTACTCATCCAACCCTGGGGGTATTTCAGGCAGGAGGGCCCTGGTCCAGCTCTGTGGGCTCTTCTGAAGGCTCTGAGGTTGGAAGCTCCAAAGGGAAAGGTTTTGCTGTCTTTAGGAATTCTGGGGAGATTTGTGGAGCAGTGAAACAAAAGGCTGAATGGAACCCCCACCTTAGTCCACCTCTCCTGTGTTCCCCATCCCAGCCACTTTACTGCTGCAACCTCAATTTTTTTTCTTAAAAATATTCTTTAGGGGGTATCATCTGTCCCTTTTCTACCCCAGGCTCTCTTATTATGCCTGAGGCAACTTTTGCACCTTTGACAAATCAATTTTGCTTTGTCCAGCAGGAAAGCAGTGAGATTATTTAAGGACAACCTTAACGAGGGCCTGCACGCTCTGCCCATCCCGTGGTGTGTCTGTGCCAGTGCTGGGGTGTCTTTCCTTGCTCATATTTCATTTCCTTGGTGCTTTTCAGCAGGAACAGTTTGATGCCAGGGCTGCAGGATGCCCAAGGTGCCCTGGTTTTGTTGGGTATTTGGGATCGGTGAGTTCCGGACGTGGCTTCTCCTGTTTCAGGTTTTGGTGCCTCAGGGGTTGGACTGACTGCTCTGATGGAACAGTTTGTATCTCCAGTGGAAGTGTTTTTGTTTTCAAAGTCAGCAGCACATTGTGGACACATGGAAGTGTGTGGCTTTCACAAAACCAGCCACTATTTCTGGATGCTTGAAGAGCCGGCGTCGGTCGGTTTGGGGTATTTATAGCAGCAGAGACTTGACCATTTGATATGGAGGGATTAAGGTTTGATGGTCTGGAGGCTGGAGATTTCAATTTCAGGTGTTGTCATTTGTTCCTTGGAGATGGAAAAGCCCTGGGCTATTAAAGCTCTGTCTCTCTGGCCCTGGAATGGCAAGTTTAAATGTCCCAGGAGAAATGAGCATCTGACGCCACTTAGGCTCCAGCTATTGCATGGCAAGGTGGCCCTAAGCTTGATCTTAGGCCAAAACAAAGTCCAGTCCTAGTCTTTGGCCCTATCAGTCACTTGTGAGCTATGAAAGGGGACTGTTGAGGTTGAAAATCTGTCTAACGAGATGTATTGTCATTAGAATAAAGCAATATTATTAAGATAAGTAATGCTATTATTACTTTGAAGAGAATCTGTGCCAGCAGTTTGTTCATCTGCTCCTCTTTGGGGGACAAACTCACCCTCCTAATTATCGTGTTCCTGTTCTCAGGCATATGAGCAGTGAGAGCACGACAATAGCCTGGGATTCAATGTATGCACAGGTTCAATGACTCTGTAATTTTTAAGAGAGCGGTGAATGAGCATCAGAAGCTGAGGAGACAATTTCCTACGTGCTGCTGGCTCTGCTTGCAGGACATGGTGTTGGTGCTGTGAGCACAACGCCATGTGTGACAATGGGATCCCTGTACAAACAGTGCTGCCTTCTCCACACACCACACACACACACAGGGAAAAAAAATGCAGCAAGGAATTTTTAGCACGTTGTCATGCAGCACTCTCTGTTTCCTGGCTTCCACATTCAAGCTGTGTAATAATATTTATATACAAATGCTGACTGTGATTTTCCACCCCGGAAAAAGGAGATGTCGTTTAAAAGTGCCGTGTGTGATGCAAAGCAGAGATTTGACTCGTGGCCTTGCATGGGCTGTGGGCGTGGGGTTTAATTGTTTGAAAAGAGTTCATTTCAAAAAATGCAACAGTCCTGCTCCATAAGCACATTCTCCTGAAATAAAGGTCATTTTGCTCTTTAGAAGGTGCTGGTGGAAGGGAGGGGAGGGTCCTGCTCTTGCCTTTCCTTGCTCCTACCTTTGGGAACATCCTGGGGAATGTGAAGCCTTTCAGTGTGGGGCTGGAGCAGCTCTTAGGCCACGTCCAAGGTGGGATCCAGCACCAGGAGAGCTGCAGTTGTGACTGAATGTGCACATGGGAGCTCGTTTTCCCCCTGAAGATCCACGCTGTTCCATGTCCCAGCACCCCTGTCCTGCTTTTCCTGTGGCAATGATCACACTCAGTCTCTTCAGCCTTTTTGGAGCTGGAGTTTATAAACAGTTCCAAGACAAAATCGCTGCTTTTTGGCTCCAGCCAAGGAAACTGTTCTGATATCTTGCCAGTTGCCAGCACATTTCTAATCCTGGTGTCCTGGGGCCTTGGTTTTCGTGTTGAAATCTGTGTTCCTACCAGGCTCGTGGTGGACTGAACACACAGAAAATAACAGCTTGCTGAGCTGGGATGTGTTTGCTCATCTGATCCACACTTCACCAAAGAAGGTTGGATCATGGCTTTGTTTTATCCTGCTACAGTGACAGAATCCAGATGTGAGGATCCTAAATCTTCAGTGTTCCTGGTTTTTTCCTCATAAACCCTTTGCAAGCAGGGTTGCCACTCTGGCTGTGCAGCTCCTGGTCTGGCAGGGTCCCACACCTCCCTAACTCTGCAATAATTGGGCTGAGGGGGTACCTGTGCCCAGCTGCATTTCTAAATCATCTCAACAGCAAACCAGAGGGGTCCAGAGAATAATAAAGTAGTGGAATAAACAATAGATAGCATAAAACTCACCTGCCAACATGTCATGAGAGACTGTCACAGGAAAGATGCTGCAGCTGAAGTGTGGCTGGCAATTGTTGCATCACATTTTTGCAGCTTGCTTGATCCTGATTCCTTTTGAGTGGTATTTCTGGAAGAAAAAATAGAAATAGTTTTATGTGCTAAGTTCAACAGAGATTAAGGAAAATGCTCCTCTGGATCCTCATCCCAGAAATGCTCCTCAGGAGAGTCAGGGCAGTTTGTGTTGGATTGGATTGGGTTGTGCTGACAGCAGGGTCTGTCACAGCAAAGCCAGGCCTGCCCAGGCGAGGTCCAGGGCTTTGCCCAGGGTGAGAACTCCTTGGTGGCTCTGTTCCATGGATCTTCTTCATGTGGGGATCCATATTCCATGAGCTGAGCTGTGTTCCTGCACTGCATTCCCTGGGCTGAGCTGTGTTCCTGCACTGCATTCCCTGAGCTGTGTTCCTGCACTGCATTCCCAGAGCTGAGCTGTGTTCCTGCACTGCATTCCATGGGCTGAGCTGTGTTCCTGCACTGCATTCCCTGGGCTGAGCTGTGTTCCTGCACTGCATTCCCAGAGCTGAGCTGTGTTCCTGCACTGCATTCCCTGAGCTGTGTTCCTGCACTGCATTCCCAGAGCTGAGCTGTGTTCCTGCACTGCATTCCCTGGGCTGAGCTGTGTTCCTGCACTGCATTCCCTGGGCTGAGCTGTGTTCCTGCACTGCATTCCCAGAGCTGAGCTGTGTTCCTGCACTGCATTCCCAGAGCTGTGTTCCTGCACTGGTGTCCATGTGATGCCCAGATGAAGGCATCAGGGAATAACCTGGTGTGAAACACCTCTCCAGCTTGTTTCTGGAGTTTTTTGTGCTGACTGCCAGCTCTGCCTTGAGCTGTGCTCCCCTGCTTTCTGCACTCGAGGTCTGGGTTACTGGGGAGCTGCACAGAGCTTTCTCCAGGTGCCCACGAGAGGAGGTTTATTCACTTCCAGTTGGATGAGCTTTCTCTCGGGGTGGGTGTTTTGGGGCTCAGCAGCTGCCAGGGAGGGGGATCCTGGCTTTGCACAGGCAGAGTGACACAGCTTTAAACCCCCGGGCTGGAAAGGACGGTGAGAGCCAGCACTTCCTCCCCTAAAGCATTCAAAAGCAGCTTTAAATCGGATTAGGATTTAACAATCACTTCATGGTTTACTCACTGCAGGGAGGATCAAAGCCCGGGGAGGACTCTTCAGCTGTTTGCTTTTCCTTTATGGAGGAACTTCACCATGGCTGCCCTAAAACCCCCCACTAAATACAATCAAAAACTCCCTTCTCAGAAAAGCAAATTACTTAACCACAGCCTAAAATAAGGTGTTCATTATCTGGTGACACTTTTTTCCTCTATTTACTAAGCTCCCATTCCGAGGCAGTGCAGGGAGCAGGTCTGCATTCCCAGCTCCAACTGGACTGATCCTGGGAGATCCCAAAACTGGAATATGGGTTCGTCTTGATGTGCTGTGTCATCACAGTGCCACTAAATAATAAATAAACAGTGGGCAAATAAAGGTTCAGCATTTACTCCATGGAATAATGGTGTGGTGTCTCAGGGGCTGCTGCAGTGCTGCACAGATGCTGCAGGGACTTTTCCTTCCTATTTGATGGAAATGTTTTTAAAATCCAAGAGGTCTGTGTGCATTTTCCTGCTCAGGATGACCAGGGGTTTATCCTGCTAGGAGATGCTCAGAGACCTAAACAGCAAGGTTTAAAAAAAAAAGAAAAAGTGGTAATGGGAGAGGGGAAAATAATTTTGTGGCTAAAATAGAGCACAGATGTCTCTGAAAGTGGCACTTTTGTAAGAGTGGCACTTGGGGACTTTATTTAGTGGTGCCTTAATGGTTGGACTCGATTTTGGAGGCCTTTTCCAACCTAAATGGTTCCATAATTTGTGGCATCTCAGAGAGCTGCACCCTGGGGTGCTGAGCCAGAGATGCCCATGATTTATCTGGAGGCTAATGCCTGTTTTCTCCTCCCCATGTAATGTGGTTTAGCTCAGAAAGGGAACTAAATGCAGAATGAGGATTAAACTGTGTAAGCCTGATGGATGCTTTGTAGGTGATGCTTTGCAGAAAATCATTACTTTGAAATGTTGGAATAGGAAAGAACATTTTTCAGGCTTTTCAGACATAACATGTTGTGGAGAAGAAGCTTGGAACAGATGCACTCATAGTTCATTCCATTTATCATATTAAAAATAAAGAAAAGACAATTTCGGCTCATTTACTGCTTTATTAGTTCAAATAAACAGCTTTTCTAATCAATGTGTATGGCAAGCACAATGCTTTCATAATTGGCAGTGGTGGTTCCAAAATTAATGAGGCTGTCCTTGTTCACGGTCTGTAAGAAGTCCCAGAGTCCATACTTTGGTCTGATCCAGCCCTTACCTCACATTCATTTCAGCACAGGAGAAATTATAATCTTAATTTTAAATTTGAAAACATTTGAGGGTTGGTTTTTTTTCCCCATCCTTTTGAGAAAGCGCAGTTGGAAACGAGGAGAGCTGCACAGGAAATGGTCCCAAGAATGGCTCAGCTACATCGAGGGGAGTCTTTTGCTCTTATTTATCTGGAGCAATTTATTGATTTCACCTTCCTTTGCAAAAATACTGATTTAATTTATGAGGTGATGGAAGAGGCTGGGAGAATAATTTTACCTGTAAGAGCACAGAATTGTCCAGCTGATTGCCCAGGAAAAAGAGAAAAGATCTGCTGATCTACCCCTGCAGATGTTTCTCATCTGGAATACAGACCAATCCCAGACATTTATTTTTTTGATTACTGTTTATTTTGATGCTTTATTACACGGCCATTGCCAGGAAGGAAATGGTGCTCAGAAATCCAGCAAGATGTTTTTGCTACTTTGGTGCTATTTGTTCAGGAACAATTTGGGGTTTAACCCCTTTCTCCCCCTTTTCTTTGTCTGATTGTGAGCCCTCACTTCCACCTTCCCTGGGAACAACAAAACACGCTGGGTCTGGGCTGAGACCCGTCCTGGCTGTTATTAAACTCCCTGAAATTTTATAGAGACATTCATGCTCATTTCCAGATTGTAACTAATAAGGACCTGTTGGCTTTTTTTGCCACCTAGTGCTTCTGTCCCTGCATTACTGTGTGTGTGAGGAGTGAGGAACCATATGGTGCTGCAGCTCCTGGGCCAAAAGCCTCTTTGGTTTGTCAGAGGAGTTTCCTTGCAGCAGTGGAATAAACTCAAACCTGCCCTGGTTTGCTCCAGAGCCATCAGAGGCTGTGGAAAACCTCCTGTGTGCTGAGTGAGAGAAAACAGGGAGCAACTCTGCCTTCTGGAGTCATTGTGGTCTGATTTTAAACCTGGTGATCCTTCTCCCTGGAAGATGCTGATTTTAAACCTGGTGATCCTTCTCCCTGGAAGATGCTGATCTCACTGGTGTTTTGTGAGTTTAGTAGGATGGTGCACGTTGCCACTGGGGACAGAGCTTCAAACCTTGTGGCTGGGCAGACAGAGCACCTCTGTCCCCTGGCTGGCAGCACTGATGCTCCAACACCCATAAACTGTGGTTCCATATGATTAAAAATGGCTGGAAAATTAAATATATGCAAAGCCAACAGTCCCACGACACTTTATTTCTTCATGTTCCTCCTGTAGCTGTTGGTGTGCCAGGTCTGCCTCAGGCTCTTGCACTCACACCCACAGCTACATGTGATTTGTAATTTAAGGTGATGCTGTGCATTATGACTGGAAATGGGCTGCCCCTGGATCCAAACTGGGCGTCTGCAAGAGCCCCAGTTGGGTTTGGGGCTGTGCTCATGCTGAGGGATGTGCAGCCCCTCCTTTCCCTGTGCAGGCTCTGCCTTGAGCAAACCCCAGAGCACAACGGGGCCGTTCTGCTCCAAACGGGAGCAGGAAGGTGGGTGGATTAGGAAATATTTTATATTATGGAATTTTTTTTTCCACTGAGCCTTGTCACATTAAAGTCCCACCATTGCTTTATGGGCACGTGCCTGTCTCACTCTGTGAGCAGCAGACATGCTGCTGTCCATCTGTCCATCTGTCCATCTGTCCATCTGTCCATCCGTGTGTCCGTCCATGTGTCCGAGGCAGGGCTTGGGGTCACCAGGGGCAGTGCTTGGCAAGGCTCTGCAGTGCCCATGGCTGTGGGATCCCGCAGCACTGACAGGCTCCTGCAGTGGGTGATATATTATTGCCTTTTGGTCCCTGCTGATGGCATCCAGACCTCCCAACCTTTCATAATCCACAAATGGAAAAGTGGCACTTAAAATGAATTTATTCAGGTGGGAGCGCTGTAAAACATGAAAATGAGGCTTTTGACTTGCTGCACCTACACTTGAGTGTCAATGGAAAGCTTTCTATTTGGTTTTAGAGCCAGACTTGCAGAAGCCAATGTGCCTTGTGGTCTGGCCCTGTGTGTTACAGGAGCCAGACTGGAGCAGGGCACGGAGAGTGAGGAAGGGATCGGGAGCGAAGCTGCCCAGTGAAAAACCAGCAAACCTTGGAGCATCTTGGAGGGGAGAGTTTGCCTGGGGAAGGTTGGAAATGGGAGGGGAGAGACAAGAGAGACAAAACCCCAAACGAGCTTCCTTTGGGATTAATAAATAAATCTGTATTTGCATGCCATAATTTTTGTCCCTGCTTTGCGCGGCGGCATCGCCCGGTGCTCCCTGGCTGCTGCCTCCCTGCTGGGCAGCACAGGAGCATCTCCTGCCAGAGCTTCTGGCTCTGTTCAGCCCGAGGGGCTGTGGGTGGAGAGGAGGGAACAGGGAATGGTGCAGCAGCAGCAGCAGCAGCGAGCAGGCGCCGCTTGCCTTTGCCCACTCATTTGATTTGACACTGTCCTCAAACACAAGGTCATTTACAGCCTGCCCGGGGCTGCCAGACGAGGAAGTTACCTTGCAAAGGAAGGAACCAGCCCATGCTGTCTAAATATTGTCAATTGTGTGCTGAATGGAGGCCACAGCCTGAGGAACCTCAATAGTAGCTCTTTGTGTCCCCGGCCGCCTCCTGCCAAAGCACTTTCCATAATTAGGAGTAGAACATACTGACATTCCTGCCGTCCTCGGTGCCGGCACACACCTGTACGTGTGTGTGGCTGCTCATGTATGAGGTGCAGGCATTTATATTCCCGTGCTTTTAGAGTGAGCATTCCTGCCTGGAGCCACGGGAATGGTGCAGCAACCAATGGAGGTAACTGGGATGCGTGGGACAGTCCGGGGTTGTACTGGTGAGGGGAGGAGAAATCCAATGGATTCCCCTGTGCCAAGCAGGAGTGTAATCCCATATAGAGAGATTCTGTATTTTGTCTGAATCGGAAGGGCCGGGCTGAATGCTCCCTTTTAAAATTCAGTGATGTTTGCATGGAAACCAGAAAAATGGGCTTAAGTCAAGAATGCAATAACCTCACTCAAAACTGCTCTCCATGGCAGGCACTCATCCGCTTCCAGCCGCTCTGCTCGCGGGAAGACAAACGGAGCAGAGGAATCCTGGTCATGGCTGCACGGGAGCGGGGCTGGGGTACAGTGGGTGATGTACAACAGCTTTTCCAGGCACGTTTCTCCCCCTCCCTCCATGACAACTTGCAGCCAGGCATTGATTAGTTCAGTTTGGGGGGAAAAAAGAGCCGTGCAGGACAACTGGATACTTCAGCAAAGAGATTCCTGAACGGAGTCCAAGGCAGAACGGAGCTGTCACGTGGCGCTGGCTCCGTGCCCGCTTCCAGCTGCCGAGTTTCATTAGGAGACAGCCAAAATACATTAATTAGTCTTCTACCACAACTCTCCTGTGCAGACAGCGCTGTGGCTCTCACAGGGGCAGAGGAGATGGTCTGTACCTTGTGGGAATGATGGCTGTGATGCAACCTCGGTGTCATGTCCCCTGCCTGAGTCCTCCTGCGTGCTGGGATCAGGCTGGGGAGACCAGAGCAGAGCAGGCAGCCTGAGTTAGGTTTGGGCTTTCCCAAAGTTCAGTGTGGCTTCAGATCCAGGGCTGTCTCCAATCTGTTTCATGTAGGAGGTTGTAGCCAGGGGGGGATCGGTCTCCTCTCCCAGGAACAGGTGACAGGACAAAAGGAAACGGCCTCAAGTTGCACCAGGGAAGGTTTAGGTTGGATATTGGGGAAAATTTCTTCCCTGAAAGAAGAGTGGAGTCCCCATCCCTGGAGGGATTTAACAGCCGTGTGGATGTGGCACTTGGGGACATGGGCTAGAGGTGGCATTGGCAGTGCTGGGGAATGTTTGGCTCGATGATCTTAGAGGGCTTTTCCAACCTGAATAATTCTGTGATTTCTTCTATGATTCTGTCTCTCTATGAAGTGTCCTCCAACAGATCTCCCCAACAATGATTTCAGACAAACACCCTGAAATGGCTCCATCTGTGTTCCTCCTGCAGAGGAGTCAGGAGAGACACCCACAAATGTACCCGGGTAATTCCCACTCCCGTTGCAAAACCACTTGTAAAACTTCTGCAGAAATCTGAGGAAAAAGTCGTGCTCAGCCTAATCATGAGTTTACTTTTTCTCCGGAAGCTTCCTGAGCTTTCAGGCGCTTAATGGAAACACCAGTGCTCACACTTGGAGGGCAGGCTGGAAAGTTTGCGTGGGCTTGTGTGAGTGCCAGGGAGCCTCTTTCCATTATGCTTTTGTCAGACTCTGCCTCCGTAAAGGGGAATTTGGACTTTCCATGTCAAAGCCCTCTGCAAATGTTACCCAAGGCCTCTCGTCAGTGCTGCAGTTTGTACAGGAACACCTCCCAGTGCTTGCCCAGGAGTGGGGAAGGCAGCTCTAACACTCCTGCCCTTTGAGGGAAGTGCCTCTTATTTGGGATTTTTCATTCTTTCCTCCCTCGGCGTTCCCCATTTCGGATGCAGGCTCATGCTCCTGCTCTCTTTAACAGCCTGTTTTTCCTCTAACCACTTCCAGCTCCAAAACCTCTCCACATCTTCTCAATGTAAATACACTTAACTTGCCCAGAGCAGGCTGGGGAGACAGTGGTGACCTTCAGCTGAGAGCAGAGTGTTTCAGTTTGACCTACTTTGCTGCAGAGTGGGTTTGGCCGTGGCAGGGCAGCTCTCTGCTCCCTGCCCTCCTCTTGGGGAAGGTCCTTGGGGAGATGCCCCGTGTGAGAGGGAGAGCAGGGCTCAAGGAGGATGGAAACTCCAGGCTCTGAGTTTTGGGTGATGTTTGGGTAGCTGAGTGCTGGGTTTTTATCTGCAGCTTTAGATGTTTGATTGTGCCTTTAAAAGATTTGCCACAGGTCAGTAACACAAAATACTCGTCACAAAATACTCGTTTTTCATTCATTACCTCCTTTTTTTGTCTTTACTTGCTTTCCTCAAGGCTGGTGGTATGAAGGGAGCAGCTGCAGGAGGAGCCAGGCTGCAGTGGTCCTTCCCAAGGCTCCTTGGCTGCTCCAAGAAAAGCCAGGGTTCCTTTGACTCCCTTGTCCTGTGTAACAACTCCTGGGCAGTGCCAGTGCAGCTGTGGCTGTGCCTGGGTGGTGATAATACAATAAATGCACACTAGGATTGCTTGGCTCTTTAGATGCTGCCATTTTCTGCAGTGCTGGTTTCTCAGGAGGGCCGTGGGGTGGCCCCTCTGGAAGTACAATTGTCTTTTGTTAGGGGACATGTGTCTTTAAAACCAACTTCTCTCCTTATCTCAAGTTTAAAGTGCAAAATTCCCAGGTTGGACGCAAGTTAAAATTTCCTGTTCCAGCTGCATCTGCATTCAGTCTTGGAAGCAAATACTTGGCTGTAAATTAAAAAAAAAAAAAAAAGAATAGAAATTGATCTTGCAAGTAAGAAGGAGCAACTGAGGAAAAAAAATCCATTCAGAAGCCCTTCAAGCAGATTTCAGGATAATTTTCACTTATTTCTGAATAATTCCCAGCACTGATCACCCGTTAAAAATAACAAACCCAAGCTCAACCCCAGGTCCCTGCTGATAAAACACCGTGGACTTGCTTGTAGCTTATCTAATGCCTGAACATCTGTTTCTCCCTTGCTGAGAGGTTCCCTTGGATGAGTTCATGCAATTCCCCATGCAAAGGTTAAACAAAGTTGAGAGGCTCCGGCCGGTGGCCTCGTGCCACGGAGCCTGTGCTGCACAAACAGCTCCAGTGTGGAAATGTCCCATTGCAATTCAGAGAGGAGCTCAGGAGGGGAAAAGAGTCACCCAGCCCAAGCCTGGGCTGCAGCAAGGATGGTCTTAGAGGGATTTTCCAGCCTTAAGGATCCTGTGATTCTGAGCTTTCTGGATATTCCAGTATGGAAAGAGTGTTTGGAGTGTGCACCTTCCCTGGGTGTGAGGAGCTGGTGCTGGTGGTGAGCTCTGCTCCCTTCTGCCTGGGCAGAGCCATCAGCCTCCCGTGGGAAGGGCCTGGAGGCTGAGGGCCTGTCCTTGGTGGCTTGTGTGCACAGGATTATTTACATTTTTGGTTATTTAATCCTGTTTTGTGTGTTTGCAGGGTGATCCCAGCACCCACTCCTGGGCTGAGCTGATCCTGGGGAGGGTTGGGTGCCAGGGATGCTCCAAGTGACACAGAGCTGTTCCCATGGGGACATCACACAGGCGTGGGGGGATTGTCACACAGCTGTAACCTGCTGGTGACATCGGGATGGCCTTTGGGATGAAGGATTCCCAGCCTGCTGCCCCTCTCCTTGATCCCCCTGGCAGGAGCAGGGTGGGTGTGAGCACAGCAGGTCCCTGCAGCCCAGGATGTGCCTGTGTCCCTGAGCTGTTCCCAAACACCACAGCCACACTTTTACTCCTGTGCCCTTTCCTTTCTGTCTGGCTCCACATCCCTCAGGAGCATCAAAGGGGAGATCCTGAATAAACCCCCCACTTTATGACATCTCTTCAAAGTGCCTTTTTAAGAGTTCAAAGGACACGAGGAAAGGAGGGGATCAAAATCAAAGGGAGATTGGGGGGAGGGAAATTAAAGCCTCAGAGGAACTTTATGGCAAGTTTTCTGTAACACTTTCAATGCCAAAATCACAGCTGCTCCCAGCACTGACTCTTCCCTGGCCATCAGATTCCCTGTTTACCTGCACTGGTAAGTGATGGAGAAAGCAAGGGAAAGAAATCAGGCTGGTTTCAACTCAGCATCAAGCCCTTTATAATGCTGGACTGAGCATAGTCCAGGGTGGTGCAAATCTGGGAGATAAAACTCAGCGTGTGCTGGACTCTGGTGGAGGCCTGGTGCTGTGCTGTGCTGTGTGGGTGGTGGTCTGGAGGACAACTACTGCCAAAAACCAAATTAAATTGCTTGTTTATCACCCAGAGAGGTCCCAGATTCACTAATTATCCCTGCAAAGGACACCTCAAGGTGAAATTCAGTGTTCAATGTATCTCAGCAAAAAGACAAGTTTACTCACTGGTAACTGGAAGGGGGAATTTAAGGCATGTGGAGTAACTAATCAGATTGGAGCTCACCTTGGAGCCTGGGACCTGTGAGGTTTGTTTACAAGAGGGGATTTGCATGGACGAGAGACCCTTTAATGCAGGCTCTTTACATTAATTGGTTTGAAGCTCAGTGAACAGATGGCTTTATTTCCCTCATGGCTTTATTTCCCTCGAGGTGCCCCGGGCCACGTGGGGGGATTTCCTCCCTCCCCAAACACCCGTGGGCAGTGGGGACAGGCACACAAAGCCCCGTCCCTGCCGTGCCAGGGCTGGGGCTGGCAGTGCCTGGTGGGGAAGGAGCACCAGGGGCTCCCCAGCCCAGCATCCCATAATAGCACAGCTGTTATTATTATTATTATTAAAGGATGTGGCAGTGTCCAGGAGGTTTTCCCATGGGAATTGGGGGCCTGGTGATTTCCATGCACCTCACCCAGAAGTAGAAAGGGGTTTTTTTGAGCTCCCCTCTTGCTCAGCCCCGGATGCAGCAGCGGGGACAGGGCTGTGCTGGGAATGCTCCCGGGGCTGGGATGTTGTTCCTGCCGGGAAGGGGGGGAGAGCAGTGACTCAGCAGAGCTAAAGACGTCCCTGGGTGATGTCAGTGCTTCCTCCTGGCTCTGGGACACGCAGTTCCTCCCCGCTGTCACCGCTGGTGATGCCTCACACGGGGCCTTTGGGCTGTAGGATGGAGATGTTTGCTCCTGGAGCAGCAGCCCTTGGAGCATCTCCGTGGCTCCTCTGGGCTCACTCCAGGAGCTCCAGGTCCTTCCCGTGCTGAGGACCCCAGAGCTGGGCACAGAGCTCCAGGTGGGGCCTCACTAGAGTGGGACAGAGGGAGGAATCACCTCCCTTGACCCGTGCCCACCCTTCTCTTAGTGCAGCCCAGGCCACGGTTTGGCTTTCAAACAACCAAGGCTTGGTGCTCCATGGCAGCACAGTGGGGCTGTCACAAAGCTGGAAGGTCAAGGAGATGATAATTGGATAAACCTGGGGTGCTCCCTGTCGCAGGTGGGCTGCAGCCTGGCCTCAGTTCCAGCTCTGGGCCGGGTCTGACTTTATTTTATTTTTTTTTGTGAGTGTTGCTAAGAGATGATTCTCCCTGGAAGCTGCAGGACCTACACAGATACAAACTGGTTGAGGAGGGAGGGAGGTTCCCTGAAACCCAAAGGGCAAGTGAAAATCTGTTTGGGAATCCTCAGGCACTCCCAGAAAAGCAGTGCTGGGCACAGGATATGGCCAATTCCCAGGAAGATCCCAGAGTGTGGCACCTCCTGGCACTGCTTGCAGTGTCCTTTCCTAATGAAACTGGGTTTTTGTGCTTTTCTTAGGCTGCAAATGGTTATGCAAATTCCTAAATATTTTCCTACTTCCCTTTTCGGATGTCTAACATTATGTATTATTTTCTGATACTTACCTAACCCGGGAAATCTGTTTTCCATCTCTCTTCAGCCAAGGTTTTTCTTTTTAACCAGTCCTCCCCAGTATTTTCCTTTAACACTTCTGGTTTGCTGAGTGAACTTTGCAGTGTGAGGGTAAATGAAAGTGAAAATGTATTGCTTGTCACACACTGGCTGTTTAGAGAGGGTTTGGGGTTTTTTCCCCCCTCTGGATTTGAAGAGGGAGATATAAATCATTGATTTAAAACCAGGGTAATTTAACAAGATTATAGGAGAGGGAAAATCCACTTCCTACCCAAAGTAACAGTCTCTTAGGTCTCTCCACCTACACAAGCCATATGCATCCTCCGAGCTGCCCAAGATCCTCTTTTGTGTTTTTCTGGCAGGACTGTGGTGTAACAATTAAAGTCCATATGCAAAGCTTTCTTGGTGGGTCTTTTAATTACTCTGCAATTGGTCGGAGAGTTGCCATCCCTCAGCCCCCGGCTCTCTGCCTCTGGAAGGGACGTTCAAAGCTCAGAGTGCCAGGTCAGAGATGTGATCAGGGGTTTCCTTTTTGTGCCGTCTCCCCTTTTTAACCAGCATGAGCACGCTGAGCTTTTCCTGGCTGGGGGTGAAGCTCTGGGATGGGGAGAGCAGAGGGGTCGGGGTGCAGGATCCCGAGGGCTCTGCACTGGAGCAAAGGGGTGGGGAGAGGGATGGCCCAGGGAACGCTGATCCCTGGCTGCAGTTCTGGTTTCCAGCCGTGGGAAGCCTTTGTGCTGACCCCAGGGGGAGCACGGCATAACAGAGCTCCTCACTCGGAGCGATGGCACACCCAAAACTCAGCCATTGACCGGGTTTAGTGACAGCATCCAAATTCACCTGGTCCTTGCCAGCGTGCTCCCCCTTCTCCTGAGGGGTGGTGGCTCCAGGTTACCCAGGGCAGGATGCAGAGGCTGTGTCTGTGCTTCTGAGGCCAAATGCTGAGTTCTAGAACCAGGCACAACCCCAGCTCTCAGTGGCACTGCCACACCTGAGCAGGCATCACACAAAACACCCTCAAAATAACAGATACCCTGCTCTTTAACAGATACCCTGCTCTTTAACAGATATCCTGCTCTGCTTGTTTCCATTCTCGTTAGGATTCCGGACTCTCAGCACGCACAGGGACTGCAGTCAACAGATCTTTTTAATAGATGTAGCAAACCACACATAATCCTTTGATTCTGGGAGCTGGAACTCAAAGCCCAGCTCTTGTAACACAAACATGGGCGTCTCTTGGGTTGTCATTTCAGCAGGAACATGTCACCAAAAGAGGTGTCCTGGAGCCTGCCTTGCTCCCCCTGGCAGGACAGGCTTCCAGTAATGGATTTCCAATGAAACGTTTTTCTAATTATAGCAAATTATTTTTACAAACATTTTCCTGGGAAGAGAGTCTGAAACTGGAGCCAAAAAGGAGAAGACTGAAATTTAGGCAGCGCCTGAAAAAAAAATTAAAGATGGATTTCATGCTATTGGCTTTTATTATCAGGCCAACTTGTAAACTTCAAATTAATGGGTTTTAAGGAACTTTATTCCAATGTGACCAGTTTGTGTAGTTGAAAATTGGAATGGCTTAGAATGGTGCCATCAAACCCAGCTCTTCCCTCTCCCCACAGGATGCCCTGGTGGCAGTGGAGAAGGGTGGGTGCCAGAGGGGTGG